>JAJPUD010002549.1:60310-121180 GCA_023553655.1 Myrmecobius fasciatus
AAAAAAAAGTTTTTACTTGAGGACAGAGACAATTTATTTTGTGTTTGTCATTTTGTCACAATATTATTAAATGATAGATATTTAATATCTTCAATTTCTACATGCCTTCTTTTCCTATATCTAAGAAGTAAACCAAAGATAATAAACCTTAATATTAGTGAGTTGCAAAGCTAGTTGAGTGTCCTGAATAAATAACAGAAAATTTAAAAGAGATTTTATGAGCTCGAAGGGAAGAAGGCTCTTTTGATAGGGACTAGCTTATTAATATCATTGTTTTTTATATTCGTTTTTATTCAAAATTTCAACAGACATATTCCCAGTGATAATTATGAGTAGAGTAAGTCTCTTATGTCTTAAAGAGAATCTCTCCATTTTCCTAATTTCACTGTACTTAAACAGCTTTAGGATCCTGATTTAAAGGCTTTGAGATAGGCTCCCCATATGCCCTTATTCCATCCCCAACCCCTTAAGCCAGTTATCCCCTATGTCTATTTTAATTCTTCCCATTAGAACTGAGCAGTGACTATATTGGTGATCTGGAAAGTGTAACAGCAATGAACTTTGGCTGCTGCATGAAGCCATATGAATATTTAGGTAATAAAATGTTGATATTATACCAAAGGGAATCCAGAAGGCCTTTCTTCCTGCACTGTGCAAAGGAGTCAAATGGCTGCATGTGGTGGGGGCCAAAGGGAAAACCCATAAGATACAAAGTGGGCCAAAGACTCAGGACAAAAAGTAAAGATGCAGGTGTACACAAAAGCTCTCTTTTGGAACAAAGACAGAATTTCCTCCAGAATTATTGGAATCTTCCCCTTTAAGACTTTTTTGGTAAATACCAAAACTGAAACGTCCAAAAAAATGGCAAAGTACACTCAACTAAATGACCAAAGAGCTTTGTTTTATGCCTGCATTTCTGGCACCTTAGAGGGTTGAGTTAATACAAGAATTTCACAGTCGCATAAGATTAATATGTCCTGATGGGATAATTTCACCTTTTAATACCTCAGCTGGAGGTTATGATGGTCACTGTCGTAATCAAATATCTAACTTTGAAAGAACATAGAGTGGAAAGATCTGCCAAACTTGGCACATTTACTAAATCATGGAGAGCTGAGAGAAGTACACTTGTCCTCCAGAGTCCTTGCTATGATTATAGTACTAATGAACAAACATTGGTGAACTGTGTTAATTATTTCAGATCAGAGTCGATTAAATAATGATATTTACCTTCCTATTCCTAAGGAAGTTTTGCATGGTTTGGTAGAAATAATATTTACCAAGATACCATGGTCTTCCCCCTTCTAGGTAATATGTAATAATATAGGTTATATCACTCATCCACATTCTCAACACCCCAAACTCCAAAAATTTCAAAGAAACTAGAAGGTAGAGAATGAAAGAAAGAAATATCGAGACAGAAACAGAGAGACGCAAACAGAGAGAAGGAGGGAGAATACTCATTATTTAATTAACAGAGGGTCAGCCTCAGAGTAAAAAAAAAAAAAAAACCTGTGATCAAGTCCTCCAGTGATTCAGGCAACCCTTTAAGACTATAAGTTATAGGTGAGATATGGAACAACATCTATGGAAACAGCAGAAGCTATTGTAAGATCTTTTCACACTAATAAAGGCACAAGATTCAGAAAAAAATAAATTACACAAACACATATATACAGAGGCATGTATGCATTCATATATATGTGTTTGTATATCTATGTATTGATACTTATATAATATGGATAAATGAATTTGTATTTCATACGCTAATATACTCATTTGTTCTTGTAATTGTTATAACTGGAAATAAGAAATGAGATATAAAATAATTTATGTTTTTGTTAGTTACTCAGAGTCATAGAGAATTTTTAGTGCAGAGTCTAAATGTAAAATAGTCCTTTAGGCACACTCTAACTGTATAAAATCCTTCTCAAAATATGGTTCCCAGAAATGGATGCAAAAAGGCATGAATGAGGCAGATTACAGTGAGACTAATACATTCCTAGCCCTGAACGCTTTAGTTTTATCAATACTGAGTCCAAAGCAATTATGACTTTTATGTCATACTTTAAATTCATGTAAAACTTACATCATAGCTGATTAAAATCCTTATTTACTTTTATTTTTTAAATCTTATTTAATATTTCCCCAGTTACATTTGAAACAATTTTTTGCATTTGTTTTCCTAAATGTTTGAGTTCCAGATTCTCTCCTTTACCCCCACTCCCAATTAAGAAGCTGCATGTAAAGTTATACAAAATATTTCCATAAAAGCATGTTGTAAAAGAAAACATAGATCTCCCACTCTAATTAAAAAAAAAAACTCTCAAAAATGAGAGCGGAGAGAGAGAGCGGAGCGGAGGGAGAGAGAGAGAGAGAGAGAGAGAGAGAGAGAGAGAGAGAGAGAGAGAGAGAGAGAGAGAGAGGAGAGAGAGAGAAGAGAGAGACAGAGAGAGGAGAGAGAGAGACAGACAGAGACAGACAGAGAGAGACAAAGAGAGAGAGACAGAGAGAGGGAGAGGGAGAGAGGGAGGGAGGGAGGAAAGGAGGGAAGAAGGGAGAAGGAAGGAAGGAAGGAGGGAGAGAGAGGGGGGAAGGGAGAGGGAGGGAGAGAGAGTGCTTCAATGTATATTCAGAGAGAATCACTTTCTTCTCTGAATATGTATAGGATTTTTCATCATAAGTCCTTCAGAGTAGTCTTGGATCATTATACTGCTAAGGATTCAGTGTGTATGTGATTTCCTCTTTGAGTCAATTCTAATGAGAATAAAGTTGACTCATTAATCCTTTCCTTCTCTTCTTCCCCTCAACTATAAAAGCTTTTTTCCCCTCTTTTTTTCTCCTTTTTTTATCTTCCACTTCTCCCTTTCTCTTTCTCCCAGTACATTCTTCTCTCCTCCCTTAATTTCATCATTTTTTGATATTATCCCTTTATAGTCAACTAACATCTGTGCCCTCTGCTTATCTATACCTATATATATATACACGCATATACGTGTGTGTGCATGTTTATATATATATATATATAGATAGATATAGATGTAGATATAGATATAGATATAGATATACTTTCAAACTGCCATAATAATGAAAAAGTTGAAAGTTACAAATATCCTTTCATGTAGGAATGTAAATTGATAAACCTAATTATGTCCCTTATGATATCACTTTCTTGATTGCCTCCTTATGTTTCTCCATTCAGCTCTTGCTTTTTCATCATAAATGCTTGAAAATGCTCTATTTTGTTGAATATCCACCATTTAGTCTGAAATGATTATACTCAGCTTCACCGGGTAAATGATTATTGGTTGTAATCCTAGCTCCACTCTTCTCCAGAATATTATATCCCAAATCCTCTGGTCCTTTAATGTAGAAGCTGCTAAATCTTGTGTTATTCTAATTATGGCTCCACTATACTTGAATTGTTTCTTCATGAACAATTCCAGTATTTTTCCTGTCCTGGGAGTTCTATAATTTGACTATGATATTCCTTGGAGTTTTCATTTTGGAATCTCTTTGAAGAAGTGATGGTTGGATTCTTTCAATTTCTATTTTACTCTCTGGTCCTAGAATATCAGATCAGTTTTCCTTGATAATTCCTTGAAACATGATGTCCAGGCTTGTTTTTTGATCATGACTTTTGGATTGACCAATGATTTATCTCTCTTGAAAATATTTTCCAGGTCAGTTATTTTTCCAATAAAATATTTCACTTTTTTCTATTTTTTAATTTTTTGGTTCTGTTTTATCGTATCTTGATTTCTTAAGAAATTATTAGCTTCCATTTTCCCAATTCTAATTTTTAAGGCATTATTTTCCTCAGTGAGCTTTTGTGCCTCCCTTCCCAAATGGCCACTTTTGTTTTTTAAGGAATTCTACTCATTAGCTTTTTTTTTTAAATTTCTTTTTACATGTCTCTCAATTTTTTTCTCTATCTCTCTTATTTGATTTTCAAAATCTTTTTTGAACTATTCTGTGGTTTGAACGCAATTCTTATTTTTCTTGGAGAATTTTAATATAGGAGCTTTGACTTTGTTGTCATCTTCTTAGTATATGTTTAGGTCTTGTCTCCATAATAACTTTCAATGATCAGAAACTTTTTTTGTTTCTGTTTTCTGTTCATTTTCCTATCCTATTACTAAGCTTTTAATTCTTTGTTAAAGTAGGGCTCTGTTTCCAGGGTTGAGGGTGCCCTGTCCCAAGCTTCAGGGGTTTAGTACAGCTGTTCTAAGAAATCCTTCTAAGAACCTGACTGCAAGCAAGATTTTCTGTCCTGGAGTTGTTAGGTCTGTCCCTGCCCCATTGTAGCTGTAAGACTTAGTGTGCTAAAGCAAGAGTCCCACTTTGGTGACATCAGAACCAAAGATTCCCTGGCATGGCCTGCAGTGGAACTGCATGACCAACTCCCCCCTCATTGGCACAGATCCTCTGCACTGACCTTCGAGTTCTCCCTAGTGTTCCCGGGCTAAAAGTCAAGAAGCCTCCAGCACTGCTGCTGATTCAGACTTCCCACCTCACTGATATTGGGGCCTGGATTGGGCTAGGGCTGGGCCTGGGCTGGCATGTCCTGTACCAGGATGGCAAAGTGGGCTCTCACCCTGGTTCCATAGACTTTTTCTGCTGAGCTTCTAAATTGACTTTGGCTGGAAAATGATCAACTCCATCTTTTTTGGGTGTTCTAATGTTAAAAAATGTGTTTAGAGTCATTATTTAAAAGAATTTGGAGCAGTTTGGGAGAGAATTTGCTGGGTCCCTGACTTTATTCAAACATTCTGGCTCTGTTTTATTTAATTTTTATTTACTTTATTTACTTTTATTTTTTATATGAACTTATTTACTTTTATATGAATAGCATGCTATCTACCATATTACCTTCATCTTTTAAATTTCTGCCTTTTTAAACACATGAGTAGGATTAAAACATTTATCCTTATAAAATTTAATCTTGTAAGATTTACTCTACTGTCTTAGCCTGCCAAGACCTTGTAATTTCCCTATTCTGTCATCTGCATATTACTATTCCATTAAGCTTTGTATCATCTGAAAATGTAAAAAGTATTCTATCGATTTCTTCATTCAAATCAATATATGTGAATGACAAAAGAGGGAGAGGCAAAAATAGAGGCAGAAACAGAGGTAGAGATAGAGAACCAAGACCAATCCCTAGATACTCCACTAGAGACTTGTCCCTATTTTGGCAGTGATTGATTAATTGCAATTTTTGTAGGGCCTTTATTTCGTATTTTTAGATTTTTTTAAAGAAAAATAGCTTTTAATTTTCTACATATATGCAAAGATAGTTTTCAGTGTTCACCCTTGCAAAATCTTATGCTCCAATTTTTTTTTTCTCTCTCCCTTCCCCCATGCTTTCCACTAGACAGCAAGTAATTCAATATAGGTTAAACAGGGACAATTCTTCTACACATATTTCCACACAATTATCATGTTATCAAGTAAAATCAGATCAAAAAGGAAAAAAATGAGAAAGAAAACAAAAAGCAAACAAACTAGAATAAAAAAGTAAAAATACTATGTTGCTATCCACATTCAATCCCCATAGTCCTCTCTGGGTGCAGATGGCTCTCTCCATGACAAGTCTGAATCACCTCATTGTTGAAAAGAGCCAAGTCCATCAGAATGGATTGTATCATAATTTTGTTGTTGTGTACAGTGATTTACTCACTTAGCATCAGGGCATGTTAAGTCTCTCCAGG
This sequence comes from Myrmecobius fasciatus, assembly GCA_023553655.1. NCBI lineage: Eukaryota > Metazoa > Chordata > Mammalia > Dasyuromorphia > Myrmecobiidae > Myrmecobius > Myrmecobius fasciatus. The sequence goes on from JAJPUD010002549.1 coordinate 66,025, forward strand.
CCTTTCTAAAATCACCCTGATGATCATTTCTTATAGAACAATAATATTTCATAATATTCATATATCATAACTAACTCAGCCATTCTCCAATTGATAGGAATCCACTCAGTTTCCAGTTCCTAATTGCGAGTTTGGTATATAAAGCTTCAACAAGTTCTGAATATACCTATTAGCACTCTTAATTATTAAATACATGCCATTCCACAATGTCCACAAGAATATTGTAAAAAATTGTCAAATGTCCCAATGAAATATATATGCCCTGGTCTATTATATTTCTCCTGACAAAATGATTAGTCCTGTTAAAATGGAAAATAAAACAGCAAATATGTTTGTATGGTTTAAAATATAAAAGTACTTTTTATATATGCATATATATTTACATATTTATGGATACCTGAATGATATATATGTATATATACACACTATATATATATATTCATATACATATATATGTATAAATACATATATACACATATATACATACATAAACATATATTCATACACACACATATATGTCACTTAAGCTTTACAGCAGACCTCTGATGTGGGTTACTGTGTTAACAAATAATACCATATATCATAATGTATTCACATTAGTATCTTTATTTTGCAGATGGTGATACAGAGACTCAATAAATTTGAGTGATTTTATGAATACAATAGATAACTAAATAAGTTGGCACAATTGGAATCCAGGGTTTTCTTGAACCTAAATTCTTTTTCTACTATACTATTTCCAAAAGTAAAAGTTCTTCACAGAGAGAATAAAAGCTTAACAGGATTCAAGTAGTTTTATATTTCTTCGTGCTCTGTTAGAACTGTCCCCTTGCTTTTCAACAAGCCATCTTCTTGACTTGAATTGTGAGGAACGCTCTATTTCTCTGCCTCTGTCTGTTTTTCTGTCTCTCTCTGATGCTTGTATTTATGTGTGTTTGTCTATTTCTCTCTATCCTACAAAAAATTCCCCTACAATTCAGTCAAAAGGACTTATTACTGTGTTTCAGGCAAAATATTTTCATTCTTTTTCCCATTTCCATGCTTTTTCATGGGCTGTCCTACATGCCTAGAAAACAGACATTTTTGACTTCTTCTAAACCAATCTACTCCAAGATGTAGCTCAAACACAGGTCTCTCTAATAATATTTTTCCTGATCTTTCCCTCCCCCAGCAGTTAGTGCCTTCTCCCACAAAATCACATTATACAGATATATAGATAGATAGATTCACATATTTACATGCTACATCCTTTGATAAAGCATGGCAGAAGCTGTTTTACTTCTCTTTAGATATCTCTAAAGCCTATCAGTTCCTGGCCTATTGCATGTGCCTAATGACTGATTGTTGAGTGATGGATACAGCTAGAGCTGTGCTGCAGTAAACTTGTGGAATCATTGTTAGTTATCAGTTTGAACACTGAAATTTCAGATACTGGTAATTGTAAATCAGAGATTTATTTAATATTTTATTGATTAGTCCAAAGTCAATAATTATTTATTAAGTGACTACTATTTGCCTGGCACTATATGTCAGCTATATTCTGGGGATACAGATACAAGAAAAATAGTTTATGCTTTCAAGGAACTTAAAATCTAATGGAGGAAAGGTATAGACAAAGGGAAGACATACACACACACACACAAGTATTTCCTTCTGGAGAGCTCTCATTTAACAGTTACCAACAGGTCTCTTATATGTTTGAACACTTTTTAACCCCTGCAGGAATCAAGAAATCAGCTCTGGATTGAGGCCATAAACTGAGGGGTGAACATAGGCAAATAATTAATTATGTTGCTGTTATCGATGATGATGATTGCAATACCTGACAATTTTATAGCACTTTAAGATCTGTGAAGTACATTCTATCCGTTATCTTGTTTAAACTTTACAATATCCCTGATATAGCAGAAATACTAATGACAGTATTGTGGTGGGGAAATCTTTTGCCTGATCCCCAGGAACAGAAAAAAAACTAAAAAAAGTCTGAAATGTACATGCACAAAAAAGGTTTGCACTTAAAATATGTCTGTTTGAAATTTTCAAAATAATAGAGAAAATAAAAACTTCAGAAGTCACTTTGAGAAACTTTGATGTATTTTAATTACAGTTATGAAGAGCCAAAAAGAGCAGGGAACTTAGGCATTTTAATTCTAACAAGTATTCTCTAATTGCTTGATTGCTTTTCAGAGTCAATTATCTAATTTCAGATTTCTAATCAAATTTTAATTTTGAAATCCCTGTCATTTCTTGGTTGTTTTTAAAGCATTCTCTTCTTGCAATTTATAAAGTTTGAAGAAATGATTTTATTTTCTTCTCTAGCTTCAATTTACTTAAGTTATCAAAGACGTCTTTAACTTTGTACTTTTATGAGAGCTCTATCCCAATTAAATTGATCCTGCAATTGAGGGTGCCATTACAAGTCCTTATGTTAGTAAAGAGCATAGTGTAGTAGAAAGAGAACAAAGTAAGGGATCAGCACAGTTGGGTTCTCTTCCTCCATGAGTTACTTTAGTCAAATCCATTATATTTCTCTTGTCCCCAATTTCAGCATCTATAATGAAAGTTGGGATTTAACATGTCTAAAGACCTCAAAACTCTGGCCTAAAATGAACAAAGTTTGATTTTTTTGGTTTGTTTTTCCCACCTAGAATCATAATAGGAAAATCTCCTATTATATTCACGGTTAATAAAGGCAAAAAATTGAGACTGCTAGTTTGCATGAGAGAGTCACTTCTAGTGGGTTTTAACTCTGAATTTTGGGACAATGCAGAAGACCCTGGATAATAACTTAGTTCCCCCCCCCTTCTCTGTCTCTTCTCATAAAATGATTAAGCAGGAACCAATAAGTACCATTATACATTCCTGGGGCATGTATATTTAAAATATGAAGTACTTGATGAGACTGTTGATCAGGTATTTCACCTATTCAAATAAATCTCTTGGGAACAGGAATGGGAACAGTGGCCTTTAGACACATACCAAAGAACTGCATTCTATAATCTCATCAGAGTGACGGGTATTGGGGTAGAGATTAAACCTGTGTCAACTAAGGAAACTCTCTCTAACAATGCAAAATACACTTCTCTTCAGTTAAAACCAGAGAAATTATGTGAATTGCTCAAAGCCACACAATTATTATGACAAAGGCAGCATTTAAAGCCAGGTGTCTTGGGCATTTGGCCATACAAAGCAATAAATCAATAAGCTCACATTACCATGAGAAATAATTACATGACCAATAAAATTAAGCAGAAGAATTGTGGGTACCATTCAGTCTTTTCCATCAAAGAATGCTTTTTCCAGTATTTTACATTGTATAAATATATTTTAAAGTTTTCAATTCTTTTAATTATTATTCTCAGATTCATTGTGTAGAAATACTTGCTGTAATAGGAGTGGTGAGAAACAAAGAGGAATGGGAAATTTCTGTCCAGATAGATATCTTTGAAAGTGGTAGTCTCCAGTATCCAAAGACATTTTTTACTCCCACTAAAGGATCTTTTGATAAAACAGAAAGTGGGAACAAGAGGGGTTGGGCAGAAGCCATAATATTCCCATGTAAGTTAATTAATAATTAACTCAGTGATTCTCTATTATCTGTAGGTTTAAGTACAAACTCTTCTGTTTTCCATTTAAAGTTTTTCAGAGCCTTAACTAAGATTAATTTTTATATGCTTCATGATTCCGCCAAAGGGTTTATTTACAGTTCCTCACACAGGGCATTCTATCTCTTGTTTCTGTGATACCTTGTGATACCATAGCTATTGGGATTTTTCCTTGTAAGGTTACCTTACATCAACTTTGCATATATCATGCACATATATGGACAGGGGAAAGAAATGGGATTTATGTAAATGTTGTCTCCTCCAATACAGTGTAAGTCCCTTGAGAGTGGAGATTATTTACATTTTTTTTTCCCTTTGTGACTTTCCCCCACTGCTTGACACAGTACTTCAATACCTAGTAAGTACTTAATAAATGTTTATTGGTTGACTACTGATAACTGACTTACAAGTTTCATTCACATGATTTTGAAATCACAAGATAATGTTCACAATTTTAGGGTTCACTTTTTAAAATTAGCAATACTATATACTTATATGGACTTTCATATTAATGTATCATTTATAATTCCCTTAAAATTGCAGAACCAATTATCTTCTTCTAGTGTAGGAGTCAATTTTAAATAGCATGCTTGTTAAGTCCCTTTAATAATACAGTTGTACCTATCAGTTATATAAGATGTCCACAAACCTAAGACTTTCATTGCAAAAATGTAATTAACAAAGAATATGGATTACACAGGTTGCATCATATCATCAATTCATTAAAGCCAAGTGTTTATGGCCAATATCTAGGAATGTATGATAATATCTCCACATAATAACAAGAACAAATTAAACTAGGAATTTCAATTAAAAAATGAGTTGATTAAAATATTAGAAACCTCAACAAAGAATTTTTTAAGTTATAAAACAACAAAGTTTAGAGAAAACTTTCCTTAAAATGGCTGTATTATAATGTAATAGATTTTTAAACCTTCGTAATCCCCAAAGACCAACTGGAAAGGCTTAATGGACTTGCAATCTCCATGAGTTAAAGAAGTAACCATATAACAAAATCACAAATCCCTGAGGTATTGAACAAGAAGTTTAAAATCAATACAGTTATCTTACCTGCTAATATACTCTGAAGAAGTTATCATGTAAGCCTCTCATATGATTAAGACAATAGACACATTTTTTTAAGAATAGATATACTAGGAGGATGACTATTATGTTTCTCTTCCATTTATTGGATAAACTTAAGAAGAATAAAATCATCATCTAATGATTAATAGGTAACTATGATTTGATTATAATAATAGCATAAAACTAATTTTTACATTTTTTTAAATGGACAATAAGTTAAATTTATAAATAACTTTCCTTCCTCTACTAATGTGAACTTAAATAAATTATACAACCAAGGCAACAATGACACTCCACAAAGACACAGAATTAATCCAAGGTCATCAGCTTTGCACATAGCGCAGATGGATTTTACCATTTTATGGTTGTATAGGGGATTCAGACTCACTGTTGCCTGCTGTTTTTCAAACTGACTTTTCCTCTTACAAATCCACATTTTCACTGCAGTTAAAAAGCTAAGCCATATGTTGCTCTGTGAATACTTTAAAATGCCTGGTGCATGTAATTATTACAATGGAACTAGCATGCATTAGTAATTTTCAATTTGTGAGCAGAGTATACTTTTTTAAAGGAATACTTTCTTTTACATCATGGTATCTAGAAATGTTTCAACTTAAAACATATTATCTAGCTGATCTGCTTCCTAATATGCAATATATCCTTACATAGAAACAGACTTGATGCATTAGAAATATAAAAAATAAATTCTTTTGAGGTTTTGAATCATACAAGCAAGACAACAAGCATTTATAAGCTACATATTATGTGCCAGATACTATAGTAGTCAATGGAGATACAAAGACAAAAATAAAATACTCTCTACCACAAGGAATTTATATTCTACAAAGGGAGACACAATATGCATGCATATGTATAATTTAAATACTGCAAATGGGATTGGAAGATGGGGAAGAGTTTCTTGTAGAACAGGACACTTGAACTGAAGCAGAAATGAAGAGAGATTCTGAGGCAAAAGGAAGAGCCTACTTAAAGGAAAAAAAGAAAAGAAATGGAGTGTCATATGAAAATGGCATGAAGCCAGATTGAATCACAGAGCATGTGGGGGGAAAAGGGGCAAGCAGATAAGCCCTCATCCATTCCCCAAGAGCTGATCTTATTCACCAGCCTCTTTCAGGGTCACATTTTTGGCCCCTTGCATTTAGCACAGTACCTGGTACATAGTAAATATTTAATAAATGCTTGTTGACAATTTGAGTAAAGAATATTTTATAACAAATAATCTCTGATTGGTTTTTGTGTGTCCCATTGATTGGGAGTTCTCTTGATTGCCATTTGAGCGAAGAACTATCATCTCATCAAATTTAAGCTATTTTCCCTTGAACTTCAGAAAAAAGGAGAGAATTTTCCCTTTCTCCAATAGCCTTGGTAACAACATGAATGTTGCAGTGAAAATATGTGTTTACTTGATACCCCTAGATGCCTCTGTAGTTTTTTGCTTCTTTCTTTGAGATCCTGCCTATACACAAAACTGATAATTGGAAACGTCCAGTACTGTTGGAGATCTAGTGATTTTGAGAGGTTAAGAGCTTTTCAATTGAGTGTTCCTTCCACAACAAGAGGGCTCCTCAGATGAGCTCATCACTCACTAAGAAGGACTAAGAAGTCCAAAGAGATGATCTGGCTGACCAGAAGAGTTCTAAGTTGTCCTGACTCTATAGATCTGAGATGAAAGGGAAATATCTGCCCCAAAGGCTCATAAAATTATCTTTACCTCCTGAGAGAGTATAATAGGAGTACAAGATAGGGATATAAATAAATAAAATAAATAGGGGTATAAAAGATGCTGTGGGGGTAAAACAGACAAGCCTGGCAACTGGTCAATGAGGGATAGTGAAGTTAATGATGACCCTCAGGCTATGAATCTAGGTGACTGTAATGATGGGTGATGGAAGTCTTGCCTGAAATATGGGAAGGAATTCAAAAAGTAGAGGTACGTTTGGAGAAAAGACTTTACTTTTGGATTTGTTAGACACACTATTTACCAGGTAATGTGCTAGGTACTGGAATATAAAGACAAAACTAAAAGAGTCCCTTGTTCTCAAAAACCTTACATTCATCTGAGGAGACAGAATGTATACATAGAACATATACATATATATATATACATAAAACATACACAAATAAATATACTAACTTCTTCAACCTCCCTCCACTGGGACAACAACAAAAATATTGTTCTCAAGGTTAATATATTTCTGTTAGGGAAGAGATGCACACATGTATAGAAAAATACATATAAAGTAATTTTGTGGGGGAGGCAACAGCAACTGGGTATATCAGGAAAAGTTTTACAGGGGAATCAACATAATGAATTGAGCCCTGAAGAAAATTGGAGACACAGAGGAAGAGATAAAGAAAAAATAAATATTGACCATAAACTATGCAAAGGAAGAGATGAAATATAGATTATGTGAGAAATAGCAAGAAAATCATTTAGTTGCATATGTAGATTCCTTACCCTCACAAATCTACAATAAAACCTTTGGACAGCAGTAATTGTTTTCATCTTGAGATTTTTGAATAGAGCTGGACTTGATAATGGTAGCCACTAAATAATGATTTGTGTCACAATACTCCACTTTCATCATCTCTCTAAAAAGAAATCGGATTTTCCTTTATTTTACATGTTATAATAAAACAATGCATATGTGTAGGACTGATTGAAGATCCAGAATGCAAGGAAATCAATGGGCAGAAAGGTGTTATAACAACAACAGACAGCATTTACATAACACTTTTAAGATTTGCAAAATGATTTCTATGTCACCTCATCTGATCATTCCAAACAATTCTCTAAGGTTGATGCTATTAGCTACATTTTACAGATGAGCAAACAAAGGCTAAGAGCGGTTGAGACTTCTTGCCCAGAATAATACAAATAATAAATGTAAGAGATAAGATTAAACTCAAATCCTCCTATCTCCAAATCTTGCCCTCTTGTCCATCCATCATCTAGCTGCCTTATCATAAGCCATTCCAATATTATTTATTAAGCACTTTGTACTAGCATAGTTCTCTTGCATCTCCTAAATGACTATGGAACTGTCCTTCCTATCTTCTTATTTAATATGGAGGAAGACAGAGGACTGTGTTTTATATATATCACGTGAAAATTCAATTGCATCTTTAATTGATCAGGGAAATAAGTCCCGATAAAAGTATACAAGGCAAAATAGAAACCAGAGAGAAGATCTGAAAAATATGTTCTAGTACCTCTATTACATGGGAATCTGCATTTGGAACCAGGCTAAGAAGTTGAAATTTGAACAGTATAGAGGTTTGCCAAAAAAAAAAATTGTTTGGGGGAGAAAGCAACAGGCACCAAAGGCAAGACCCATGGAAACCTATACAGATCATTTTCAAAGTAAATGAAGAGGCTTGCATCCTATTTCAAGCTTGGCTAACAATTTCCTGTGAGACCTTGAACACAAGAAGCTGTTTTATTGATAAAACAAACAGAACCAAATCCCCTTAGAAGAACCCAGTTAGAACCACTGTCATCATTAGGTTGATATTTATTGTTTCTTTGTTATTGAACAAATCACTACACTCACCTGGATCTATTTTATCCTTAGTAAATATAGATGGATTGAAGGAAATGGCTCTTGAAAGCTCTTCTAACTGATCTAGGATCCTATGATGATGATGTTTGAAACCAAAATGGGGGCACATGGATAAAAAATAAAAATGTGGTGTATTGATTAGTGGACAATGGCAGGCTGGGAGAGGATAGAAGGAAATATGAACATAAGGAAGGAAAGTAAACTTTGTCAGGAGAGTGATGAATTAGGCAGGAAGCATATTAAATCTGAGGTGACAGCAGGTCATTGGAGAGGAAATGCCCTGTAGGCAGTTGAAGACAAACATGTAACTTTTTACAGAGCTTTGTTGTAGAGATAGAAATTCTTGAGTTATAAGGTGATAGATGGGAGTTGGAGAGGAAATGGGCTATTGAGGAACAAAATGTAGAGAGAAGAGTAGGAAGAACTTGTGGACTGAACCTTGTAAAGTGCCCATAGTTAAGGTGTACTGAAGGGAACAGGAGTCAAGGAGAAACTAGAGCAGTACTGGTCAAAGAAGTAGGAGCAAAATCAAGAGAAGATAAAGAAATGGAAGATATGAGAGGAAATGTTTATAAAAAGGAAGACAAGGAAGAACAGTATCAAAAAATACATACACACACACACACTCAGATTGGTGTGTCTAGGAAATATAAATCTTGGAAGTACAAGTAACCTAATATTAACACTCAAAAATAATAATGGAGGACACAGAAAAATGTTCTTAGTACTTACAAATTACACACATTCACCAACTATTAAATCCCTCAAGGGAAATAAGGAAATGTTTATTTAGAAGACAGTCATCATGTCTCTTACAAACTAATTTACATGTGAAAACATACATCAATCAGACCTCTGTCAAAATAATTAGCTGAGCATGAGGTAAAGATATTGAGGTATCCAAAAGAAATTATCTCATCTTTGATATAAATCAAATCAATGTTTTTCGTGGAAATGATAAGCATAGCATTATTATTCCATCATATTACTATTGCACTGTCTTTATACACATATTGAAATACTAAATCTATTTTAATAAAATATCTGATTTAGGAAAAATACATTAGCAGCTGGTAATCATCAAGCTAATAGGAAATAGAGTTACCCTATCACTTTTCCTTTCCCTCTCATTCCAAGTAAGGCATTATGAAATTGAAATACAATCCAATTAAATTAAAAGACTAAGCTGTGTCTGTTCTCTTAGTGTGAGGCTTGGCTTATAAAAAATTACAGAGTTCAGAATGTTCATGATACAATATGCATTCTCTAAGTACAGGAGCAGTACTGACTGTTCTCCCATGCGTCAAGAAAAGCACATGCATCCATAAACAGATAGATAGATAGATAGATAGATAGATAGATAGATAGATAGATACACATAAATACATATTTATACACACATGTGCATAACTGCATACATTCATGCACATATTACATTGCTTGCTACTTAGCATAATCTTAGCCCTTTAGTAGAGAAAAAGCAAGATCAAGAATCAGTATAAAATTAAAAAAATAAACTTTGCTGCTAAAATCATATCTTTGTTCATGGGCCAATTTAGGAACAGCTTTGATTCATGCAATTAGTTATGGGTGCCAAGGATTTATTGCAAGCCCCCCCTCCTGATTAAACATGTCTTTTCCAAGGACCCAACCATATTTTGTAAACATTGAACACAATTCCCTTCACTTATATACTACCACACCTCATTTTAAATTAGACATGTTTGAACATTTCATTAGCTCATTCTATTTACTAGATTATCATGTCAGTAAGGTAAATAGTACCCTAATCACACTGACAAATTAATGAAACTTCCAATAATGGCCAGGCAAGAATAATCTAACAGAATTCCAGTGTGCATTCATTCATTCAAGAATTATTGAGTGGGGGCAGTTAGATTGTATAGTGGATAGAGCACCAGCTCTGAAGTCAGGAGGACCTGAGTTCAAATCTGGTCTCAGACACTTAACATTCCCTAGCTGTGTGACCCTGGGCAAGTCACTTAATCTCAATTGTCTCTGCAAAAAACCAAAAAAAAATTATTGAGTGCCTTCCATCTGCAAGATACTTTAAGATACTTTGGTAGACCCTATAAGCATTCATTCTCTGAGAAGGATCATTGTCCACCTACCAAAAAACAGGCGACCTTAGTTCTATTTTCAGCACTAACATTGTGTAATTTTGAAAAAGACACTTTCCCTCTTTGGGCTTCAGTTTCTTTTGCATAAATAGAATATGGTTCATACAAAAATAAGATCAAAAAGGTTACATCATTTTGGCATAAAAGAGGATACCATAAACAAATTAGGAGAAAAAGGAATAATTTATCTATCAGATCTTGGAAGAAGGGAGGAATTTATGACCAAGAAGAACTAGAGAACATTATGAAAGGTACAATAGACAACTTTGATTTCATTAAATTAAAAAAGCTTTTGCCGACCAGAAGGATCATTTCAAAGAGGCCTGGAAAGAAATGCTGAGTGAAATGAGCAGAACCAGGAGATCATTATACACGGCAACAACAAGATTATATGATGATCAATTCCGATGGACATGGCTCTCTTCAACAATGGAATGTTTCAAACCAGTTCCAAATGTTCAGTGAAGAAAGCCATATACACCCAGAGAGAGGGATATGAATGTAGACCACAACATAACATTTTCATGCTCTCGATTGATGTTTGCTTGCATTGTGTTTCTTTTATCTGAATTTTCTTTCTTGTAGATATGATTTTTCTTGCACAACAGTAAGTGTGGAAATATGCATAGATATATTCGATTTGTCAAGTATTTTAACATAATTAACATGCAGTGGATTTCCTACCATCTAAGGGAGGGGTGGGGACTGGGGGGAAATTTGTAACAGAAAGCTTTGCAAGGGTCAATATTGAAAAATTACCTATTCATATGTTTTGCAAATAAAAAGCTTTAATAAAAAATAAAAAAGCTTTTTCACAAACAAAACCAACAGAAATGATATTAAAAGGAAAATATAAAGCTGGAAAAAACATCTTTACACACAGTATTTATGATAAAAATCTCATTTCTAAAATATATAAAGAACTGTGTCAAATTTATAAGAATACAAATCATTCCCAAATTGATAAATGGTCAAAGGATATGAACAGACATTTTTCAGATGATGAAATTAAAGGCAATTATATTCATTTGAAAAAATGCTCTAAATCATTATTGATTAGAGAAATGCAAATTAAAACATCTGTCAAATTGGCTAAGATGGCAGGAAAAGTTAATAATAAATATTGGAGGGGATGTGGGAAAACTGGAACACTAATGTATTATTTGTGAAGTTGTGAAATGATCCAACTATTTTGGAGAGCAATCTGGAACTATGCCCAAAGGGCTATCAAATTGTGCATACCCTTTGACCCAGCAGTACCATTATTGGGTCTGTAATCCAAGGAAATCATAAAGGAGGGAAAAGGACCCACATGTGCAAACATGCTTGTAGAAGCTCTTTTTGTGGTAGCAAAGAATTGGAAAAGGAGTGGTTGCCCATCAATTGAGGAATGGCTGAACAAATTGTGATATATAAAGGTAAGGAAATATTGTTGTTCTTTTAAAAATGATGAACAAGCTTATAATAGTGGAGCCTGGAAAAATTTACATGAACTGATGTTGAATGAAACACTCAGAACCAGGAATACATTATACATAATAACAGCAAGAATGTGTGATGATCAACTATGAAAGGCTTGGTTTTTCTTAGTGGTTCAGTGATCCAAAGCAATCTCTTAGACTCTAGACAGAAAATGTCACCTGTATTCAGAAAAGAAAAAAAAACCTAAGGAGACTGAACATAAAGCAACATGTGCTATGCTCACTTTTTTCCCTTTTACTGTTTTTTCTCTCCCAACATGATTCATTAAGTAATGTATATGTATATTAAAATAAAAAAAAATACTACAATAAAAAAGAAAATTCTTAAAATATATAAATAAATTAAATATGGTCCTTTACATCTCTAAGATTTAATGATTCTTTGAAATAAGTATAGTAGAAAGAAATATTGATCTCAATTTTAATATAGTAAACATCCTAACTAATACAATATTAAGTGTGATCATCACATAGGCAAAAGTAAGCTATGTTTTCAAAGTATACAGCAACAGTGTCAAAATGAACAATCTTATAATAACTTTTGTAAATGTAATCGCAATAACTTTTGTAAATATAATTGCTATAACTTTTGTAAATGTAATTGCTATACAGCAGGAGGTAAGTAGCATGTTTTAGTCCTCTGAAATTCTGGTTGATCAATGTGTTGATTAGAGATCTTAAATCTTTCAATGTTATTTGCCATTACAATGTTCTTTTTTGTTGTATGAGATGCTTTGCTTTGCTTCATCCTTAAGTTATTATAAATTTCCCCAGTTTTTTTCTGAAAGATTTGATCATTTTTGATGCCCTAATATTTTTATGCATATTTCAAAATTTCTTCAGTTATTTCCACAATCACTTCACAGTTCTTAGCCATTACCAATATATATAAATACATACAAACACATATGTGTTTGTGTGTGTGTGGTTGTACATATGAGTCTTTTTCCTTTTTCTGTGATCTCCTTAGGGAATAGATGTAATAGTAGAATAATGTTCAAAGAGTATACACAATATAGTATCTTTTGGGGAATAGTTTCAAATTGCTTTGGAAAAGTTGCTTATCCAGTTTCAGAGTTTCCAAATCAAGTATTGTCTACACTGTTGAAATCACAGATAAGAAGAAAATAAAACCACCAAAATGACAAAAAAACCACTTTTATTTGTTCTGCTTTTACAAAGATAAAAAATAATAAAAACTCTCCATACAAGTATTTAAAATGTTATGTTTTCTGCAGGATGAACACAAATGAGTACGATATAATATGATAAAATGTGATGAATTAAAAAATGTATACAAAATGACAAGAAAATTATGAAGAAATGACTTTTAGGTAGAGGAATCAGGTACAAGTTCATGAGGAAAATTCTACATGAGCAAGCCTTTGAAAATTGAAAAAAATATATATTAAATGGAAATTTATAAAGAATGATCTTAATCAATCTATAGTCAATTAATAAACATTTATTATTTATCTACTGTACATAAAGCATTCTACTAAGTTCTTAGTTCAAGTTAAGAGAAGCCAGAAAAGGATATACCAGATTAGAAATAGATAATAGATCAACTTGTCTAGAGCTTGGAAGATAGAGCATAATAGTGTGTCCCAAGACTACAAAGGCAGGTTGGAGACAAAATATATAGATAACTTCAAATGTCAAGCTAAGGAGTTTTATTTCTCATATAAAAAATTGGAAACTACTGAAGGATTTTGATCAAGGTACTGACATGATCAGGCTAATGTAATTGATGGTTTATTATGATAGCTGCATGAAGGATCAATCAACAATGGAAAGCTAAAATCAGGTGGAATAGTGAAAAAGCTATTACAAAATTCTGTATCATTGGTACTGAGGAGCTGAACTATCATTATTGCAGTGTAAGTAGAATTCAAAGGACAAATAGGGAAGACATTCTAGAGGTAAAAACAATGGATGTGTAGAATAAAGGGTAAAGAAGGTTTAAAGACAATACTATTGAACTGAAAATTTCCATTACTACAAAATTAACAATAAAATGGTTTAAAAAAAAAACAAACATAGCATCAGTCTCCAAAACTGATTCAAGTTAATACAATTCATCAAACAGTTCTTCCAGAAATTCAGAGTTGGAAAAGACCTCATTTATCACTTATAATAACCGTGTCCAAAAAGTGTGATCCTTACTTAGCTCGAGGAACTTCAGGAACCAGGAAACTGCTATCTTTTCAGGGCACCTCATTGCATTGCTGAACTAATTGTTATGACGTTTTAATTTACTTAGATTTGAAATTTCCTTCTTTACAACTTTCACTTGTTGCTCCTAATTCTGCCCTTTGGGACCATACAGAGCATGACTTTTGTCCTCTACATGTCAGTTCTCCAAATATTTTACAAAATAAATTTGAATACTGATGTCAGGTCACCTTTATACCTTTTCTTCTCCAGATCAATCTCATATTACTTCAACCTATTTGTATGGAACATTTTCATGACATCAAGATCCTTCAATATCCTGGCTATTCCTCTCAGGATACACTCAGGGTTATATGTTTTTCCTAAATTGTGGTTACCACAATTGCATAAAAAGTTCCAGATAAAATCTTAGCGTGGCAAATAACAGAAAACTATGACTTCTTTCTTCCTGAAAATTCTGCATCTCATAGTACATGTCAAGATCAAATGAACTTTTGTTTGATACATTGAGTTATTGACATATTGAGTTTACATTTTACTAAAAAGCATAGATATTTTCAAATTCTTTTTAATGTTACTGTGAAATTGTATATCTATCTCTTTTAGATTTTACTTTATTAGGCCCCACATGTGCAAGAATGTTTGTGGCAGCCCTTTTTGTGGTGGCTAGAAACTGGAAATTGAATAGATGCCCTTCAATTGGAGAATGGCTGAATAAATTATGGTATATGAATATTATGGAATATTATTGTTCTGTAAGAAGTGACCAGCAAGATGATTTTAGAGAGGCCTGGAGAGACTTACATGAACTGATGCTGAGTGAAATGAGCAGAACCAGGCGATCATTATACACGGCAACAACAGTACTATATGACGATCAATTCTGATGGACATGGATCTCTTCAACAATGAAATGTTTCAAACCACCTCCAATTGTTCACTGAAGAAAGCCATATACACCCAGAGAGAGGGATGCGAAATGTGGACCACAACATAACATTCTCATACTCCTTGATTGATGTTTGCTTACATTGTGTTTCCTTTATCTGATATATCGTTAGTGTAGATAAGATTTTTCTTGCACAACAATGATAAGTTTGGAAATATGTATACATATATTCGATTTGCCAATATTTTAACATAATTAACATGTAGTGGATATCCTGCCATCTAGGGGAGGGGTGGGGAGTTGGGGGAAAAATTTGTAACAGAAAGCTATGTAAGTGTTATTGTTGAAGAATTACCCACACATATGTTATGCAAATAAAATAAAAAAATAAAATTAAAAAAAAAGATTTTACTTTATTAAAGTAGAAATGATGTTCTAAACCTGCCACAATTTTTTGCACTCCAAATTTGTTATCCAAGGTATTAGACATTCTTTGCAATGTTTTTTTCATCCACAAATGTGATAAGAATGCCACATACACCATTATCTTTATTATTAATGACAATAATAAATGTCACAGGAATAAACAAATCCCTAGAACACTCCTCTGAAGTCTTCATTCCAAGTGTTTATGAAACAATGGGATATTTAGCCATCCAAGCAATTTTCAGTCCATCAAATTGTCCTGCAGCCAAAGTAGTTTCCCATCAACTGAAGAATGTTTAGCCAAATTATGATAAATAAAAGTAACAGAACATTGCCATCCCATAAGAACAACAAATGTGAAGAATCCAGAATAGTATGGAAAGACATATGAATTGATGAATGAATGAGTAAATTAATAATGATTTATTAAACTCTTGCTATGTCATCACACTGTGCTAAGTGCTGAGAATAAAAATAGAAAAGTACAATCCTTGCTCTTGCAGAGCTCTCATTATAGTAAGAAAGTCAACCCACATGGAAGGTTTTAGCTTCAAGTAAGATGGAGAGGTTCCGTATACATCAAAGTACAGCAGTATATTACATGGTAATGGCTCTTCTTTAGTGCCATTTATTCTTATAAAATAATATCAGTTTCTTATGTTAAACTATTTAAAAGTGGTTTTTAATGACAAATCTTTTCTTGTTCTTCAATAAAAGTGACTAATAATACTGATAGGAGTGATTTCCAAGCTCAATCTCCATTGAGACAGAGTAAAGTAAGCAAAAGTAGGAAAACAACATAAAAAGAACAATTAAATAAAGTTCAATAATTATGATAACCAAGTTTGGCCTGGGATAAAATTTGAGAAAAGGTATCTTCTTCTCTTCATTGCTAAGACGGAGAACTCTGGATATGTAGAATGTGTCAGATATGGTCAAATATGATTTGCTTTTTTATAGTTTGTTTGTTTTAATCTTTACTATAAGTAATGGAAGAGAAACATTCCAAAATAGAAATGTGTTTTGCATAATTGTACATATTTGTAAAATTTTATTTTGGGAGGTTTTTTTCAATGAATGAAGAAGAGGATAGAAAAGGTGAAAATTTGGGACTATAAGTAACATTTAATTATATTTAAAAATAAAAGGAGGATTAAGAAAAAATAGAGAGGATTGGAGGGGGAAAAGCAAATGTGCTATGAAAACAAAAATCACTAAAAAGTAGATTAAATTTTTATTATATTATTACCTAGTCCACATTTCAGCAGTGAATACTTTGCCATCTAGATAAATTCTACAAAATTACCAGATATACTAGTTTGGTGACTCTTTGAAATAAATAAATAAAATGAAATGTGTATTGTCTCATATGTGCTATTCTTAATAAGGCACATTGTTTTTTTCTGATCACTGATTCCTTTTCTAACTATTCACCATATTTCTTTAAAAATGATCTTTTCCCCTAGGAATAAAAGTCAAGCTCTCTGGTCTACAGTTTGGAAATTCTATCTTCTTCTCCTTTTTGAAAAATGCCTTTCTGTCTTACTATAATACCTCTCCTGTTCTCTATGACTCATCTACCTTTTGAAGAGCAAAATTATCATTACAGCAAGTCAATAAATTATTTTTGTTGTCCTTTTGCAAAGAGGGTTCTAGAAGATTTCCAGATAATTTCAAGCGTTATATAAGATACTGAATCAGTTGACTATCCAGACCATATCAATTCCTCTACAATACTAAGTTTCTAGACACAGTTACCAAGTTCATTTAATTGCTTTGAATTCTACTTTGCAAAAGGTAAAATAAAGAGGCAGGTAAAATCCTTAAGGCTGCTATATTCAGCTTTGTGGCTACATACAAGCATTATCCAAATTATAATTTCATTTCATTGTACAAATACTTGCAGGAGGAAATTTTCAAAAGGCAACTATGATTTATATAGGGCTTTAGGGTTTGCAAAACACTTTACAAATACAATCTATTTTGAGCTTCATAACAATACTCTGAAGATGTTCATTCTTCCTTTTAAAGGAGATGAAATACATCACAAGTTATATCTAACCTTGGGTGCAAGCTGGATTTAAGCAAGACAGACTGTAGTCATTAGCCACACTCCCAGATTCATCAAAGTCCAGTGGCAAGAAAAAAAACCATCAGGATGACTGGAGATGTCTTAGGATACAGGGGATAATTTTGGCATCTTCAATGGCTATCCAAGATTTAAGTGATCCACACCACCTACTTCATCTGACTTCAGGGCTGTTGTAACAAATTGCTCTCATCCATCCATTACAGTGGGAGAAGTCTTCACATGCAGAGGTAGACATCCTTTTAACTCACTGATGTGTTTAAAACTCACCAGTTACTCTCAACCTGGTTTAGACAACTTGTGGAAATGGTTTTACCAAGATAAATGATGCAAGCATGTTACATGTTCTTGAGAGTTGGGTAAAAGGTAGACATCAAAAGGGGATAAGCGGCCCTGAAAATGTCTCAGAAATCCCTCTCACCACAGATCCTAGTCTTTCCTGAACACCCCATAGACCCTGTAAATAAGGTACTGATGTTTTATTGTTATTTTTAACATGAAAAAATTAAGACAGAGAGAGCAACTAACTTCTTCATGGCCAGACACCTAGTAAATATTAGAGACAAGATTTGATTCTGTTTTTCTGACTCCAAAATTCAGTACTCTGTACACTATGCTATGCTATCTGTGCTATCTACCATCTATCAATCTATCAATATCTATCTATATATCTATCTACCTATCTAGATAAAACATCTATCTATCTACCTATATAATTTATAATTCAACATTCAGAGGGAAAAATGATTGTCAAGATTAGAAATATGTGACAAAGCTAAGATATATATTTATGGACTACATGGCTTTTCCAATAATTAAAACAATGGATTTTAAAAAATGAAAACAATTATTTAGTTCCATTTCTCTTTTGAGGAGAGAGGGTAGGGAATCCATTTGAAAAAAATAGCAAGATTAAAATTAGCCCTGATTGATAAATGGTCAAAGATTATCAACAGACAATTTTCAGATGATGAAGTTAAAACTGTCTATAGTTTTGTGAAAACATATCTAAATCACTCAAAGCAAAACATGCTTTGCTTTGTTCATTTCTGTTTTGTGGGGTTTTATATATATATATATAGATAGATAGATAGATAGATATGGGTTTTCCTTTTTGCTCTGATTTTTCTCTCCCGTGATTCATAAAGTAATGTATATTTAACAAAAACAAAATAAATGATTAAAATTAGGATTTTTATTGCCTAATAGAGGAAACATTTATAAGTTTTTTGTTTTTTGTTTTTTTTTTCCTTTTGTTGAGGCAATTGGGGTTAAGTGACTTGCCCAGGGTCACACAGCTGTTACGTGTCTGAGACCAGATTTGAACTCAGGTCCTCCTGACTTCAGGGCTGGTGCTCTATCCTATAAGTTTTTTTAAAGATGAAATTATACCTGATATAAAGTGAAAGTTGTTCTGAATGAGATCAAATTATAAACTCACAACAGAAAAGAAATAGAAAAGTATTATGGCATGAGAAGCACAAAGGAAGAGTCAACATTATTTTTGTATTCCCAAAGTGAATCTGTTGCTTTAAATTCTTATGTTTAGTCCAACAAGTTACAGGCATTCCTAAGCTTTCACAAATAGAAATTAATTTTAGGAGATAATTCCATTGGCTTGCAGAAAATTTTAAAGTTTTAGGATTGCAGGTCTTCCCCCTTCCATCCTGCCCCAAATCAACTAAATAATACTGTCAGCCATTATTTCTGAGTATCACAATCATTTTTTTTGAAGAGTAAGAAAATGTCTTAGAGATAATGTACTATAATCTATTCATTTTACAGATGAAGAAAGTAAAACTCAAGAAATTAATTGACCTAAGATCACATGGCTACTTAATGTAGTAAATCTAGTAAAGTCTTCAAGCATAGATCTGACTCATATTTAATACATCACTAATAATACATCTCCTGCTTCTTCATAATCCTCCTAATTCTTAAAGAATTACAAGATATTACTCAGACCCTACAGTGTGATGAGGTGACTTTTCAGAGGATCAACAATTACAGCATATTTACACAATTATTACATAGAAATGATTAAGTTTAGCATCTAAGTTGCAATGGTAATTAACTCAAAATAGCTCTCTACCCAGACAATACTTCATCCTCTTAGCAGATGTGCTTCAAGTGAGTTCAGTTCTGGTCTGTTTCTACTCAAACTGATCTCTCCCACACATACTTCAAGTACCTATAAGCAACATTTCTCTATCTCACTATATAACATGGGAAATTCCTTGGAAAATCTACATTCAAAATCCCCAGGATGTGTTCTTTTTAGTAGCATTCTCTTTATGTCCCAGAGGCTCTGTTCCAACCACCAATACTTCCCCAATTAAATGTGTCATTTTTAATCTATTTTAATCTATTTTTGCTCTTTGCAGGGGGGAAGGGCATTTGCAAAATCTGCCCAAGTTTCCAAAATTCCCAATTACAGCTACAGCTGTTACTTCAAAAGAAATGAGACTAATTCTGTAACCTACACATAAATATTGACAAGTGACAGATCTAGAGCTCACTATAACATGTAAATTCCTTTTAAAAATCTAACAAAAAGGAGAATTGATTAAATTTCTTTTACTGAATTGCCTTTATTTAACTTTGGAAGGTACAAATTGAGTGCCAGGGGAGATACAAAAGTATTCACAAGGTATTTGGGGAACTTAAAAAGAACTGGGAAAATGCAATCCTTCTTCCTGAGGATTCTAAAATTTATAAGGGAAAACAAAGCACATCTTAAAAATCACATTACTATGTTAACAATAACAAATACTTGCAAAATACTTAGCAAATATTATGAAGACTATGCAAGTATCATGACTACTCAAAAGTCCAAAGTCCTACAGGTACTTTTTAAGTGATTATGATTTGGTTATTATGAATTATCATTTAATACATCAGACCCTTTGTTCATGGTCTTTGGTTTTTTTTTCATCTAAGCCTTTTTTTCTTATTTTATTCTGTTCTATTATCTTATAAATTGGCATTTTCACTATAAGTGAAATCCTAAAATATAAATATTTTAGCTTTTATTTTCAAAGAGGACAAATGGACTCATGGGATGATGTCTTGACTTGCATGTGAATTGGATTTAAGTGAGGTGGAGTTGCACAAAATCATTACTCTCACTCTTTGTTCCAGAGTCATCAAAATCCAGGAGAAAGACAAAAAGTCAAGACAACTGGGCAGGACCCAGTAGATAATCTTGGTGTCTTGATATCTGACCAAGCTATAAGTACTCCTCAGGTCCAGCTTTCAGCACTTCCATAGCCACTGGAACCAATTGTTCTCATCTGCCCATTCCACCAAGAGACATCTTGACATGCTTCAGGTAGACATTCCCCTAACTCACCAAGGTTTGAGGCCCCTTGCTTACTGTCAACTTGATTTATCCATTTGCTAAGATAGTTTATGAGTGTTTGGCAATTGAGTATGCTACAGTTTATTAGAGCTAAAGGTAAGACTTGAGAGCCACAAAAAAGTGGATGAGTAACCTAGAAAAGGCTCAGCAAGTCCTCACACTCCATGTACCTCAGAATATATAAATACATGATATAAACTGAAGATATAAATATATTAGAACTAAAGTGAAAAAAATAGTTTGCAAGTCATCTTTGAAAAGCCAAGAAAAGATTCAAAACATTGGCTTTCTCATGTATCCAAAGATGAGAAGAAATATCATTTCATGGGACACATAAATATCTCCTATACAGTACTCACCCTAAATATAAATAAAATGACCAGTTAAGTTTAAATATCATTTGTGTCAATATTTGTATCCAAGGATAAGGTGGTAGAGAAATTCCATTAAAAACTCTCTGAGATTCCCCCATCCCACCAAGAAATTAAGACAACATGATAAATTAAACACAAATTCTGGCATAGTAGAGAGCAGCAAAATAACATGTTGAAAAATGCAGTTTAATACTAAGAAGTAGAAGAAACCAAAGGCTTGTACACAGAAGTTTTGCCTCATTTTTTTATGTCATGAAAACTTTCTTCAAAAAAAGAATCAGCAGATTATAGAAATGGTGTGTACCAGGTAAACTAATGAAAATTAAATAAAATTGATTTTATTTAAGTGGACAATTAATAATTACCAATGTGAGAATCATTTATAGAATGAGCTGCCTGTATATAATTCTATTCAACTCCTTGAGTCGACTCTCATTAGATAATTGGTATTGTCTGTAGCCATAGGTTGATTGAGCCTAGGCTGCAAGAGATAGAGTTGAAATATACTTAAGAGGCCATTCAATCCAACCCCCTCATTCTACAGAAGAATGAAACAATTTCCACATGAGGCAAAGATTAAGTAGCAAGATTTTTCATTCATTTCCTCTACTTTGAAAAACCTATAGCCTTTCCACTGAAAATCTCATTTATAAATATAGGTATTTGTTTGCTGCTGTTCCCCATAAAGACTCTGGCAGATTAACTGTGAATATGAGTGTCTCTGTGAGCAAAATGCATTATGCTCAACCATTCCTACTTTCACCTGAATATCTCTGCCTCCAAGATTTGAAATTGTTAGGGAAGGTTCCAGATCCCTAAAGTGTTTCCTGAATGCACTGAAACAGTCTTTTTACCCTATTTCACTGCCCAGTCAACTTGTAAAATTATCCTACCAATCTCAAAGAAAATTCCAGTTTTCTTTCCAAAAATGATGTTCAGATATCTCTGCTACAGCTTGAGCAGTCTGTTGAAAAAAGAAATCTTCTTAATCAAATGCATAATATTGGCTAATGGATATTTTATCCCCTCCTTTTGGGCTGACCAGTAGAATCAAATAACCAGAGAACATCCCTGTGTCCAGTCAAACAAAAAATGACCTTTATGAATTTTCATAAAAATAATAACTATGGCAACTCCTGATGAGAGATAGTTTTGATAGATAAATACTCAAATTGAAGTAAAGCCAGCATTGCACTTTGCTCTATTAGCTGGCCTTCATACGTGCTGAACTAAATATTTTAGAAAGGAACAGCAGTGGAGCCAAATTTCACAGATAACAATGGAAGAACCCAAATCCCTGTAACATCCCAAGCATCTAACAACCTAAAGTGTAATTTTCCTCCTTAACACCAGAGTATGTATCCAAAATGTCAACGCTTTTCTTGGGTGCTATTGTTGAAAAGCTTTCTCTGTTATCCACAGAAAAGAAATGAGTAATTTCTATTGCCAAGGGTGCAGACACAAATAGGAAAAGAACTAAGTTATTCAAATACTCATTTCCATTTGCCACCTTATCTTTTCAAATCCCACCTCATATATTATTTTGAAAATGAAAATATCCCTGAGACATAAGCACTATTTTATTACAATTTTAAAATTTCTATTTCTAATAATAATAATAAATCACTTTTGCAATAAGTTAATGTACATATAAAGTTCACAGTATGAATCTGAAAAGCTCAGGTCTGCAAGAGTTAATCTGCTGCCACATTTAACAATCTACAGAAATCACAGAATCTTTTTTTTATAGTCAATCTTACAAGGCTCCTTGCCCCAGGCTAGGCCTTGTGGAAGATCTACAGATCAGAATACTTATTAACAAACTGTTTCTTCTCTCTTCCCATACCTGTAGGAAGATATCAGTCAGGCTGAGAACAACATAATCACATGGTAAAAGGGTCTTACCTGGACTGAAGGGTGCAAAGAAATATTCGTGAAATAAATAACCTGATTAAGATAAGAATAGGGACCAGAGAACTGATTAATTGCCTTTTGTACATGAATAATCAAGCCATACTGCATTTGTAAAGGTGCCTAGTTTATGGGTAAAAGGCAAGACATTTTTGTCTAGTAACTAAAGACATAATCTAATATTTAGAAACAGAGTTGCAGAATGCTCTGGTCATTAAGGGGAAGTTTAGAATGTCCCAATTATGACAGAGGTGGGCTTTTTGTAGTTTCATCAGCCCCACTGTCTTTCTTTCTTTAGATTTCTCTTTTTTTCTTTTCTCCTTGTTCTTTCTGCTTTTTAAAGAAAAAAAAATATCCATTTTCCCCTTGCCCTAGAAGTAAGTAAGTCAGCCAGTGTTCTAATCTCAGTTGATATGAGAGAAATCCCATTTGTATTCTATGGCTTATTTTCCTTTCTCTGGGTGGTTAAGAAATGACTTAGGCTAGAGGCAAGGACAAAAAAAATTATAAGATCTGTTTCTTGACTGGAATGAAGAATTAACTACTCATACTCAAATGGTACTGGAAAAAAGATAGTCTCTACTGTCAGTACTGATTGTAATCCATAGCATCAGACTAGCTGTACTTTCTAGTCTATATAAATGTAAAGTTTGGGTTATGTTCCTCACTATGTAAGGTGAGTGACTGCAAACATGCAAAATAAAATCCCATTGTGATTGTTGCCCTGTAACTTAGAAAGAGACGCTAGAGAAATATAAAAAATGAAGCCATTTCTTAGTTTTCTATGCCAAAAAAGATAAGAAGTGGTTTACAAGAATTGTATGACATATACAGCTGATCAGACATCTCCCAAAAAGAACCAAAAAAAAGAGTCGTCATGTACTGTGCTAAAAAAATCAGTTTGAGGATATCTATGTAGACACATCAGAGAAATAAGTACTATATAGAAAATACAACTACATATATGTCTTCTTGATGCCATTTGATATTTTGACGTATCATTTTAATGGGGTAAACCAAAAAGTATCTAAACAGAATATGAGAATGCTGAAGTTAAAAAATAAAAGAAAATGTATGATAGTTTTCAACAGTGAGATTTATTCTTTAAATTGATTATGTCAAGGTAATTAAATAGCAATAATGTTTACTTTTGAGAGCCTATGGTATAATGAATAGTGAGCTGGACTTGTACTCAGGATTACTAGAGTTCAAGTTACGCCTCTAATATATATTAGCTTTCAGATTTAAGGAAGTCACTTAATTTCTCAGTGCCCAAAGCAATAACACAAGACAAGTTAATGATAGATGAACTGTGATCTACATCAGTAGAAGGAATTCTACACTTAGGATTACTGCAGTAATAAAATAAGTATAAAAATAATTTACTTCAAGTGTAATGAGTATGTGGGGTTATTACAAAATCTCAATTCTTATCTCAAATAGATTATTACCAATCAAAATTAGAAAAGGTTTACAAAATTCTATAGAGAAGGTGTTTATTGTGTTCATTTTTCTTTGGTTGGTATGTTAGCTGTAAAAACTGAAGAGTCATTTTTAAAAGTACATTCAAGGGGCAGCTAGTTGGTGCAATGGATAGAGCACCAGCCAGGAAGTCAGGAGGACGTGAGTTCAAATTTGACCTCAGACTTAAGACTTACTAGCTGTGTGATCCTGGGCAAGTCACTTAATCCCAATTGCCTCGACAAAAAAAAAAATAAATAAAAGGACATTCAATCTATTTCTATATCTATATATCTATATCTATCTATCTATATGTATGTATACATACATATATAGATATCAATGTTTACATGCCTATGAGCATTCCTAATAAAGTAATTCATTGTTGGATATAAAAATATAGATATGCAATCCAGTGGGTTTATGACCGTTAATTTTACCAGTTATTCTCATTAAGAAATCTCTATGCCTTTACAAATTTATTGAGAATCATTCAATATGACTTATGTCATTAAAAACCCTAGTTCAGATATGATTTAAAAAAAAATCTTCTATAGGACATCATAGGTTGTTCTACATTCCCACAGAAAGTTTAATTACTCATCCATTAGAACTCTGACACTTTCAACTTTCCAGACCATTTTAAGTGACAAACCTAAAAAAAAGTTGTGTTTTTCTACTGCATCTCTGAAGCTTTGTTCTGCAATTTCATGCATGAATAATATTTCATTGAAAACAAACAGGCTAAAAAACAACTCCAAGCTTTTTCTGTTCATTTGAAGCTAAAAACCATTTTCAAGTACTTTAGGATCTGGACATTTGGCAAAATTGCCCACTGACCTTTCTAATAACTTCATTTCTTTAGCATATCCCCAGATGGTCTCCACATTTCCTTTACAGGTTTGGGGGGAATGTACCTGTTCAGCAAACCCAAAAGTTGAGGTGTGAGTGAGCAAGGCAATGAAGCATAATAGCTTATTATTCCAGGTGCTCCATATGTTTAAGCACATTGAGGGGTTTAAGTTTTAAGACAGTGATTTAATTGCACATATATGAAAGTGCTTCTTTCTTCTGGCTATACTCCGCTATATGAGATAAAAGAAATATCTCAAAGCCTCTTCCTATTTATACTTTTAGAACATATTTTAATTCAATTCAAGGATGTCAAAAGGTATTTTTCACCTTTTCCTTCCTTAGAAGGTGATGAGGAATGAATATTCAAAGAGCTTTTCCTAAAAAATGATAGATATAAACTAAAAGAGAAATATACATGTAATGCTAAAAGAAAAAAATATTCATAGTTTTGTTATTTATATAAGCTGATATCAATAGGGGTCACCTTCAATCTAAGTTTTAAGATTTATATGATACATGACCAAAACATAATTCTTTCTTATGTAAGAGACAGTGGTAGATCTAATTGGGAGATTTCCTCTTCAGTGCATCTAAGTCTTGTACTAGTCCAGTTATCCAGCGCTCAATCCCACAGAGCTCTACAAGGTGCATGGCCATAACATGCTGAACTTCAAAGATATTATCCAGATGTTGGAAAAGAAGTAACTTGATAAATCAATGATCTTATGTCCTTTACTAGTATCCCCCCAAAGTTGACCCAATTCAGGGATCTCAAGGATGTATATTAGTCACTTATATAATGAGACTGATTTGCAGTATGCTTACAACAAAATTCTATTTCTTTTTTTTTTTTTTTTTTTTTGCGGTTAAGTGACTTGCCCAGGGTCACAGAGTTAGGGAATGTTAAATGTCTGAGACCAAATTTGAACTCAGGTCCTCCTGACTTCAGGGCTGGTGCTCTATCCACTGCACCACCTAGCTGCCCCCATATAATAAAATTCTAATCTTCAAATAGATCAGTAACTTCATTATTGTGGATACCTATCCATGTCTTCTCATCTTGCCTAGTTCTCATCCATATTTACTCATGAATTCACTGCAGTGATCCACTCAAACACTGGTGGGGTAGGAAGGAGAAGGGTCTTCCTTAGTTTCTCAATCTAGAGCTATGGCCACACCAAAAATAAAATAATAAATAACTATATCCCTTTTTTCTTTACTTAGAATAAAATTAAACAAAAGAGTATATTGTAATAGAGACTGAAGGAAATCATGTGCATAATGTAACACTATATACATTAAGCACAATTGTTATGGTCTTCTCTCTGCATCTGTCAAATAAATAAAAATCTGAGAAACATTTCTTTGTGAATTTGCAGGCAAAACAATAGACTCATTTTGCCCTAAGCATTAGGGCACAAAATTGGAAATATTTAAGAGGTATTTACATGATATTGCATAAGAAATGAAAGAATGATGTTACTATCTGTATCCTTCATTTAAAGATCACAGCACCAGATGAGCAATCTTACTGTAAAATTACTTTTTAACTGAAATCTTTAAATGTGATAATATAATAATTTATTGAATTCTTAAAAACTCCAAAGGCAATTTTATATGGTGAATGCATTATTGCTATCTTGAGAGAGGGGTCATGAAAAATCACAAAGAATATATAAAAATAATTTCACATTAAAGAGGTAATTATATGCACTCACATTTGTAAAATAAAGTATTTAAATGTAACAGCTGAATTCCACTGAACAACATTAAAAAGCAACTGCTATATGAGATAAAGGAGACAACTTGGATTTAATAATTTCTAAAAGATTCATTTGAAAGAATAATTTTACTAAAAGAATAAATGTGTTGGTTGAGAAAATTGTCTTAGTATTTGTAAATGCTCAAAATACACTTCATTTTTAATTTATACTTTTAAGTTTTCATACTTAATTAGAAACAATAAATGCAGACCAAGTCAACAAATAAATAAAGCAAGTACTGAATCTGGAGTCAGTGAATCTGGCTTTGTATTTATTACCTGAATGACCTTTAGCAAGTAATTTACCTACTTGAATACCAGTTTCCCATTTGTCACTATAACTCTATTTTATTCTCCAAAATTTTTAGGATGTGAAGACAAAAAATACCATTCTGTACTGAGTCTAGTCTACCAAAAGGAATTGAATCCTGAATTATGCTTAAGTTCTTAAGAAGAAATAAGCCATTCCATTTTAGATTTTGTGATAAAGAGAAATCCAAATATAGGCCAATATTCAAAGTAAACTTCTAAAACTTCAGAAAAAACCTAGGTAAAATTCTGAACTTTAAAATTCTGTATGGAAACTATCTAAGAGCAATAAGCAACTCTCAAGAAAGAAACAAAGAAAGTGAACAATAAACAATTTTGATGTAGAGGAAAATGGAAATTTAGCTAAAGAAACTGATATATGCATGAACTGATCAATTAAGATATATATGTGTTTATATGTATTGTATGTATACATATATGCATATTGTATATACACACACATACTGAACTGAAGCATGGGAACTAAAAATAAATACAAAGAGTAGTGAACATAGTCCTGTATGAAGCATTATCAAGAGCATTAGGTTCAAAAGCAAATGAAGCTAGCTATAAGTTAAGATGAAAAGGTCATTTTTAATAATATTGGCAGCAAGAGGTAGATCAAATAAGAAGTGCAATTTCTAAAGTACACGAATGGATAGATGATAACAGATACTCCAGGAATTGTACTCAGTTCCAACTCTATTTTATTTTTGACAAAGAAAATTATTTTTCTACTGAAAGAATCAAAAAGGACAACAGGTACCCTTTGACAGGGATACCAATACTAGGTATTTCAAAACCAAAGAAAGGATCCATATATATATAAATACTCATAGCAAAAGTTTTGTTGTAGTAAAGAACTGAAAACAAAGTTGATACTCATAAATTTGGGAATGGCTGAACAAACCATAATATATGAAAAAATGGAATATTATGGCAGGTTGAGAAGTGAAAAAATATAATTGATTCAGAGAAGAAAAATTATGTGAATGAATGTGAGTAAAGCCAGGATGACATTTTCCACAATTGCCCCATAATGTAAAGGGAAAAAGAAAAAAAGAAAAGAAAAAGAAACGTTTAAAAGACTTCAGATTCCTGATTAGCACAGTGACCAATAAGGGCTAAGTTCATAATAAAAAGGAAAAATGTTTAAGTAGCTAACAGTAGGTGAAATCAAAGATAAATATAGAGAAGGTGAAATAGAACTGATTAATTGTTAATTAGTTCAAGTCAGGAGATCAAGACTAACAATCTTAGATACTGAAAGAATTCATAATTATGGTTGTTCAAGCCATTGTTAGAAATTGTCAAAGATAACAAATGTTCTAATGTTTTGTTTTGTTTTTTAAATGAGAAGGTAGCTTTAAACCAAAGACCACTAAGTATCACTGCACTTCCTAATAAATAATTTGGACAATGTTATGAAAGAAAAAGTATAGAAAGTGATAATGGAAGAAAACAAAGCAAAAACTAAGATTCACTAAGGGAAAGAACTCTGGGGCCAGAAGACTTGGATTCACAAGGAATTGTGTTTCTTACTATTTGTGTCCCATTGGGTAAGTCATTTGCCATCCCTCGGTTTCAGTTTACTCATCTATAAAATGAAGTAGCTTCACTAGGTGACTTCTTCAATTACTTTGATCTACATATTCTTTGGTTCCTAAAAAAAATAACATAATACAGACTTTACTTCCTTTTAACATAGTTACTCTACAAGTAGATCAGAAAAATGCCATAGATATAATATAACCTGCAGCCCAGCATCACAATTGACAAAAAAAAATGCTAGCCTTGTGGACAAGATGAAGAAATAGCAACTCTACTTGACAGGTCTTGTTGATATGCAGCTGCCAGTGAACCATTTACTCTGTAACCATACTCATTTTATGCTGAGGTTGAGGATGAATGGATGAATGATAATGAAAAATCTCGCCTGTCAAATGGAAGCATTGCTATAACAAGGTAGATTTAGAACTGATTGAATGACCTAAAGAGAAGTGATTGATGTCAAACTGAAGGAAAGTGTCTGGTGGACAATTCCAGAGATTTGTTCCTGTATTGCTTAACATTTTAATAAATACCTTAGCAGACAAGGTGTGTTTGTGAAATTTTTAGGTTATACTAAGTTGATAGGAATAGTTAATTCATTTTATGACAGTCTCTTGATCCAAAAATAACTTGACAGGTTAGGATAATGGGCCAAATCTAATAGGATGAAATTTAAGAGGAATAAATATGAAGTGCTCCAAGGATTTAAAAACAAACTGAAGAAAGACAGGTTGGAGGAGACATTAGTAGACAAAAACACTGTGGAAAAGTTCTGCATGATTTGGAAGAATGCAAACTCAATATGAATCAACATTGTGACACAGAATTAAAAAAAAAGATATGGCAAATATAAACTAAATGATAGAAACATCATGTCCAGAACAAGGACTTTGTCCTGGAGCAACACAACTATGGTATATTCAGATTTGGGCGCTACATTTTCATAAGGATGTTTAAAAACTGGGATACATCCAGAAGAGGGAGCTTAAGATGGTGAAAGCAATGGACATCCTCCAATATGAGGAGCAAGAAAACAAGTGGAGATATTCAGAAACCTTGGGAAGAATAGTTTTAGATGAGGAAGCATAATAACTGTCTTCAAGTCCTTAGAGGATTATTGTATAGGAAAGTGATTAAACTTGTTTTATTTGTCTCCTGTGGGCAAAATTAAGAACAAGAAATAGATCATTCAGAGGCATTTTCAGTTCAATGTAAGGAATAACTTCCAATAGCTAAAGTGATTTTAACACTGCCCCAATCATGTCACCCTCCTCAGTAAATTTTAGTGGTTTCCTATTGCCTCCAAGATCTAATACCAAAATGTTCTATCCATCTATCAAAACCCATTGTAACTTAGCTGCTTCCTATCTTTCCACTCTTTTTCTTTAAACTGAAATTCATTTTATTGTGTTGTCCACTTTTAGAGAAATTCAAAAGACTAATTTGGTTAGTATGATCTGTATGATTTTGCTTTTAATCTCTAAATACAATATTCAGTTTACAAACTGATCACAGTGGATTTATTGTAGTTTTTAAGTCATTTTAAGGGAAAAAAGTCATTTTTGTAGATTTTGAAACAAATCAATCAGTGTATCAACAAAAAAAATTGCTAAGCATCTGCTATATGTCAGATACCACTAGATATTAGGGAAACACCAACAAAGACATAGCCTAGGCCTAAAAAGAATTTAAATTCTATAACTCAGAGAATTTAACTGATTTTCCCACAGTCATTACTACTAAGTGTTAGATTTGAACCCAGATCTTAATGACATAATAACCAGAATTCTTTCCCTGCTAACTGCTAAGAATGATTCAAACAGGTTCTCAAATATTTGATTTTTTCCTAATTACACGTAAAGATTTTTAAACATTTGTTTGCTTAACATTTTGAGTTTCAAGTTCTTCCCTTCCTCTGTCAATTCCTCCCTCCCTTCTTCCTGTACTTGCTCATTGAGAGAAGGCAAGCAAACTGGTATAGGTTGTACATATGAAGTCATGAAAAAGCACATTCCCATATTAATCTTGTGAAAGAAACATAGACAAAATAAAAAGATTTTTTGTTTGTAAAAAAAAAGTATTCTTTGATCTGCATTCAGACACCATTAGTTCTTTCTCTGGAGGTGAATAACATATTTTTCATCTTGAATCCTTGGAAATAGTCTTGGATCATTGTGTTGCTGAAAATACTTGTCATTCATAGTTGATTTTTATATAATATTTCTGCTAGTGTTTATACTGTTCTCCTGGCTCTGCTCACTTCTCCTTGCATAAATTCATTTACATGTTTTTTGAGTTTGTCCTGTCTGTTATTTCTTATGTCACAATGTTATTCCATAGTAATCATATACCTCAACTTTCTCAGTCATTTCCTAATTGATAGGCATCTTATCAAATTTCAATTCTTTGCAAGCATGAATAGAGTATCTATCTGTGTATGTATCTATCAATTATCTATCTACCTATATTTGTATTCACATATATTGCATACATATTTGTATACTTGTATACATAAGTTCTTTTCTCTTTTTTGTTGTTGATGTTTTATTTTCTTTCAATTTCTTTTGTATACAAAGGTAGTAATACTTTTGCTCACTTTCAGGGAATACACAGCTTTATAGTTTTTTGCTGTTCAGAATATTTGAATCTGTTAATAACACCACTAATAGTGCAACAGTGCCATTTTGTTCTGATTTCTCTCTTCCAACATGAATCATAAAGTAATGTGTATTAAAAATGAATAAATAAATAAAATTTTAAAAGTAAAAAAAAAGAAAAGATATAGAGGGATACCATAAACTGGTGATATAATAGATATGCTATCTGCATCCAGAAAGAGAACTATGATAATTGACTATAAATCAATACATGCTATACTCATTTTTTCTCTCTTTTTTCCGCCTTTGTTCTGGTTTTTCTTTCTCAATGTGATTCATGAAGAATTGTATATTGAAAAAACTAATATACATGTATAAGTAGGAAAAAACAACTAATTTAATTAAAAAATAAATAAAATTCTATCTTCTACAGGAAAACTCCAAATATCTTAATTCCTTTACCTTATGTCTTTTAATTATTTCCCATTTATCTTACATATAGATTGCTTTGTATGTTTTTGTTTGCATGTTGTCTCCAATAGTAGAGTACGAACTCTTTGGAGGCACGTACTTTCTTTTACTTCTTTTTTGTATTTGTAGTATTTAGTCCCATGCCTATAACATAGAAAACCCTTAATAAATGGTCATTAAATGATTGAGTGATTGATAATTAAGTAGAACAATAAACTAAAACAATAATTTTGGAAACAATATAGTATGGTAAAATGTGGAATCAAAGGATCTATATAAATCCTAGCTCCATAACCTATTACTTGTATGACATTGGCCAAACTATTTAACATGTTTTAGCCTCATTTTATCCATATGTAAAATGTGAAAATTGGGGCTTATAGATATATAAGCTCTTTTACGTAACAAAATCTATGTTGGAATTATCCTATAATCCTACAATAATCAAATGCTTGAGTTAAAACAAAAGTTTTATCTAAAAGAGAGTATTAATAATTTTTCTGCCATTTGATTTTTCTAGTTGTTTCCTTCTTGTATAAAGAGCTAACAATGCAATTATATAAATTTAGCATTCTACCTAAGCACATTATCTTGAACTTTTTTCTCCTATGTTTCCATGAGAAAGATAAGATTCTTGATTCTTCCTCTTCATTCTTTACATTTTTTCTTCTTTCCTGCTTCCCCTTCTTCTTCTTGCTTCTTTCCTTCTCTCTCTCTTCCTTTCTTCCTCCCTTCTTCTCTTCCTTCCTTTACTTCCTCCATCCCTTCCTTCTTCCCTTTCCTTCTTTTTTCTTTTCTTCCTTTCTTTTTTCTTCCCTCCCTCCCTTCCTGTCTTCTTCCTTTTCTTCATTATTCTAAATCCTTGATTTCATCAACGTCAAAAGTATTAAATGAAAATTCCTTATATTACATA
Source organism: Myrmecobius fasciatus (assembly GCA_023553655.1). Classification (NCBI taxonomy): domain Eukaryota; kingdom Metazoa; phylum Chordata; class Mammalia; order Dasyuromorphia; family Myrmecobiidae; genus Myrmecobius; species Myrmecobius fasciatus. Next base: position 99,066 of record JAJPUD010002549.1, read on the forward strand.
CATTTTCAATTGTAGTGAAATAGAATAAGTAGATAAGTCATATTATGTGTATTAGATGCAAAATTTATAACTAGAACTTGCCTTACTCAAAAGTCAGCCATCTATTCAATAAGCCCTGGTATTGTCTATTTTTATTTGGTTTGATAAAATTATTTATTAAAAAAATTCTGCATGTTATACAGTAGGATTTTAAAATCCATTTTTAAAATGTTGGATCATTTTTTTAAATTATTAGTGTAGAATTTATGAAAGAAAAAAAAAACAATAGTGGTAGAGTAATTTAGTGCTAATTCACTTTCAGGGGTGAAAGAACCGAAATTTATTTTTCTATTTTATAATCTACTACTTCTGAAAGACAATATCATTTCTTTATCAGAAATTCAAACAAAAAGGTTGCGCATGATGGGATTTCTGAATTTTCAAAAGGCAATATATGTTATTTTTCTTAAAGATTTGGTGAATTATTTTAGGTCACAGAAAGGAATTTAATTGCTAAGAAAATTGGCTCTCTTTAATAAGCTCTTATCTTGCATTATTTTAAACTATTATTTTAAAGTTTACTATATCATTCTAAAACTCTGTGCTCTCCAAATGGAATTAGAATTCCTGTGCCTTGTTTACTCTCTCCCTTCACTTCCAGTCCTTGAACCAATCTTCCTAAAATAAAAATCAAAAGTACTACTTTATTGTCTTCTAGTTTGTCAAATAATGCTGAATTCAAAAAACTTTACCCTATTTGTCTATGTCCTTTATATCCTGAATTATTTTAGATGTTTTTGAATAATCTAGCATTGAAATGTCTTAGAAATATATAAACTGTAACAAAATATTTCATTTATTTTCTTGCTCCCCTTTTCCCTCTCTTCTGTCCTTTCCTTCTCATTTTTTCTTAGTCCCAAAATTTCTCTTATTTGTACAGATGAAAGATCTATCTTGATGAAAATTGCATTTTATAGTGATCTGTCTAGCATGAAATGGTACTGACTAGTTATTGAGGAAATTAGAAATAGGACATTGGTAATCTTCTGTCCATGAAGTTATCTTTATTAAATTTGTTCCAAAATATAGTCTCTGGTTTCTTGTCTGGATGGAGAGATTCAGAAGGAGAACTAATTACTCATCTAGAAGTGGGAATTAAAAAAAAAAAGGGAACCAGACTCTAGCTATAATATTAACTAAGTTATAAATCCCCAGTTCTACTACTGACATCTCATTTTAGGGACTAGAATTGGAATCATGCTGACAGAATTGAACATATACTACCTATAATATGGTGGAAAGAAGACATAATGTGGAACCAGAGCATTGCTCTTTCATTTACCATCTTCATAATCTTAGACAAATAGCTTCATCTCTCTGGGCCTCAGTTTCTATATCTGTAAAATCAGGGAGCGGAACTAGATGAACTTCTCTAAATCTAGAATTCAGTGATTCCATTCAATGAGATCTAACCTAACAGTTTCACAATCAATCTCCATTTTAGTTCACACTTTGTCTTTAGGCTCAACAGCAACGAGCTAAGACAAAGTCTAAAATAAACAAACCTAGAATATTTCCTACTTTCACAAAAATAATACAAGGTGAGATCTATAATCAGTAGTTTCCACAAGTAACCTTATTTTAATCCTTTATTTCTCCTATATCCTGTTTTGCTAAAGCTCAATCTGCTTACAAAATGTAATTTGCATATTGCTCATATACTTTCTGTTCCCTAATAATGGCCAATATTTGCAATCTCCAGGTCATTTATTAGAAAAGCTTTTTTTCCCTTTTCCTTTCTTCTTTTCCCTTCCTCCCTCCCTTTCTCCTTCCCTTTCTTACTCCCTCTCTCCCTGCCTTTCTTATTCCCTTGTTTCTTCCCTTCCTCTAACTCTCTGAATATTCAGGCAGTTGATCCTTGAGATGAATCAGAGTTACATAATGAACAAATTAGAGTGGCAAAAGGCTCAAAAATCTCACTGGGATTGGGGAAAGGTACCATTTCTTATACATATATGTTGAAGAGCTTCTAGATTATCAAAGGGAGAACGAATCAAAAAGGTCTAGTGCTTTCTGCTTCAGGCAGACCAATCATAAAAGTGGTTGGACAAGGTAAAAGAATAAGCAACTTCTTAAGGGGACAATGAACAGAGATTCCAAAAAAGGTACATTAAAGCCTAAAACTCAATTGGACAGCAGAGACGTATGTAAATATTTTTAATCTCCAGGAATTTAAAGAAGCAAAGGAAGCAAGAGGGCAAGATACTCTGAGAGCACATGAGCTGGCTAGTTTCATGTAAACAACTCTAGATATGTGTGTATATATATATATATACATATATATATACATAACATTTTTAAATATTGTTTTTATTATACCCAATTATATTTTAAAACAATTTTAACATTGTTTTTTTTTCCACCACATACACGCATGCTGGATTTTTGTTACAGATCTCTCCTGTCAAACTGCTAAGTTTTGTCAGCACATCTGCTTCAAAATTTGATTTGAGGAGTTAATTTAAAATTGTTTAGAGTGGAATAGTAAGAGTTTTCAATTGGGTTGCTGCCTTTAATCAGCCACCTTACTTCCCCAATATTATCATCACCATCATCAACACCATTTTAAATACATAAGAGGTTGGTTTGTTATTTAGAGGAAGAGAAAAACTGGGAAATTTGAGAAACTCTGAAATCTTCTGGCTACCGGTAACCTGGGGTTAAGAATGGGGAAATAATAGCATCAAAATCCCAGTAGATGTCGAGAACTCCCTGAGCTAGTAGCTGGCTGGATAGGGACTTGATGTCACCAGTCCTGACAGGACTGAGGTAGCTGTGGGAACCTGCTCCCCAACCTCAGGTTTCAAGACACTACATTATAACAAATGATTTTCATACTCTTTGTATTCTAAGTACATCACTGATGTCTATTTTCTAAAAAAAATTTCTAAAAACATGTTCATGTTTTTTAGTTTTTAATAAATGTGCTATTTGAAAATATTATGTCTCCATCTCCAATTTCCTCCAATCTTCCACACCAAGATCACAGATGGAAAACTAAAAGAAAGTGGGAAATATCTCACGTCAAATAGATTGAGGAAAGATAACTTAATTTTTGAACTACATAGAAATCATGAATGTCAACAACAATAACAAAAGGCTAGATATCATATTTCAAGAAATTATAAATTAAAACTGTCCAGATATCTTAGAACCAGAAGCCAAAGTAGAAACTAAGAGAATCTACTGGTCATTTTCTGAAATCACTTCCCAAATGAAAACTTCCAGGAATATAACAGCCAAAATCCAGAGCTCTCAGGTTAAGGAGAAAATGCTAAAAGTAGCAGAAAGAAATCATTCAAATACTGTAGAGCCATAGTGAGGATCACATAGGATTTAACAGCTACCACTATTAAGAATCAGGAGGCTTAGAAAATGGTAATCCAGAAGGCAAACAAACTATAATTCCAACCAAGAATAACCTACCCAGCAAAATCAAGTATATTTCTACATGGGGGAATTGATATTTAATACCAGCTCTGTGACCCTGAATAAGTCACTTGATCCTCTTTGCCTCAGTTCCTTCATTGATAAAATGAGGTGGAGAGGGAAGGAGTAAACCCATTATCTTTTCTAAGCAAATCCAAAATAGCTTCTTAAAGAATCAGACAAGATTGAAATGATTGGACAATAAGAACAATAATTATATTATATTGTATGTGTGTATGCATATATGCAGCATGTATAAATATATATGAAGCATTATGTATATGGATTTATTCATGAAACAATATTTTCTATGTGTTCTTTAAAAGCATTCTCACTTTATACTTGCAGATAATGAGGACAAGGTATATTTTTTTTTATTGCCACTTGATGTTGATATTGGGGACAGCTATGTGGCTCGGTTTATAGAGTACTAGGTTTGTAGTCAAAATAAATTAATTCAAATCCAAGCCTGGGCACTTACCATCTGTGCGACCCTGGCCAACACTTAACCTATATTTTCTTTAATTAAGTAGAGAAGAAGTAAATGGCAAATCATTCCAGTTTCTTTGCCAAGCAAATTCCATAGATAGCAATGGTGTGCTATGGTCCCCACAGTGACAAAAAGCTGGACATAATGGAATAACATTATTATTAGTATTATTATTAGTATTATTATTATATTAACTTCATGTGATTAATATACAACTTGTCCATAAACAAGTAGCATCTTGCCATTATTCTGTTATACTGAATGGTCTATAGTAAGTTATCCATAGGTAGATAAAGTAACTATTTTTTATAACTGAATAAAATTATAAGTATCAAATCTCATCTGCCTTACACTGAAATCATACTTTCCTTGGAAATAGATCTTTAATAGTATACATGATGTGGGAGAAGTGCATATGTATGTCTAGGTGTGTATGTGTGTATAAACATACATCCTTATAAAAATGCACATATCTATCATGTGAGGGTTTTCATTTTGTGTGCACTCTACATATGCATGCACTATATATGCATTGTGTATTGTACATGTGTGTATATGTATATGAATACATGTGTTATAGGTATATCAGGTGTATGGATATGTATGTGCAAATCCACGGTCATATGCACAGGTGTATACATGCATGTGTATGAGTGCATATCTGCACAGGTGCAATTATGTTGTATGTAAGCATGTACACTTGTGTGCACATGTAAATATAGTTGTATGTTTGTATCTGTATGTGTATATGCACATGTATGTAGATTGTGTTTGGGTACCAATATATTGATACATATCCATATCTTTATCTATATCTTTGTCCTAAAATCCACCTGTTCAGAAGAGGAATATTCTAAGAACAATTCCAATATTTGCCCAATTGCCTGTTTAAGAATAAAAGTTTAATTTTAATTTTTCAATGTGTTAAAGATCACTGGAAGTTCTGTCCAATGACCTAGATTTGCCTAATTTACTTTTTGGAAATGTTCTTACCTGATCTTTTATTTAGTGATCTCATCTAGAAGGTTGGATGGTAGGACTCCCTGACATTGGTATAAAGTCTAACTTTCCAATGAACTGAGGTTCAGTTTTAAAAAAAAGGTGCTTCACTTGTCTGTTCTTGCCATTGTCATAGAGATTTGCTTCTGCATTTTGAATAGTGCTTATCCAAGAGAGCTCTCAACATCCAAATGAGGTAATTTATAGAAAGGTACATGTCTGGCCTACTGAAACATATTAGCAATGCAGTGCTTTACTTGACTGTAGCAATTTGACCAAAAGGGAGCCCTCAATGGCATTTTCATTTCTAAGCAGAGTCAGAATTGTTAAGAAAAGGGCCAAGAAATAAGTCCATCAGGAAAAATAAGTTCACCTCTTATCATTTCAAATATTAATAACAGAAGTAATTTGTCTTAGACGACAGGTCAGTTCTTCATCAATTTAGGAAAGATTGTTTTTATTCTAAAATAAAGCTGCGCAGAATAAATGTTTCAAGAGCTGTTGTTTTCAAGCCAGTATTTTACACTTTAGCATGATGATCTTTGTCATATTTTTTAAATGTAAAGGAGTTCTTGAAACTATTTTTACTTTGGAGTTCTCAGTTTTTACTAGATATCAAACCTAGATGTTAAGCAAAACTAATTAGAACTTAATTAAACTCAAATCTTCCCAATTTTCACAAAATCTAATTTCAAAAATTTTTGTGCAGAGCGGTGGTTAGTTTCACAAAAAGCCAATATTGTTATTTTAAGAAGTCACAGTGCAAACACAAGCAATTTGAAAATATTTAAATATGAAGTTAGGAAGGACATTAATATATTCAGTTAAATTTCTCATTAAAAATCTGAATTTCTTAGAGTAGTCGATCAGTGGAATAGGATAGAATCACAAGACAAACTAGGCAATAACTATAGCAATTTGGTTTTTGATAAACCCAAAGACCCCAGCTTTTGGGATAAGTATTCACTATTTGACAAAAACTGCTGGGAAAACTGGAAACTAGTGTGGAAGAAATTAGGGCTTGACCCACATCTAACACCACATACCAAGATAAGATCTAAATGGGTTCATGATCTGGATATAAAGAGTGATACTATAAGTAAATTAGAGGAATGTAATATAGTTTACCTCTCAGACCTATGGAGATGGAATAAATTTATGTCCAAAGAAGAACTGGAACTCTTAATTGAAAACCAGATAGATAACTTTGACTATATTAAGTTAAAAAGTTTTTGTACAAACAAAATCAATGCAGACAAGATTAGGAGGGAAGCAATAAATTGGGAAATCATCTTTACATTTAAGGGTTCTGATAAAGGTCTCATCTCTAAAATATATAGAGAATTGTCTCATATTTATAAAAATTCAAGCCATTCTCCAATCAATAAATGGTCAAAGGATATGAACAGACAATTTTCAGAGGATGAAATTAAAACTATTTATAGTCATATGAAAAGGTACTCCAAATCACTATTGATCAGAGAAATGCAAATCAAGACAACTCTGAGGTACCACTACACACCTGTCAGATTGGCTAAAATGACAGGAAAAGTTAATGATGAATGTTGGAGGGGATGTGGGAGAGCTGGGACACTGATGCATTGTTGGTGGAGCTGTGAACGGATACAGCCATTCTGGAGAACAATTTGGAGCTGTGCTCAAAAAGTTATCAAACTGTGCATACCCTTGGACCCAGCAGCATTTCTATTGGGCTTATATCCCAAAGAAATCATAAAGGAAGGAAAAGGCCCCACATGTGCAAGAATGTTTGTGGCAGCCCTTTTTGTAGTGGCTAGAAACTGGAAATTGAATAAATGCCCTTCAATTGGAGAATGGCTGAATAAATTATGGTATATGAATATTATGGAATATTATTGTTCTGTAAGAAATGACCAGCAAGATGATTTCAGAGAGGCCTGGAGAGACTTACATGAACTGATGCTGAGTGAAATGAGCAGAACCAGGAGATCATTATACACGGCAACAACAGTACTATATGACGATCAATTCTGATGGACATGGCTCTCTTCAACAATGAAATGTTTCAAACCACCTCCAATTGTCACTGAAGAAAGCCATATACACCCAGAGAGAGGGATGTGAAATGTGGACCACAACATAACATTCTCATACTCCTTGATTGATGTTTGCTTACATTGTGTTTCCTTTATCTGATATATCGTTTGTGTAGATAAGATTTTTCTTGCACAACAATGATAAGTTTGGAAATATGTATACATATATTCGATTTGCCAATATTTTAACATATTTAACATGTAGTGGATATTCTGCCATCTAGGGGAGGGGTGGGGAGTTGGGGGGAAAAATTTGTAACAGAAAGCTATGTAAGTGTTATTGTTGAAGAATTACCCACACATATGTTATGCAAATAAAAAAATATATTTATTTTAAAAAAAATCTGAATTTCTCAAAATCTGAGCACAAAATCAAAAACTTTGAAAGTCAAACCACGTAAGAAAACAAAATACACTTTGTATAAAATAGAACATTTTAAAACCAAAACTGGAACCAGTTAGTATAACAATAATTGATCATGGGAAAATAACAGACTGTATGTAATGATAACTGACTCCAAGAGTTGGAAGGAATAGCATCTTATCCATCACTAAACACCTAATCATAGAGAATTTTTCCTTTAATGCTGGGCTGAATACTGCCATTCTTAACTTTTAACAATTGGACTTAGTTTTCTATCCTATGAGGTCAATTTTAATCTCTTTCCTTCTTTAGTTAAACATTTCCTAATTCCTTAATTTTCTTCTTGTACATCATGATTTACAATCATTTCATCATTTTTATCACCATCTTTTTAATTTATGGATTTGTCATTTTTCTTCCTAAAATGTGTGACTCAGAACAGACACAATTTTGATAGACAAAATTGAAATACAATGGCAAAATCATCTCACTTCTTCTAGATACTATGCTCCTATTTATCAAAAAATTAATTAACTTTTATATGAAAAATATTAAGGAATTCAATATTAGGTAATGTATGAATTTAGATAAATCAAACTGAAGACAGTTCATTAAAACTCTATCAGGCTTTTTTTTTTCCCCATTCAAACAATCTTCTAGCCACATTATCATTGTCCTATGATTATATTTATCTGAACTTTACAATCAATGTCCTTAAGTTTTACCTTAATTTATATGATTCACTTTCCTAGTCCCTAAACTAATTTCTGAACCATAATTCAATCATCCAATATATTAGATATTTTTTGCAGCTTTGTGTAATCCAAAAATATAAGCATATTGTCCTTGTCTTTATCTGTCTTTGAAAAAAACAATTTTTAATACTCCTGGGTCAAAAAACTGATGCTCCAACTTGATACATCATTCCTTTTCAACTTTTAATCGTGAATCTCCCCCACTGGTTTGGATCATTCAACTTGATCCAGTAATACAATGAATATCTCCATGAAGATATCTGTTAATACTTCCTGAAATCCAGTTATTCTTCAATACATTTTTTCTGTTCTAGTAACTATGTCAATAAAGGCAATGAAATTAAGTTGGTCTGATTTGTCCTTAATAAATAACATTTCCATTTCTACAAATCATTCTAGAATCACTGAAAACATCTAATTTTAACCCTCTAATAATTTAGATAAACCATGACCCAGAGAAGAGAAGTAAACAATGAAAAAGCTATAAGAATATAGGTCTTCTGACTTCTAGTCCAGAACTATTTCCATTATAACATAGAAACCTACTTTTTGTCTGCTCACAAGTATAATTGTACAACACACAGAATAGAGTTTTGGACCTCAGTTAAGGACGATATGAATTCAAATCTAGCATGAGATATTAGCTGTGTGACCTTGGGTAAGGCATTTAACCAGTCAGCCTCAGTGATTGCTTATGTAAAATGGATAATACAAGCTTCTTCCTCAAAATGAGAGAATGTTCTGTAGCAAGTTTTACAAACCTGAAAATACTATATAAACCCAGCTATTACTCTTACCATTATTATTATTACTAGTACTATATACCATTATTTCTACTATCTAATAATATTTTCCTTTGGTTCATTAGCTAATCATGCAAATATCTGAGATTGATAGACAAATATAGACAGAAAGATTTTGAAAAAGAAAAAGACTGAGAGGGAAAGAGAGAAAGAAAAACAGAGAGAGAGAGAGAGAAAGATTGAAATTCTTTGTTTTTTTCATTATTTCTTTTTCCTCAGAGCATTTATTTTTAAACTCATACTTTGACCCGTTATTTTTAAAATACTTCCATAATATACCTCTTGTCTTTTCCTCTGCATCTTATCATGTCTTTCTCTTTTGAAATGAAGAACTTCATTTGCTTTTTAAGTCTTTATTATATTCTTGTCAAAATATAGAATTCAGAGTTTACAGGTGCCTTAAAGATAAATTTATTGCAGTCTTCCCAGTTCTTATATGGAGAAACTGAAGTCTTGAGGGAAAATCACTTAGCCAGTGTCACACAAGTCATTAAATGGCACAGCCAGGATTAGAAACCAGATCAAATGTTAAGTCTTTTCATATTAAATCAAGTACATATTCCATTATGCCAAAAAGATTATGCCAATTCCCTTTTCATTGCATCATTGGGTTTGTTAAGATATCATATTGCCCCATAAAATAATATTTAATTATATAATATATAACACAAAGATATGCATATATTTATGTAAATTTATGTGACTATATATGCATATGCATATGTGTTTGCACAAATGTATGCACTCTTGGAAAAAAATCAATCAGTGGTTTGTTCATATATGCGTACCTACTTGATGACAAATTCAAAAAGTCACTTGATTGAAAATAGTATAGGTGGGGGCAGCTAGATGGTGTAGTATATAGAGCAACAGTGCTAAAGTCAGGAGGACCTGAATTCAAATGTGACCTTAGACATTTAACACTTCCTAGCTGTGTGACTCTGGGCAAGTCACTTAATCCCAAAAAAGAAAGAAAATAGTATAGGTGAAACTTTAATTAAATCTGTTTATGTAATAGCAAAGCCCCTGGAAAACATATGATTTCTTGAACTTAAGTTTATATTATTGACAATTTAAATTGAGAATTCTCATTAATCCATGTTCCTTTATTTTGGTTCTTTTTTCCCTGTTTTTTTTTTATTTTTTTTAATTAAATCTTTTTATTTACAGAACATATGAGTAATTTTTCTACATTGACCCTTGTAAAACTTTCTGTTCCAAATTTTTCCCTCCTTCCTCCCACCCCCTTCCCTAGATGGCAAGTAATCTAATACCATATTGATTCTATGTGGGGAAATGTCTACTGATTCATTAAACAATTAAAGTATTATTAAATACCAGGCCTAGAGAATAAAAGAAAAGAAAGAGAGAGAGAGAGAGAGAGAGAGAGAGAGAGAGAGAGAGAGAGAGAGAGAGACAGACAGACAGAGAGAGAGAATTTAGAAAAACAAAACAAAACAAAAGCCACAATATTCTGGTCAGTCACACATTGGTTATGTTAATTCAATCATCCAAGAATTGTATATTGCTTACAGGCATACATCTCCACCCCAGGCTATTGAGTGTATATAATCTATGTTATCTCATGGTGGGGAGGAAAATGCACAAGTTTTCTTTTCTTTCTTTTCTTTTTTTCTGAGAATTCTGCCACTGGCAAAACAAAAAGGAAAGAAAAAAAAAGAATCTTGATAAATTATAAATTATACTGTTTTAAGGTTTTGTGGCATGAATTGATTTATGTGAAAATATTTGTAACAAATGAAATGATAATATCTACTTTATCAAAATATGTAAGGAATTATTTTGAAGTTAATGAACTCTTTTTTGCTGTTAAAATGTTCTGAATGTCATGTGGTAATCATGACCAAAAAAAAAAAAAAAAGGTGGGGGGGATCCAAAGGAAACTATTTTCAGAAAAAAAATATATTTTAAAGTGACAAAAAGACAAAAATTTATTACATATATTTCAGATTCAGAAATCCAATCCATTTTTATGCAGAGAACTAGAGAACACAAGGAAATGGCAAATGACTCATAAACAATCTGGGTCTTGACAATAGAACAGTTCTGGGTTATGTTGTTATTTATTGATAACATTTAACCAGATGCAAAATGGGGAGAAATAAAGATGCCATTCAGAATTAGAGGTTAGGCAAGAAAAATACTTTCTACCTGTGAAAAAGTTGCTTAGGAAATACTGATTGAATTATTTTGAACAGAATCCAGTAGGAGAAGCCACATAATCTCTCTAAGTATTACTTCTGGGGACCATAGTGTATGTATGTATGTATGTATGTAGGTATGTATGTATATATATATATATACACATATATATAGTCAACTACTTGATCTCTTTAATTATTACTATTTTAATTATTACATTTTTAATTTAATAATCAGCCATCACAACAATTTAATTATTAACTATCATTTAATTCTCTATTTTTTTGGAGCAGACAGTAACTGATATTATAGAAAATAAGTCAAGTATCTCAAAAGTCTTTTCACAAGTATTCAGGTGACACTTTCTATTTATACAGAACTGCCCTCACTTTAGACTCTAGTTAAGAGCCTTTAATAGACTCAAGATGATTCTTCCACATCAGGGAACGGAAGTACCTTAGGGAGAGTGATGTATGACTGCTTTGAGTGATCCATGGCTAAGTGCAATATGTCAATCTCATGCCTTTCACAGAAAGTGAAAAAGACCTTAAGTACATGCACTCTTCTCTTAATGGATAAAGTGGGGGAAAATGCCTTTGAAAGAGCTCTGTTGCCTACAGTAGCTTAGGTAACTTCAACTCCACTGAAAATTGAATGGCAAGGTCTTCAAATCCTAAAGTTTCCAAGGGAGACAGTTTCTTTTTATGATCAGTTTATATTTGAACACAAAGCAGAAAAAAAATAAATGGCTCAGGCACTTCCTATGAAGGAACATGTTGGTTAAAATTATGTGGGAGCTATTTTTTTAAACATTCATTTAAGAAATAATTTATTTGTGCCATTACCTACTTGTTTGAACCTGAGTAAATCATTCTACTTCTTTAGGGATCAGTTTCTTCAATGTAAAGTCAGTAATCTGACTTAGAATGCTAAGATCTCTTTAAGTTCAAAGTCTCTGATCTTATAATGGTAAATTTATAAAGTGTCTAATGGCATTTGTAATGTATAAATGAGATATCACTTATTATTAAAAGACTAGGTTTTTTTAATATTCTATGTAATCATAAGGGATCTCAGGAGTCATTTGCCCCCCCAAAAAAATACATGAATAAGTATCAGAGCTAGTCACATGAACCCAGTTTGCTCTTTCTGCCAAAATCAGTATTATTATAATACACTATTACTTTCTTTCTAAATCTTCTAAGGGAAAGCCATATGCATACTACATAGTAATCTCCTTAAGGGTTTGGATGATTGGTCTTACTCTATATGTCCCAGTCACTAGTATACTGCTTTGTACATAGTAGGTCCTTGATGAATATTTGCTATTAGAATTTACATCAAATAAAGTGTGGAAGACGCAAGCAAAGCACCAAAAGGGAACAAGCACACCCAAATAACCAGGATGAATCGTGATGAAAAGCAGGCACAATTTGAAGCTCACACACTACATTAGGAAGGCAATCTTGATTTTATTAGTCTATGCACAGATGAGGAGCCTAACGTAGCAAAGAAAGATAAATATCTTTATAGTTTTTCACCCTTTTATTCTTTTTTAAAATTTAATTTTCTATTACTTTGGAGGTGCCAGAGCTTTTCAGACTCGGATGAGCACCTGGCACCTGGGAGTTTTTTACATCTAGGGAGGAGTCCGTTATTTTCTCTTGATTATCTGTTTTCTGGACTTGTTTGGGGACTCAGGAGAAAATTAATTAAAAAAAAACTACAGGGTCTACTATAGGATTTTTTTTATCCTGTCCCCTCCATCACACTTTCCACCCCAACCTAATAAAAATCCTTTACTTTCTAAGACTCTAAAGAATCTATTCATGTGGAATACATATGTGATCTGTTGACTCTTGAGTGAGAGCCAAATTTAGAGCTTCTAGCTAGATGAACAGGGTCTTATCCTCTCTCCCCTCACTTTCTCTACCCCCTCCTCATTAGAGCATTTTCCATTTCACCTTTCCTAATATAGCAAGATAGAGGGACTGGTTAGGTTCTAAATGTCAGTTCCAGGAATTAAATGATTTTACCTTCAAATCAGATCTAGATTATAGATCACAGTAATCTGGGCCAGGGTTTGAGTCCAAATATTTTGTCTCCTGGCAATACACTAAAGTGACATATAAATTTAGGTATTGATAAATTTTAATTTTGTACTTAAAAATTTTATTTTAATAAGTTAAGGTCTATATTAAATGCTCTGGCAATTGTAAGGTATGAGACTCTCTCTCTGTCTCTTTCTCCTCTCTTGCTGTCTATCGTTCTCTTTCTTAGTCTCTCTTTCTGTCTCTATTTTCTCTGTGTCCCTTTCTTGCTCTATCACTGCCTCTCTTCATCTCTGTATATATATAATATATTAATATATTATGTGAGATATATTATATTGTTATATCATATGCTGCTATAGTAAGTATATTACTATATATATACACAGTAATATTAATATATGCATAGTAATGTTGTCATATTATGTTATAGTATATATTAAAGTATGATATATTATATGATAGTATGTTGTATAGTTTATTATATGTTTTATATTACATACATATTTATATATCACTGATTACTGTTATGGAATTATTATTATCATGGATAATCACAGTCTTATTTCCCTTATCTTTTTAGTTTTGCATAGCAGGAAATGAAAAAATGCCAAAACTTTTTCTTTCTAAATGATCATAATCAATAGGAAGTACTACAATATAAGTAAGAAGAACATAATAAAATTCATTGAAATTCTTTATTAAAGTATATTACAATAAAGAAAGCAGCATGTTATAGAGTACAGAAAGTCAGTCTTCTGAAAAAAGACTTGATTTCAAGTACTGACTCTGATGCACACTATCTGAGTGACCATTATCTGGATTCAAGTCATGTTTCTGATACTTGTAAAAATCATTTAACTTCTTACTGCTCCAAATAATTCTTTAAAAGTATAAAACAAAATTGAATTGCCATCTGTATTACTGAAAGGACTTTATGCTGAGGGTATTCTCAGCACAGCTGAAATCACAGATTTAAATAAATGTGTGTGTGTGTGTGTGTGTGTGTGTGTGTTTATACACTAATGAGAAATCTCACAAATTACCTCAGAAAGCGAACTGACTATAAAAATTAGGAGAAGAGGCATTTCAATATAAAATCAAACTGGAAAAAGTAACTGAAAAGGTATTATAATACCACTTTAAATATGCATATATGTTTGCATCTTAATTATTATAGCACAATAATAGCAATTTATAGTACTTTAAGGTTTGTAAAACACTTCACAAATATTATCTTATTTGACCCTCACAATAACTCTAGGAGGTAAGTGCTATTATCATCCCCATTCTATATATAAGGAAACTGAGACAAACAGAGATTAAGTAATTTGCCCAGAATAACACAGTTGAAAAGTATCCGTGGCCATATCTGATGCAACTCCAGGTTTTGTGCTCTAGGCACTATACCACAAGTCAGTAACTTAATGGAATAGAAGAGTGCTGCACAGAGGAGAAAAGAGAAGCCCCTGTCCATAAATGGAGTTAGAAAACAAATAGCCCAGAAAGGAAAGATTTTCTGAAGAGGAAGTGACCACTTCTTCTACCACAAGAGATAGTGCATATGGAACCATGCATGGGTACTGTGATATGAAGCTTCTCTCATACTTCAGAGGAAGGGGCAGAGGAAGAAGTGATGAGGAACAATTAAGGTCTGTGTTTAAGAGATAATGAGGAATCTATGTATAAAGTAGTAGAATATGCAACTAAAATGTGAAATGCAGCCTTCCAAACCCTCTCACTCTGGATAGTTAGTAATCATTATTGGTGAATCAAAGGCACACATATGTACTACACAAAGTAACCTAGAGAGCACTACTAAAGATTTAGTCTTCTAAGGAGAGAAATGGAAATTTTAGGAGCACAGCCCACGTTTTGATCAAAGCTATTGATTGAAATTGAGCAATTCAGAAGAAAAAAAAAGAGAGATAAAGAGACTTGGGAAGCAAAGAACTTGTACCAAAGAATATAATTTGATTTTCTAGACTACAGATTAAAATTTAGAAATGACAGCCTCTTATAGCGATATGGTATGTCTAAAAAGATTATCAATAACAATTATCTGGAATATTTCAAATCTAGTCAAAGGTGCTTTAAAGTAAAAAGAAAGTTAGTAGAATTTTAAAAAAAGCTTATTAGAGCTAGATATGATAGACGGTAATTACGTAGAAGCAAAGCAAGAGACACACCTTGAATTTTATAGGAGAAAAAAAATCAAAGAAAAGAGCAAGTAATGAAACCATATGGTTTCAGATATTTACATGTAAATGTTGAAAGTAAGGGGACAAAAGCACTTAGTAAGCTCCTATTAAGGTAACAAGCACTTATTAAGCTCCTATTATAGGTACCAGGCCATACACTAAGTGATTTTTTTTTGGTGAATATCAAATTATATCATTTTCACAACAGCCCTATGAGGTAGAGACTATTTTTTCCCACCTTCCAATTATGGAAATTGTTTCAGACAGCAATTAATGATAATTAGTGCAGTGAAACAAACAAAAGAAGATTATCTTTTGGATCTGATTCTAACCTAAAAGAAAAGTTACTGAGGTAAAAATAATGAAAACTTTAAGAGAGTGGAAAGTGATTCCTTCATCTTGGAATTTGTGAAAGGGAAAGCAAGGAAATATAGTCGTATTCTGAAACAGACCCTACATTTGGAAAAAAATAGATTTTAAAGATCAAAAAAGATTGATAAGCTCTTAGTTACCAACTTAACTTTTCTAAGATATCACATATATCCAATTTATATTCATTCACTCATTCATCCAATAAATAACTATAGTCTGTGCAGAAAGAAAAATATGCTAAGTAATGAGAAATACAAAGATTAAGTAGAGTTTCTTTTTTATATAATTTTTAATCTAGAAGAGGCTCATGATATAAAAAATAGCTGCAATAAACAATAATACATTTTCTGAACATGTCAACTAAGTGATATGTAAGATCTAAGGGATCTCACCCCTCCCCAGAATTTTCAGTTTTCTCTCATTGCCACCGTGTCAGAATCCAACAGTCTTAAGAAAATATTAAACATCCTTTCTTCTAATAATTAGTGCTCATTCCTCCTTCATATTAGTTCTCTACTCTAATCAAACTGATTCATATAATGTTCTCTAAATATGCTATGTACATTAACCCATTCTTTTTGCTAATAACATTCCTTCTGCCTGAAATAAAAATTTCCTTTTTTTTTTTTTGATGATCAAAGCCCTACATTTCAAGGGAAAATTCAAGTCCCACTTGCTCCTTGAACTGTCCAACTTCCTCTGGACTCTTGTCCTTAAACTACCATTAATATTTATGGTACTTTAGTACTTCTAGAGTAGTCCCAGATTTTAGATAGACAGAGAGAGACAGAGACAGAGACAGAGAGAGAGAGACAGAGAGACAGAGACAAAAAGAAAGAAAGAGAGAGAGAGAAATAAAGAGAGAAAAAGAGAAAGATGGAGGGAGGAAGAGAGACAGAAAAAGAGAGAGGGGAGAGGAAGGAGAGAGAGAGAGAGAGAGAGAGAGAGAGAGAGAGAGAGAGAGACTGAAATTGACACAAGTAGAGACAGTCAGAAAGAGAAGGGGACAAAAAGGCTGAGATTAACACAAGTAGAGACACAGACAGAGAGAGACAGAGACAGAAAGAGGGAGGGAGAGTCAATTTCACAGAGAACAACACAGAGAAAGAAAGAAAGACTGAGAGATTGACACAGAAACAGTCAGAAAGAGAAAGGAGGTAGAGAAAGTTTGAGAGACTGACACAAGTAAAGACAGTGAGAGACACTAAGAGAGACAGACAGAAAAACAGGTTCCCCAATATAACTATCCATAAATATTTCAAACTTCGTATAGGTTTTTGTTGTAGTTGTTTTATTTGGCTTCTTTGAAAAATCTAAGTATTTGCTTTCCCAATTATGCCTTCTTTTCTGTTGACTTGATGCTTCTTCCCTGAATTCACTAGTGTGTAGATTTAAGCCTCATACCCTAATTCCATCTGCCTTGTTAATTGATTGAGATGCTAAAACTATCCTATTTTATATAAGTTTGACTATATCAAGTTAAAAAGTTTTTGTACAAACAAAATGAATGCAGACAAGATTAGAAGGGTAGCAGTAAACTGGGAAAATATTTTTACATTCAAAGTTCTGATAAAGGCCTCATTTCTAAAATATATAGAGAATTGAGTCAAATTATATAAGAATTCAAGCCATTCTCCAATTGATAAATGGTCAAAAGATATGAACAGACAATTTTCAGATGAAGAAATTGAAACTATTTCTAGTCATATGAAAAGGTGCTGCAAATCACTATTGATCAGAGAAATGCAAATTAAGACAACTCTGAGATACTACTACACACCTGTCAGATTGGCTAAGATGACAGGAAAAGATAATGATGAATGTTGGAGGGGATGTGGGAAAACTGGGACACTGATACATTGTTGGGGGAACTGTGAACGGATCCAACCATTCTGGAGAGCAATTTGGAACTCTGCTCAAAAAGTTATCAAACTGTGTATACCATTTGACCCAGCAGTGTTTCTACTGGGCCTTTATCCCAAAGAGATCTTAAAAGAGGGAAAGGGACCCACATGTGCAAAAATGGCTGTGGCAGCCCTTTTTGTAGTGGCTAGAAACTGGAAACTGAATGGATGCCCATCAATTGGAGAACGGCTGAATAAATTATGGTATATGAATGTTATGGAATATTATTGTTCTGTAAGAAATGACCAGCAGGACGATTTCAGAGAGGCCTGGAGAGACTTGCATGAACTGATGCTGAGTGAAATCAGCAGAACCAGGAGAACATTATACACAGCAACAAGACTATATGATGATCAATTCTGATGGACATGGTTCTCTTCGACAATGATGTGATTCAAACCAGTTCCTATTGTTCAGCGATGAAGATAGTCATATACATCCAGAGAGAGGCCTGAGGGAACTGAGTGTGAACCATAATACAGCATTTTAATACTTTCTGTGAATATTTCCATGCATTTTGTTTTCCTTCTTAGGTTATTTTTTTCCTCTCTTTCTAGATCTGATGTTTCTTGTGCAGTAAGATAACTGTATAGATATGTATACATATATATGAGATGTCACATAAATTAACACATTTAGCATGTATTAGAGTACACGTCACATAGCAAGCCCAGGTGAGTAGGGGAAGGAGGGGAAAAGCTTGGAACAAAAAAAAGTTTTTACAATGGTCAATGTAGAAAAATCACTCATATGTTTTGTAAAAAAAAGTTTTAATAAAAATAAATAAAATAAAACTATCCTATTTCTCTATAGGCACAACTAGAGCTCCATCCTCTGTATCCTATTTGAATCATTTGACTTATTTCAGCATCAGTTTTATCATTTATAAAATGAGGAATACACGATTCATCCTCCAGGATTTTTATGAACTATTTATAAAATATGATGCACTACAGAAATGTGAGAAATTACAAACAACATCACTAAAAGGAATGATTGGATAATGTACAGGATTTGGAACCAAGAAGATCCGAATTAAAATTTTACCTCAGATACTTATTGTGTGACTCTGAGTCATTTAAATGAGCTCAACTTCAGTTTCCTCATCTACAAAATGGGACAAAAATAGTACTTATCTCTTGGTGTTATTTTAATTACAATAAAAGATAACATATAAAGAACTTAGAAAATCGTTAAGTGCGCTATAAAATGAAGATCTTTTTTTTTATTATTGTTACTGGGAATGTCTTTATTATAACCAATAAAGATACTGGATAAATGCACAATGGCATATAACACATATATAGGGTTTTAAATTTTTTAAGACATTTGTCATATTTCATTAGGACTTTCCAAGAATCTTGTGAGAAACCTAACATAGTGCAATATATTCCACCTTGAATCCTTTAAAATTCCATAGAATCCCCCTAATCTTGTTGTTTTCAATTGGAATAAAATTACTGGAGAAATACCAAACCAGAATCACAATATGGATTCAAAGGATTCAGTTATAACGAGGTTGATGCTGAGAATGCAGAATGTCTAAAAACTAGTCATCACAAGTCCTTGGTCCCATTAAACTTACTAGACTCTAAATTGCAAGGACTGGCAGGTTGGAAAACAAATGAAAAGAAAGCAAGTGAACCTATTTTTTATTTAGGTATTCTTTCCTAGCACAGATTCAGATTGACAGCAAGTATATTTTATCTATGTAGGTAGTAGTCTTAAGAGTCAAGATTTATGTTAGGCTGCCTTAAGAATGCTCTGTCAGGTTTCAAAGCCCTGAAATTCATGGTGTAGTGCTAAAGTGGGAGGTTGATAGCTAAGACAGTCAGCTAGTGCTTCAATAAATAACAAAAAAAAAAGCTGAATAGTAATACTAAAAAAAATAACCAATTGTTTAAGCCACATATGTATTTTAGAAATCAAGCATGATGCACCCATGGGCTATTTCCAGCCTAAGCAATTATTCAATTAAGATTTTCTTCAGTAATATAAAAGATTTCTGACTGTCTCCCCCAAAAAAGTTATGGACAAGAGCTTCTGAAGAACATTCAATTCAACAAACAATTATTAAGCACTTACTATGGGGCAGGGATTGGGTCTACAAAGGCAAAATCCAAATAAGTTTTGTCCTCACAGAGTTTAAACTCTGTTGAGAGGAAACATGCACAGAGGAGAGAGGCAGATGCAAAATAATTTGAAGAGGTTAGGAAACAGTAATGTTTGGAAAGTTTAGGAAAAGCTTCACAGAGGACAACCTCAATATTCATTTTTAGGATTTTTGAATGAATTTTAATGTGCTGACATTAAAAACTACAGGTTATTAGTTTAAAACAACCAGGTGCTGGACTTTAGGACACATAGGAAAAATTATGTATATGGTGAGATGTCTAATAACAAAGAATAACAACATTACATATGTAAATCTTGCAGTAAGGAGAAAGAAATATTTATTCTAGAAAATTTGACTTGATGTTAATCATTTGCTTGGTGTTTACATGATTTGTATACTGGTAGACCTGTCACTGCTGCTGCTTTCAAGAAGCAAACAAAGTCTTCTGTGTTATACATACTTTTAAGGAAGTTAAAGTTTTTACCTGGTGTTTTGGAACAGAAATAAGAAGTAATGTCATATATAATTGCCCTTGCCTTGGCTTTGTTTAGCCCTCAACTAGGGACCGAAGCATTCCCTTATAACTGAAAATGTTTAAAATCAAATACATTTAGATAATTTTGTAGGAAAAACAAACATTTTTTTCTTCCTCAAGAAAAATTTACATGTTTCTAGGCAGCTGACAATTTGGGTCCTCTAGAAGTCAAATAAGGAAAAACCCATTCTATTTTATTTTAATTGTGTTAAGATACAGCACTGGTCTAGTCTGGTTTGGTAAATCAATACTCAAATTGAGCAGCAATCATGTGCAAGTAATGGAAGACTGAAAAATTTTAGAAATTTGGTCTTTCTTCTGATTTGGCTTGCAGTCAGGTTGGAAATATAAGAAACACATTATATGTATATATAGATATATATGTATTATATGTGTGTGCATGTATCTGTACACACACATGTATGTATGTATATACATACATATTATATATATAAGTATATATATATAACAGCATAGGAAATTTTGTTTTGTCAAATGAATTCAGAATAAATATTATGGCTCTACAAAGGAGAAATTACATATAATTTTATACCTCAAGAAAGAGATTGGCTTTGAATCAGGCCCTGATTATTCTAAAATTCTCAAACTATTCTCAAATGGAATGAATTAGATATTCCCCCAAAAGGGAAATTTTTTTTTATTTTTTTAATAAAGCTTTTTATTTACAAAACATATGAGTGATTTTTCTACATTAACCTTTGCAAAACCATTTTTCCCAAGCTTTTCCCCTCCTTCCCCCCACCCCCCCAGATGACAGGTAATCTAATACATGCTAAATAGGATAAATTATATGACAAATAAAATACATGTATACATAGCTATAGTTATCTCACTGCATAAGAAACATCAGATCTAGAAAGAGAAGAAGCAAAAACAACCTAAGAAGGAAAACAAAATGCATGGAAATATTCACAGAAAGCATTAAATGCTGTGTTGTGGTTCACACTCAGTTCCCACAGGCCTCTCTCTGGATGTATATGACTATCTTCATCGCTGAACAATAGGAACTGGTTTGAATCACATCATTGTTGAAGAGAACCATGTCCATCAGAATTGATCATCGTATAGTCTTGTTGCTGTGTATAATGTTCTCCTGGTTCTGCTGATTTCACTCAGCATCAGTTCATGCAAGTCTCTCCAGGCCTCTCTGAAATCCTCCTGTTGGTGGTTTCTTACAGAGCAATAATATTCCATAACATTCATATACCATAATTTATTCAGCCATTCTCCAATTGATGGGCATCCTTTCAATTTCCAGTTTCTTGCCACTACAAAAAGGGCTGCCACAAACATTTTTGCACATGTGGGTCCCTTTCCCTCCTTTAAAATCTCTTTGGGATACAGGCCCAGTAGAAACACTGCTGGGTCAAATGGTATGCACAATTCGATAACTTTTTGAGCATAGTTCCAAATTGCTCTCCAAAATGGTTGGATCCATTCACAGTTCCACCAACAAAGTATCAGTGTCCCAGTTTTCGCACATCCCCACCAACAGTTATCATTATCATTTCCTGTCATCTTAGCCAAACTGACAGGTGTGTAGTGGGATCTCAGAGTTGTCTTAATTTGCATTTCTCTGATCTATAGTGACTTGGAGCACCTTTTCATGTGACCAGAAATAGTTTCAATTTCTTCATCTGAAAATTGTCTGTTCATATCTTTTGACCATTTATCCATTGGAGAATGGCTTGAATTCTTATATATTTGAGTCAATTCTTGAAATATTTTAGAAATGAGGCCTTTATCAGAGCCTTTGGATGTGAAAATATTTTCCCACTTTACTGCTACCCTTCTAAT
>JAJPUD010002549.1:141180-168142 GCA_023553655.1 Myrmecobius fasciatus
GAATATAATAAAGATGGCAATACTACCTAAACTAATCTATTTATTTAGTGCTATACCAATCAAACTCCCAAGAAATTATTTAACTGACCTAGAAAAAATAACAACAAAATTCATCTGGAAAAACAAAAGGTCAAGAATTTCAAGGGAATTAATGAAAAAAAATGCAAATGAGGGTGGCCTAGCTGTACCAGATCTAAAACTATATTATAAAGCAGTGGTCACCAAAACTATTTGGTACTGGATAAAAAATAGAGTAGTGGATCAGTGGAATAGGTTAGGTTCACAGGACAAAATACTCAATGACAATAGTAATCTAGTGTTTGATAAACCCAAAGACCCCAGTTTTGGGGATAAAAACTCACTATTTGACAAAAACTGCTGGGATAATTGGAAACTAGTATGGAAGAAATTAGGCATTGACCCACACCTAACACCATATACCAAGATAAGGTCAAAATGGATTCATGATCTAGGTATAAAGAATGATATTATAAACAAATTAGAACAATGTAGGATGGTTTACTTCTCAGACCTGTGGAGGGGGAAGGAATTTGTGACCAAAGAAGAACTAGAGGTCATCATTAATCACAAAATAGATAAGTTTGACTATATCAAGTTAAAAAGTTTTTGTACAAACAAAATGAATGCAGACAAGATTAGAAGGGTAGCAGTAAACTGGGAAAATATTTTCACATCCAAAGGTTCTGATAAATGCCTCATTTCTAAAATATATCGAGAATTGAATCAAATATATAAGAATTCAAACCATCCTCCAATTGATCAATGTCAAAAGATATGAACAATTTTCAGATGAAGAAATTGAAACTATTTCTGGTCACATGAAAAGGTGCTCCAAGTCATTATTGATCAGAGAAATGCAAATTAAGACAACTCTGAGATACCACTACACACCTGTCAGATTGGCTAAAATGACAGGAAATGATAATGATAACTGTTGGAGGGGATGTGGGAAAACTGGGACACTGATACATTGTTGGTGGAACTGTGAACGGATCCAACCATTCTGGAGAGCAATTTGGAGCTATGCTCAAAAAGTTATCGAATTGTGCATACCATTTGACCCAGCAGTGTTTCTACTGGGCCTATATCCCAAAGAGATTTTAAAGGAGGGAAAGGGACCCACATGTGCAAAAATGTTTGTGGCAGCCCTTTTTGTAGTGGCAAGAAACTGGAAATTGAAAGGATGCCCATCAATTGGAGAATGGCTGAAAAAATTATGGTATATGAATGTTATGGAATATTATTGCTCTGTAAGAAACAACCAACAGGAGGATTTCAGAGAGGCCTGGAGAGACTTGCATGAACTGATGCTGAGTGAAATCAGCAGAACCAGGAGAACATTATACACAGCAACAAGACTATACGATGATCAATTCTGATGGACATGGTTCTCTTCAACAATGATGTGATTCAAACCAGTTCCTATTGTTCAGCGATGAAGATAATCATATACATCCAGAGAGAGGCCTGTGGGAACTGAGTGCGGACCACAACACAGCATTTTAACGCTTTCTGTGAATATCTCCATGCATTTTGTTTTCCTTCTTAGGTTG
Source organism: Myrmecobius fasciatus (assembly GCA_023553655.1). NCBI lineage: Eukaryota > Metazoa > Chordata > Mammalia > Dasyuromorphia > Myrmecobiidae > Myrmecobius > Myrmecobius fasciatus. The sequence goes on from JAJPUD010002549.1 coordinate 142,755, forward strand.
TTTCTTCTTCTTCTCTTTCTAGATTTGATGTTTCTTATGCAGTAAGATAACTGTATAGACATGTATACATATATTGTATTTGTCATATAATTTATCCTATTTAGCATGTATTAGATTACCTGTCATCTAGGGGTGGGGAGGGAAGGAGGGGAAAAGCTTGGGGAAAAAAAGTTTTTGCATAGGTCAATGTAGAAAAATCACTCATATGTTTTGTAAATAAAAAGCTTTATTTAAAAAAAAGAAAAAAAGAAATCATCATGCTGATCATTTCTTATAGAACAATAATATTCCATGACATTCATATAGCATAACTTATTCTGCCATTCTCCAACTAATGGGCATCCACTCACTTTCCAGTTCCTTGCCAGTACAAAAAGGGCTGCCACAAACATTCTTGCCACATGTGGGTCCCTTTCCCTCCTTTAAGATCTCTTTGGGATATAAGCCAAATAGAGACACTGCTGGATCAAAGTATACCCAGTTTGATAACCCTTTGGTCATAGTTTCCAATTGCTCTCCAGAATGGTTGGATACATTCACAATTCCACCAACAATATATTAGTGTTCCACTTTTCCCACATCCCCTCCAACATTCATCATTATCTTTTCCTATCATTTTAGCCAATTTGAGAGATATGTAGTAGTATCTAAGAGTTGCCTTTGTTGGCACTAATGATCTCTGATCAATAGTGATTTAGATCATTTTTTCATATAACTAGAAATACTTTGAATTTCTTCTGTTCATATCCTTTGACTACTTATCAATTAGAGAATGCCTTGAATTCTTATAAATTTGAGTCGATTCTCTATATATTTTAGAAATGAGGTCTTCATCAGAACCATTGGAGATAATTTTCCCCAGTTTATTGCTTCCCTTCTAATTTTGTCTGCCTGGGTTTTGTTTGTATAAAAACTTTTAAATTTAAGATAATCAAAAATTTTCCATTCTGCATTCCATAATATAATCTAGTTCTTCTTTGATCACAAATTCTTTCCTTCTCCACTGATTTGAGAGGTAGGCTATCTTTTGTTCTTCTAATTTGCATATAATCCCATTCTTTATGTCTAAATCATGAACCTATTTCAACCTTATCTCGGTGTATACTGTTAGGTATGGGTTCATGTCTAGTTTCTGCCATGCTATTTTCCAATTTTCCCAGAAATTTTTGTGAGTGACATATTTTAGAAGAGCATTGACTAAATGTAATTAATTGGGAGAATGTAAATTAGGATAATAAAGGAACTGCAATTTGGCCATAGTTAAATAAATTGAAGGAACTAGGTTTGGTTAGCCTAAAGGAAAGACAACTGCCTTTATGTATTTGAAAGGTCTTACAAGGGAAAATATTAGTTGACTCCAATGGGCAAATGAAGGATGAATATATAAAAAGTAGCAGGAGACAGATTTAAGCTTATTATAAAGGAAATCTTTCTGACATCTGTCTGCTTCAGGAGGTACTGAATTTTCAATCACTGAAGTTCTTTCAAAAAAAAAAAAAAAAAAAGGTTGATTTATCAGGAGCCAGCGATTTTATAAAAATCTTTGTTCCAGGGTAGTTAGACAAAAGAATAACTACCTTATTTGTCTCTCTAAGGAGAACCTGCGACTGTCTGTATATAAGCCTTCCTTGAAGCTGTAACCTTTTTACTGATGTTTTCTAGTTCAATTTATAGAGAGCACATTAATGCGGATGTGGTTAATTTCTTCTAGCAATATGCCATCTCTTAGTTATTAAACTATTAATAAATGTAATATAGATGGTTGAAGAACTATTTCATTACACTTTTAACCTCCAACACCACCATCCTGCCCCCAGAATCACATAATCAGAAACAATACTGACAATCCACATTTTATCCAGTAGTTCATATTTTCCTAGAGGCTTTATGCCATAGCAATGAAGTCAAAATGAATTTTATTGGGCCTGTGTTAAAGATAAGTAAAACAAGATTCAGAGAAAATAAATGGCATTTCCAAGGTCACCAAAATTCTGAAAGTGTGATTTAAATCATTTTTTCTCCTCCCCAACCTGCTTCTCACATTACCAATGGCCAAAGAGACAAAGGAATTTAAATCTTAGTAATTGTGGAAGAGAAAAAAGGACCTTTGAAGCTTCAATCTCTCAAAATTGGGCCAAACAATAAAAAGAAAGGAAATTTCACCGGGTCCAGATTAGAAGTTACCCGAAAGCCAGAACATCATAGAGTTGAAGAGATATTGTGCGTCTTTACGGTTTTTGATGAAGCTGCCTTTCAATTCTTTTCATTTTTCCCTCTTTTGTACACAGATTTCTACAAAGTTGCTACTAATCTCTTAATTACCAAATGTAATTTTTGAACTCTCAATTCTTCTTTCTCTTCAGCTTTTGATAGTATTGATCTCCCTTTCTTTCATACTCTTATTTCTAAATTTTTGTCACTACATCCTCTTAGTTTTCCTTATAGTTATCTGATGACTCCGTCTTAGTCTTCTTTGCTGCATTGTCACCTAGACCTCTCCATTTAGCCATGGATGCCACTAAGGGCTCTTGCCTTTGGAAATGTTACTTTTTCTCTATATACTATATCATTTGGTGATCTCATTTGCCATGGATTCCATTATCTTTTTGCTAATGATTTGTAAATCTATTTATCCAGTTCTAACTTTTCTACTGACATCTAGTATTATATCTCTAAATTCCCTACTGGACATCTTGAATTGAATGTTTTATAGACTTTGTAAGATCAATATTCCAAAACTTAACACATTAGATTCCAAATGTCCCTGTTACTTTTAAGAGAACCATCATTTTCCTATTCACACGATGTTCTACACCTTCATCCAGCAGAATATGTACAGGTAATAATTATTATTTAGGTAATAAATGAGGGAAGTGATCCAAGTCTAGACTTGGTTGGGAATAATTAGTCATATGATAAGGGGTCTAGTGATTCAAGATAACACAATGTCAATTTGAATTACTTCACCAAGGGATCAAGATGTACAAAAGACAGTCACTAGTTTGGGAGGGGTAGAAAATCAATCATGGTGTTGGGGAGTGTCCATGTTGAATTGTTGAATAATTGTGCAGATGAAGAGTTGGTTTTTACAATGGAAGGTAGAAGAAAAGGTCAAAAACTGATAGACTATGATTGGATAAGATGATTTCAGAATTATTGAGCATAATGGTGGCGCTTTTATGAATAATGGCAAGATCAAGGATATAACTATCTTGCTATGTAGTGTTAGTGGGTGAAAAACTATTTCATGAGAGGTGGTAAATTGAGAAATTGAGTAGTTAGGTATTTGAGAGAGAATCAATAAGTATATCAAAGTCCCCTAGGATAAAGAAAGCAATTGAAAGGGAGAGAAAAATATGTACTAAGTATCTAACTCATTGAGGAAGGAGAGTTGCCTTGGAAGGCTGTAGATAATAATTCCTGGGATTTTGATTTGGTAGTAGATGTGAATATCAAGAACATCAAAGAAAGAGAGTTTACTGAGTAATAAAGGGAGAAAACCTGGAAGTGGCAATGAACACAAGGAGTATTCCAATTTCCTAATCTTGAGGAGAAAGAGAAAAGGTATATATAATACTGGAAAGGGTAGCCAGATTGTTTCATAAAGGGGAAATCAAATTTCAAAAGGAATTAGTAGATGGAGTGGAAAAAGAAAAGATTTAGCATGAAGGGAAGTTTGTTGTTTATGGGACAGGCATTTCAGAGGGTGCAGTAGAAGGGTTAGGTAGAACTAAGTTGAAATTTAGGATGGGAATGTTGAAAGGGACTGAAATGAGGAATCACACTTTTTGTTGTAGTTTGCTTGCATTTTGTTTTCTCATTTTTTATTCTTTTTGACCTGATATTTCTTGTGCAGCATGATAATTGTGGAAATATGCATAGAAGAATTGCACATGTTTAACATATATTAGATTACTTGCCATCTAGGGAAAGGGTTAAGGGCAAGGGAGGGAAAAATTTCAATCACAAGGTTTTGAAAGGGTGAATGTTGAAAATTATCCATGTATATATTTTGAAAATAAAAAACTTTAATTAAAAGAAAAAAGAAATGAGGAATTATATAGTAGCCTATGGGGAATGGGATTTGGAAGACAATCTGTAATTCAGTCATTGGGATATGAATATGAAAATAATGAAAAAAATTGCATGTAAAAGTATATATGAAAATGTTCATCATTGCATGGATAGTACCATTTGTCTTTTTCAAAGAAAAGATGCAGCAGGTTTTAGAAGACCAAATCAAGGGAAGGCTTGATCTTTGCACTGGAAGCTTTCCACATCCCAGGTGGAAGAACGAGCTAGAAAGGGAAGGTGGAAGTTATCTTGTATTGACACAATCAGAAGTGGTTGTTTGAGGTAGATGGAAGACGTGGCTCCAACGTTTAGCATATGTTCTAATCTAATTTTTGATATAACCACTACTTTGGTGCATCCAGTTGGTCCACAAGCATTTATTAAGCTCTTACTACATACCAAACACTGTACTAAGTACTGGGAATATAAAGAAGAGCAAAATGAAAGAATAGTTCAGGCCTTAATACCTTATTCCTAGATAACAGCAACAGTTATCTAAAAGGTTGTCAGAAAATAGGCAGATAGACATATTTGCTACTTTTTTGTTTTCTTGGTTGAAGTCACAAGTAAGTTGGCGCCCTGTATTTCTGTTCAGAGTATATGATCAACTTTGGCCTGACATGTAGACAGATAATCAAAGAAGAAAATCACTAGTAACATATATGTGGAAAGAAATCAAACAGGGTAAAAAGCATTCGATCAAAAGATATTCCTGCTCATACCATAAAGCTTACTCTGATTCTCCTAGAGGGAGGAAATCTCTCTTAGAACAGTTTGCATCTCATCTTAAACACTACATTCTTCTGTGAGTACATGTTTTATTTCTCCTATCAAATTGTAAACCCCTTGAGGGTAAGACTCATATTTAATTCTTCTTTTGCCCTCCACAGTTCTTATAACCCTTGCATGTTGCAGGCACGCAATAAATGTCTTTTAATTTTGGTTTTGTTCCCGGACAACAGTTGTTTGGCAACACAAAGACTCATAGTGAATACTTTGAAAGTTTACTCATCTCACAGATGTTTAAGGTTTGGTGACCTACCTTGTTAACTTGGCGGTCTTATACATATCTGATATTTTCCTTTATTTGGTTCACATTAGATACAGATTTGTATTATTTGGTTCTTCTTTGTGTTCTTTGTAGGAGTACAAACAATAAAGAAAAGAAATTACCTTTAATGGGAGTTGTCACAAACTTGTTGATCCCTGCTTTATTCGTTCTTTTCTTTTAAAGTCATTGTTCTGGCCAGAACTTAAAATTATATAATACCAAAGTAAAAAAGAATGCACATCTAGCATCCTTTTGTCTATAAGAACTTTTCTATTCAATAATTATCTGTCTCATTTTCTCTAGAGTTTCCTAAATTCTCAAATATCTAGTTTTTCTCTGAAAACCTTGTCACTAGTAATTGATAAATGTGATAAAACTCAACTATTATGACCTTTTATGGGCATTTAAAATAATTAATAAAGAGCAGAGGCACATACAAGTTACTCTGTACCTTATGATGTTTATCTCAGTGAAGTCACATAAAATACTACATTTTTTGTTGGTTGCTTCTTAGTTCTTCAACATAGGGCATACATTGTTGTCATTCTTATCCAAAAAGGATGATGTGTTATCTAAAGTGTACAGTAAATAAAAATTAAAGAGAGAAAGGGGGCAGCAGAAATAATAACTCCTGATTAAAATAATGATATTATTGCATATTTTTAGAATGACTGATCTAGACATATCCTAGAATGTTTCTTTTCCTGATATGAATGTACTTGTTATGGAAACTAACTTGGTCAAATGTCATGTATGTGAATAACTATTAGCAAATTAATTCAGTTCTGTTTTCAATTCTAATACAAAAGATAATAATCTTTTGGCTTAACTCTAATAAACATAAACTAGTGGAATAATTAGTTTTCTCATCCATCAAGTGAGGATGATATTACCTATTGTTCTTTACAAAGTAGTTTTCAGAACCCAATAATATAAGGAATATAAGTACAAACTGAATAATAAATTATTTCTATTGGAATGAGTAAAAATTTAACTGAAAAATATAAATAAATTTGAATTTAATAAATTTCCTAAAAATAAAAAAATATATATGTTTTGACCTAAGGAATGAAAGGATAACAAAGTCCAATAGAAGAGGATATTTGTACCCATGAAATTCTGGTACCATCAAAATAATAAATTATAAGAGGAAAGAATCACATAATACTACTGTGAAAAGTACAATTAGGTTTTTGGAATGACATCTGGTTAAATATTTCATTCATATTTTATCATTATTCACATAATAAGTTTAGTAGAATCTATGATAAGTTTATTGATGGGCCAACAAAGCATAGGGAAGAATGTCTTTAGCAAGAGTGACAGGGAAGAAAGGAGATTCCATCGAGTAATAACAGTGCTGTAATAGGTAAGTTTTCATTTCCACTACCACATCTATATTAATGGGTAAGGCAAGAGTCATTGTTTCTCATGCCCAAATCATATACCCTCACTTAAGCAACTCAAGACCCAAAAACCTCTCAAAAAAGAAACAGAGACACAAGACAAAGAGCTGAATTTTTGTTGTTCAAAGTCCATCCTTAGCCATGGAATCTGTTCTGGGGTTGCTTTTAATCTCATACTACCTGCTGCCCATGATCTATTTTCTTAATTTTGTGGTCAGAATTCAGAATTCTTCATACCATTGTGATGTTCAGATGATGTTGTATAAGTAGGAGGTTACCCATTGTGACATGAAAACTACACAGCATATAACTGTGAACAAAGGATGCATTTAAAGCCCAAGAGTAGGCCACTGTAATCTTCAACATTTCTTACAATTTGAAGTCCAAGAGGATTAATATTTTCTTTTTTTCTCTATAGAAGGTCAGGCCAATGATCTGATAATGGGGAAGAATTTCAATTTTTTTAAAAAAAAGAAGCAGAGCTTATATTATAGGATCTACCGAATATAATGTCTAAGTTTTTTGCTAAGAATAGATTATAACTATATAATTTATACCCATCAACTTTGTTTTATATTTCATCCTTTTTGAAGGAGCTCTGTGAGCTTTTGTCCATTAAATTAGTAGACATATACAGCTCTATCGCTTCATTTTTGGTAAAGCACTTCTAAGTTATTCTCCCCAAGAAAAGTCAATGCAAGATTTGTGGAAATTAAGACCCAGAGAATGGTATAAATGGGCTAAACACCACATGGCATATCACCTTTATATTGGAACCCAAAAATAGCTTTGACTTAGAGTTTCTGAGCCAAAGACACAGTAATAATGGAGAATTTTAGGAGAAAAGAATAGAAATGTGGATGGAGAAAGGTTAATTGTTGAAAACTAGTCTAATTCTTTTTTTTAAACAAAGGACAAAGGTGAACGACTCTACTGGTACCTTGGAAAGAGCATGTATTATTTTACTTACTTGTAAAATGACTTTTTGTTTCTGAGTTTATGAGAGAGCATGGTGCAGTGAAAAAGGGTTAGTTTTAGAGTCAAAGGACTTGAGTTCATAACCCACTTTTGTCATTTACTAGACCTTATACAGACCACAACTTCTCTGGACCTCAGTTCCCCTATTTATAAAATGCAAAGATTGGATCAAAGAGGGTCTCTAAAACTCACTCCAGATCTAAACTTTTTTCCTCTGTCTCTGACAAAGCAACTTTATCTTATGGATTAAAATGATTAGTCAACAGGTCAAATAAGATTAAGATCTCAGAAGGAATTGTTGCAGGCATCTCTGAGAACTGGAGTTGTAAAATTCCTAAATGAAAAGATATGGAAATATATTTAAAATGGAGATATACTCGAATTTCTTTTTTTCCCTTTGTCTATAAAACTAACAGTGATAAAAGGAAGAAAAATACACCTTCATTAAATTGTAGAGTTAAGAAACCATGCCAGTCACTGTGCCTCCAACCAGAAATCAAAGAAATCCTCTGCGAAACCCTTTGGTTTACAGAACTCTGTCAATCAGTCTGTCAATGTTCCGGATTATTATCCAAGTAGCAATCCCAAACTTTGCTGGATATATCAGATCGTCTCCTGCTCCATAGGTAATATTTTTCCTTAGTGGGTTTTGAAATTTTTATATTAACTTTGGGTTTGCATGCTTGTCTCTCAAAATCTTTGAAATATGAAAGCAAACCTCGGGCATTAAGATATAATCTTTTATTCAACAATTGGGCTGGTATTCTTTAGGGAACGTTCTGTGCATAACCATCATAATTACTCAGGGGATAATTTAATTGTGAATTATCTAGGATTCCTGCTACTTCTCCTCCATCATGGTATTCTATCCATTTTTGGCATGTTTATTACTTATGCTTTCCCCTTTTGTAGCCCTCAAGGGTAGAAAAACAGGTTTCAAAATTAAATTTCTGCTATGAAGTTTTAGACTGGCCTGGTACAATGAACAACTTTGTTCACAATCATATACCGAATATGTGACAGAAGCTGGAATATCTGGTACAAAGAGTGAGACAAAACATTATGGCATCATTACTCAAGGGTAGAAAAAGATTGTGACCTTTTTTTTAAAACAAACAGCTTTGTACCAAAGTTACCATGGTGGCCCACAGAGCAAAAAAGTTGTGCACATAGTCAAACATCACATGATAAAGTAAATCAAAGTGAAACTTTTCCTGAGGAATCTCATATTATTTTTTTTGTAAGCAAAAGGCTTTCTCTGTAATTTTTGTAAAGGGGGAATTAGAATACAAAATGTTTCTCATATAATTTGAAATAAATTTCATTTTCATGTTGTACTCATTCCTTGTATTTATTTCTCCAGATTAACACTGTGGCTACTTCCTGTTTACAAAGATGAAAAAGTGGAAAAGTGGTGGATATTATTTGGAGAGCCAAAAAAAGGCACCGTTATTATATCAATAAAAGAAGATCATATGTCCACATTCATGTTTGGTAAAATTTCTTTTTTCTCTGCACGCTTCCATAATCACTCATATTAGTTTTTAAAATCATTAAATATATTTAAATGGTATATTACATCTATAAATTGATATTATATTAGGTGGGGAGAAGAGTTATTTAGAAACTTGACAAACTCAGTAAAATGATAAAATATAAAGTCTTAATAAATCCTCTCAAAAAGTGTTTTTTTTCTTGTTATTTTTTGGGGGGAGATGGATTATATATTTTTTCCTTTTTTCCCATTTTTTGCTATGCAGTTAGGGGTCAGTGACTTAGCCAGTTTTATACAGCCATAAGAGTCAATTCGAATTTGAAAACAGGTCCTCCTGACTTCAGGGCCAGGACCATCTTGCTGCCCCTGGCTCATAGAATTTTCTAGCTTAAAGTCAATATATAGCAAGAACTTAAGGACTCTGCTACCTAAGAATATGGGAAGGGAAGGGAAAAAAGAAAGGAATAAGTATTTATTAAACATCTATAATATGCCAAGTTCTATACCAAGTGGTTTTTTTTAATAGTTCTCTCATTTAATCAACCTGAGAGGTAGAAACTATTATTATAACCATTTTACAATTGAGACAGAAATTGAGACAAAATTGTCCAGAATCACATAATTAGGAACTTTGTAAAGTCTCACATGCAATCATTCTCTTGATTCTAGGCCTAAAGCTCTAATCACTATACCTAGTAGAGATGACAGACTTCAAGTCAGGAAGACGAGTTCAGATACCTACAAACTGTGTCGTAGCACATTAAGGACCACAAGCAATTCTCTAAGATAATAAATTGCAGAATACATTAGTATCATTTCTATACTAGGAGTTCCATATGTCAATGAAATCCTAAATCCAGACCAAAAATAATGGTATTATTTATAACAATGTTTCTAACATTTATATAAGCTCAGAAGTTTCCAAAATGTTTTTCCTCATAATTATCCCATATTCATCCTAAATATTGATACTCCTATCGCAAACTATATTACATTGTATCTAAACAATGGGGAAAAAATAAAGTATTTAGGAAAATGAAAATGTATATGCTATGTTTTGGGGTGAGGTGGGGATGAATCTCTTAAAAATGTGTTTTAAAACCTAATAATCATACTAAAGAAAAATTTTAGCATTAGGTTAATTAAAAGTTCTCAGTTGTACATAATTGAGTTTGTTCATTGATTACAATGCACTCTCATTTAGTTGACTCCTAAGCAAAGAAGTAGCAAATCAGGAAAATTAATACAAAATTTAGCCATTTTTGAGTTATTTTCATAATGCAACATTTAAAAAAGAATTTTAGTTTTTCTTTGCTTTTCAAGCAGAATTGACTTATATGACAGGTATTTTCCCAATGTTGTATAATTCATCTATAGACAGTTTCCTTTGATTTCCATGACTTTAAAATATGTTGAGAAGCTCCTTTTAAACAGTAAAGGATCCAAGTAATATTTTGCATAAGAAAGAGTGAGCAAACACTCTTCCCAATGTCCTGTGACAAAATTGGTTAAAATCTCAGTAAATGCCAAAGGGCTGATGTTTTTCTTATTTTCCTTTTTGCTTATCTTTTTGTTTGCATTTCTGTTTTCTTCTATGTCCCAATGCAAGAAAGTTTTTCAAAAGATGTATTTCTGTACAGTTGTCAACATATTAATAGAGGTGACATTTTTTCAAATCAAGTAGGAATAGGTTCTATATTTTAAGTGTAGAACAGGAAAAGGTTTGAATTCCTTCAGGGCTCCAGACAACTGTTTATTAAACTTTCACAGGCTACTTCACAAAGCAGAAACAAGAGGGCAGGTACAAAAAATCTGGAAGAGAAAAACACACTGGAGGCCAAATTCTCATTCAACACAAAAGCACACAGACACATACACATACAAACAAGGCTTCAATGAACGTAATAGATGCTTCTTTTATCCATTCAAAGGAAAACCTGAGGTTCTCTTTATAATGGCAAAGCTATTCCCAGTCTACATAACAAAAATATGCCAGACACAAGGTTAGATCCAAAGGTGAAAAGTTGACCTCTTTTTCATGAGAAGGGTTTTGGAAATACAGAACAATCTTTCATCTCGAAATGTACAGAGCAGTTTATTGAGGTTATAAATAAAGGGTGGGGAAGAAGAGAAAGGATACTGACAACCTGAATTCAAATGCAGAATTTGGTGGAAAAACATCAGCTCAATTCAAAGGATCAAAAGATATTTCTAAAGTCTTGCTTGTATTTGAAGACATTGAGGGGCTTTCTGAAGGTCATCTTGATGGACATGGTACTTTGCCACAAAACAGAACTGCTGTTCCTATAAGCATGTTTCCATTAAGAATATTCTATTTTTTTCCTAAACATGGCCCTTAATTAAGATCCTTAGGAAAAGAAAAGAAAACCTATAAAGCCTTAAAAGATCAAATTCCAAATTTAAGGGTTACATACATACAAACTGATAAATAGGCAATTTTATCTGATAAAATGTTTGTCATAATAAAAAGGTACAAAAGAGGTGATACTTCATTTCATTTTGACTTGTAAATAATAAGAGTCTATCCTTAGTTATGTTCTTGCTTTAAATGCAGGCAGAAACTAAAAAAAAAGAGTGGAAAAAAATAAAGCACAAATATACAATTCTTCATTAGAGATCTAAGTGGCAAAGAAAGGAATGTAACTTTGCAATAATTCTAAGGTGATAAAAATAACCTGGAAAATTCAATTTTTCATAAATGTTCTCATTAAAAAAGTTTAGTTTAGTTAAAGAAAATGCTCAGATAATTTATTGGAGCTTATTTTTTTCATTCCTGGGCAGGCAAATAATAAATACATCACACCTGCATCATGCTCCCATTTTTCCTCTTCACCGATAGGTGTATTTCTTCAAAATATAGAGCAAAATTCACTCTCTCCAAGAAGCATTCCAGTTAATCCCAATCCTAAAAAAATTCTTCCTTCCTTGGAATTCCCCCTCTAGTAGTTATTTGTTTTGCACAATGCTTTTTTCCATTTGTTTGCATGCAATTTTAGAGACATTCATAAAGCTTTAGAAGAAAAATGGAAGCAAGGGCACATTACTAGGGAATGTAAAAATTCCAGAGTCCAAAAGAAGTCTGTCAGGAAGGCAAAAATCCAAAATGTCCTTTAAGGGAACATTAAGGAAAATAAGAAATTTTGCCCTCTCCATCCCTACACCCAATGTATGGAGGCAAAAAGATAAAGAAGCATCTTTGTTTGGAGTGGATGGAGCCACAGTGCATTAGTACAACACAAGGCAGATTGCTGTTCAATTGTTTTTCATTTATGTCTGACTCAGTGATCCCACTGGAGTGGATTTTCAATTTCCTTCTCCAATTCATTTGCAGTTGAGGAATTGAGGCAAACAAGATTAAGGATCACACAGCTAGTAAATATGAAGGATATATTTGAACTCATGAAAATGAGTCTTCTTGATTCCAGATCTAATACTCTATCCTTTTACCACCTTTCAAAGAAAATAATGCAGTTAATATCAGCTACCTTATTAAGTACTAAACCTCTTTCCAAGTTGCAGAACCTTGGGTTATAAATATCTTATACATACACACACACAGCCATTTGTTCACTTTCCATTCCCCCACATAAATCAGTCCCAACTATAGTAAATCATCGTTCTAATTTGTCAACATCTGATGGTGACCACAAGGAACTTTTGATCATCTGTTTCTTCTCAGCTCACCCATGTTTCCTTCATCATGTAGATGATGATTGGAATTTTCTACTTATAATCTTTTAAAAATTATTTTAATTTATCATTATTTGATTTTTATTTTTTTCTTTTTAAATTCCAGTTCCAATTTATTTCTCTCCCAAGCCTTTCCACTGAAAAGTCAAGCAATATGATCCCAGTTGTACATGTGAAAAGATGCAAAAGATATCTGCATATAGCTATATTGTGTAAAAAAAACTTAGAAATTGAAAGAATAAAAAATTGGGGAAATGATGCTTTACACTGAAAGGTCATAACTTCTGTCTATGGAAATAAATAGCATTTTTTTTTATCATGAGAACTTTGGGATTGTCTTGAATCACAGTATTGATCAAAGTCTTTCAGAGTTGATTATCATTACAATATTGCATCCTAGTTCTTCTCACTTTGCAAAAGTTCCTATAGTTCTTTCCGTGTATTTTTTTTCTTTTCTGAAACTAATCCCCTCATCGTTTTATAGTAGAACAGTACTCTATCACAGTCATGAGCTAAAACTTGTTCAGCCTTTCCTTAAATGTTGAGTATCTCCTTGATTTCTAATTCTTTGCCATTCCAGAAAGAGGTGCTATAAATAAATACTTTTTTGTATTTAAAGGCCCTTTTCCTTTTTCTTTAATCACTCTGGGATGCAGAACTAGTGATATTTTTTTAAATGGTATGCGCAGTTTTATAGCTTTTTGGACATAGTTTCATTTTTTCCCCTCCAGAATGACTGTACCAGTTCATTACTCCACCAGCAGTTCATCAGTGTACCTATTTTTCCAACATCCCCTTCAGTATTTCTTATTTCTGACAGAAATGAGATGATATCTCTAAGTTATTTTAATTTTTCTTTTTCTAGTCAGTAGTTATTTTAAGCATTTTTCATATGACTATAAAAAGCTTTGATTTTTTCTAGAAACTGCCTGTTTATATCCTTTGAACATTTATCAATTGAAAAATACCTCTTATTGACCCAATTTTACATTCATAATATATTTGAGAAATGAGGGCTTTATCAAGAAGCTTCCTGTAAAAAAATTTTGATATTACTTCAATATCCATGGTAACTTTTAGCATAATGTAATTTTTCTTATTATTTCTTTGGAGATCATTCTAACATCCATACTCTCAGTCCATATACAATCCTTCTAACTGTCCTTGACAATGATAAAGTTCTTAGGAATTGCATTTATTATCTTCCCATATAGGAATGTAAATAGTTTAACTTTATCTAGTCCTTTATGATTATTTCATAGAATATGTATGTATATAGAACTTTTTAGGTTGCTCTTGAGCTTCATATTTCAAAGTCAAATTTATCTATTCAGTTCTGCTCTTTTAATCAGCAATGCTTGAAAGTCCAGTTTCATTAAAAAAATTTTTTTCTCTTGAATAATTTTACTTCATTTTGCTTGACAGATTATTTCTGGTTGTAATCCTTGCTTTTTCCAAAATGCCATATTCCAAACACTCTGCTCCTTCAATGTGGAAGCTGTTAAATGTTGTGTGATCCTGACTGTGACTTTCTTATATTTGAATAGCTTCTTTCTGGTTGCTTGAAGTATTTTCTCCTAGATATGGAATCTCTGGAATTTGTACATAATATTCATTTCATTTTAGGATCTTTTTTAAGAGGGATCAGTAAATTCTTTTCATTTTTATTTTTACATTCTGGATCTAAGATAGTGGGGCAGTTTTCCTTAATAATTTATTGAATATTATGTCTAGACTTTTATTATTATTATCATTGCTATTATTATGGTTTTCAGATAGTTCAACAATTTTTAAATTATCTCTTCTTAATTTATTTTCTATTTTCGGAGTCAGTTTGTTGGGTTCTTTTCCTGATGAGATAGTTCATATTTTCTTCTATTTAAAAAAATCTTTTGAATTTGTTTTATTATTTCTTGATGTCTCATGAAGTCATTAGCTTCCACTTTTAATTTTTAAGGAATTTTCTTCAGTGAGATCTTGTACTTCTTTTTCCATTTGGCCACTTCTATTTTTAAGGAATTCTTTTTTTCCTTGAAATTGTGTAGCTCCTTTTCCATTTGGCTATTTTTGCTTTTTTAAGGTGCTATTTTCTTCAGTATTTTTTCACATTTTTTATAAAGATCTTAATTCTTTTTTTCACAATTTTCTTGAATCACTTTCATGTCATCATACAATTTTTTTTTCTCTACTCATCTTATAGCTTTTTTAAATTCTTCCAGGAATTCTTGTTTTCCTTGAGCTTAATTACCATTTTTCTTTATTTTTTTGGTAACTGTTTTCATATTGTTCTCTTCTGAGTTATACCTTCACTGCTACCATAGTAACCTTTCATGGTCATATTCTTTTTTGCAATTATTCCTTCTTTTTCCATCCTACATCCTGACTTTGAACTTTGTTGAAGTTGGGCTTTGTTCTCCTGGGGGTATTAAGGCATTGTAGCAAGCTTCAAATGTGTTTGTACTGATGTTTTTAGATCTAGATCAGGGGAATTTGGAAATTTTTGGTGCTTTCAAACTGATGTGATCTGGGGAGAAGTATGGTCACTGCTCTCCTGGACTGCTGTGCTCTTTAACTAAGAAGGGGTATTGCCCTTTGCAGTCCTAGTTCTAGCACTCCTTTTTTCTTCTGAATTTAGACTAAGTTCTCTGCTCCCTTATGATTGACCATCAGTCTTATATTTTAAAATCTTTTCATTCCATGTAATTTAAATATAAATATTTAGAATGTCAACAGCAACTAAAAAGCTATTTTAATTTTTTATGGATTATTATTATGTCTCAGTGAACATGTGTAAATGTTCTAGTTCTAGTTTATCTATTGAATTCACAAATATATTCAGTGGGTTGTGTTGGTAGTAAGAGACAGTCTTCTTATCTCCAAGCCCAAGACCCACATACATTCTCTCTCTCTCTCCCTTCCTCTTTCTCTTTCTCCTTCCCTACCTGCCTCTCTCTTTCCTCCATCCCTGGATCCCCCCCTCCACCTCTCTCTCTCTTCCTCCCTTCCTTTCTTTCCCTTTTCCCTTTCCTCCTCTCCTAAATTAGGGAGCAACTACATGCAAGACACTATCATGAGTTCATGTTAAAAGATGATGTTATTAAATACACACAGAGAACTGGATAAATTATTATTCTTTATAAATCAAGACTGAAAAATTAGAACCTCAGGGAAAGAAGTTTGACAACCCATAAAATATGGAATCAAGGGCTAAATGTTACAATCCTATTATGCTCTATGAGGTCACAGTGTAATTCCCCAAAGTAATTATTTTCCTGTGTTGGTCTAGAGAAGGACAATTGATTTACTATACCTGATCAATATGTGTTTGCTTATGCTATTTCTGATTGTGGGATTTGGGGGAATTCATATTGCTGCTTAGCTCAGCAGTGAAAACTTTTACAAATAAAAATGAAAAGCAGTAAGCTAAATGATGAAATAAAAGCTGTATAATTCAATCTTTATTTCTTAACATCCTCCAAAATCTACATCTTCTAAGACACACTGATATGCAAGCAAAATGCTGGGCAGAAAATGGAAAAACAGTGTAGTAAAATAAAATAAAACTTGCTCTATTTTCAGAATATATAGGTTCTAATCAATCCCTCCCCAACATTTATTGTTTTTCTTTTTTTTTCCCTTGTCCAATCTGAGAGGTGTGAGAAAATGTCCTTTTTTTTAAGAGAAAAAGCATTCTTCTTAAGTTCTATAAGTTGTACAATTCTTTTCTCTAAGATAATTATTGTATCATTTTTATGCACAAAAGTAAAAATTCAAATTAATGTAAGACTTTATGAAACAAAAATTCATTAATATTATTAAAAGGATCAGGTTAATGATCTCTAATATCCATGCTAGCCCAAAAATTCTATGCTAGATCAAATGTAATTATAATTCCAAATTCTTGAAGTATACAATATTTTTCACCATTTGGGAAATTAAATTTTAATAGGCCATGTTTATAAAATAATGAAGTAACATTAATGATATACTATGTTGTAATATCAGGAAAAAATAAATATGGGGATGTTGAGTATATTTTACATGGTTACTTTGTGGAGTTAAGCAGTACACTAGCTAGAGGAAAGTGCTAACTAAATATAAAAACAAATTCATACAAAAGCAAATTACTGCAAATAGGATTATAATGGCTAATTATACTAGGAACCTAATGGTTTATAGTAAGCAAAAATCTAACATGTCACAAGACCAGGACCCTATAAATAAATTTCCCAAAGTTTACCTGATGCATCCACATTTATAAAATAGCCTACAGTTGAAATATCTCATTTCATTTTAGATATCATATCTTAGGAAATTAAATGAAAACCCAAAAGATATATACAAAGGAGAGTGCCAACAATGAAGATGAGTCTATTGTTTATAATTAATCCTGTATTAATATATGTATTTGTTAAATACATATGTTATGTTAGTCTAAAGAACAGAAGTTTTGGGATGAATCAAGATAACTTTTTAAATATTTGGAGGATTATCATTGGGAAGAGGGTTTAAACTTGTGCAATTTAACCCTAGTGGACAGGATAAGAGAGTATCAGGAAGGCAGCTTTATCTTATATGAAAAAGGGGGGAAGGAAATCTAGTAATGAGTGTTATATTATTGTGAAATTATTCTCCATTCATTAAATAGCTCCAAAAATTACTAGATTACAGGTAAAGGATTACCAGATACTGTGATTTTAGATGAGGGCTGAAAAGTTTTTTCACTGAAATTACATGATTGTGAATTTTAAATGAATTTCTACTCATTTTACATGGTTATTTTAAGGATCAGCTAAAAAAAATATAAAAGTAATTTGTAAAATATTAAATTCTATGGAAATGGAAATGGAAATGGAAATCACTAAGTATCTACAAATGATTTTGAGGCCTTTTCACACTTGGAAGATAGTTTTCCAACTTCTCCATTTAGAGCAATGAGTTTAATTTCACAGTATATCCAAAATGGTAGTATGTAATGACAATTATGGCTTGTGGGGATGACATCCACAATGAAAAGCACAATGGTTATGTCTGTTAAAGCTAAAATCACATGAGTCTATGTGTGTGCACAAAGAGAAATGCGTTTGAGATGAGCAATTGAGTGAGTTCTGAAATTTAGTCACTCGTGATTACTGCTGAAGAAAATATTCTTAAAGGACAAACACAGCAGGCTGTTTGGGTGAGAGGTTTCATTAGTCATATTAATGCAAATGTAACTTAATGAAAAGGATCTCATGCTATTACATAAATTGTGCTTTGCAAATATTATTAGTTTTTCAAATATTATTAATAAAATAAGATTATCCTATTGAAATAGTTTGCATAGCATTTTTAAAGGAAAATAGAAAACAGATACGAGTTTTACTAATTAATATTTCAAAGATCAGAATGATTTGTGCCTGAAATCAGTGTGGGACCTAACATAGCAACTGTGGCTGAATTTGACATGATTTATTGATGATAATGTATAGACATTCAAAAGAAGCTTTGGAATATCTAACATATATATACAGGTCATTCAGTGTGTCTTATATTTGCACTATAGAAATTCAGGTGAACATCAAGAAAATTGGTCCCTCTAGGTTACTCTCTCCTTCCTTTCTCCTGGAAATAAGTTCATCTCTTATGAGTAGACATCTATAGAGAAAATAGGTTCCTCTAGGTTACTCTCTCCTTCCTTTCTCCTATCAAAGTTCTGCTCTAGACTTGTTCTAAGTGAAGATTTTCTCCCAATGTGGAGGTCCTCATTTGCATTTCTAAATGACTCAAGGAGCAAATGAGTTCATCTCTTATGAGTAGACATCTATAGAAATGGTTGGATGGATACTTGGAGTGACACTTTTTCAATCGCTGTAAATACTGAACGTGCAAGGCAAAAGTATTTTAAATCTTATGTCTCTCTGATTCGCTGATCATGGTGAGTGAAAGTGGATTGAAGGGAAAGGAGAATATAGACAGGACGGTCATGTGCTTAGAGATTAAATGAACTTTTGGATAAAATTTAATAAAAATTGTAGAGATTAACAATGGTGATAGTAACAGCATCATAAAGGTTAGTTTCAGTGATCCAGATTGGAAATCATCTACAAATATTAGTGCTTTCACTATATTGTAGATAAAATGGCAATATCACATACATCATTTACAAGTTTACTGAATCCTAACAAATTTACTTTGACTAAAAATATTTTGCAAATTTTTTCTCAAAGCTTATAAAATCATAGTGTCAGCTGATGAGGCCCTAAATATATAATTTTCAAAGGAAAATGGCATAAAATGTGAAGAGAGTAAGCCTCCACACTACTAGTTGAAACAAAGATAACCCCCCCAAGGCCCTTGGCAAAGAATTAATAAATATCATTTTACATATAATCTGCACACAAGAAATCATATGTAATATTCTTCACAGCAAAAACCAGCCTTCATAGGTTTTGTCATGTTTATGACATCATATGAGCTCTCAGCCGTAAACAGAGGGGCAGCAAATGTTTCCCATTTAAAAGTCTTCAAAGGGAACAGAGATTTCAGATTTATCCCAAGACATGTAAATTTACTGTAGGCAAAGCCTCAACAAAAGCTTATAAAGAGGGCACCTGTGGTTTTTAAATTAAGCCCATTTGATGTAATGAGCCAGATTTATTTTTAATAATTTCACTTTTTCATTGTTACTTAACCCACATGGTGATAATCATAAAACCAGACAGTTTTATTGGGCAAGTATCTGGGTTCTTAAAACACCAGAGAACAACAAATGAAAACTTTCAGATCACTAGTGAAGGAAAAAATAGAGAAATTGGGAGATCTAGTTGACTCATCTATTTGCAAGCAATTCGATCCAAGTAAAATTGACTGGCATTAGTTTATTTCTGCTCAGTAGGATATCATTAGACTTAGCCTTTCACTTTGAGGTTAATTCCCAGCACAGTTTTTTTTTTTAATTATCAGCTCACTTTTTGTGGTTTTAACCTTTTTTATGATGAATTCAAAAGATAAAGATTCTTTGAATTGAAATCCTCAAATAATGCATAGAAACATTTTTTTCTAAATACCTACCAAATGTAGAGCTCTCTTCCCCCCCCCCTTTTATTGAAGGGCTAACATCAGAGAACAACTAGAATAATCAACTCATTATCTGATATACAAATCTGATATCTTCTTTGAAGATTGTTTTAAAATTAGTTTTGGCTTCCTTTTTTCCCCTGGAGTCAAATCAACAATAGCAGTCTTAAACACTGATCTAATTGCAATATCTCAGAGAAGTATCCTTCAATTCCATACACTTTGGTTATCACTATTCATGAGAACAAACCAATTTATTGAATGTGCAGGAATTTGTGCAATCAGGCAGAATTTGAGGATTTTTTTTCATTCCTCCTACTTTCTGCATGTCTCTGCTATTATAACTTGCTATTCCCAGAAATAAGTTACTTATAAAAAATATCATCAGGTCTAGAGGATCTTGGAATAATGTGATTTCACTTTATTTTAATTAAATGCTTCTGAGTCTAAGAAAAATTGTATTCCCTTCATTACCAACAAAATAGTTGATTTAAGTCAAATCAAAACCAGAAATATGAGATATCTCTATAGACCACATTTATTTTTTCATTTTAAAATCATATACAATAAGTTTCCTAAAATAGCATATTTTCCCCAAAAGAGCAGTTATTGGTGTTTAATTATAATATGCAAAATAAAGCAGGTGTTTTTAAGAAACTGAAGCATATTTATTTTTTTCTACTAATGTAAATGAAAATCCTTCAATTTTATAGGTTTATTGATAGAGATAATGCCTGAAATTAACTGAGACCACAAAAGCCTGAACATAAACAAAATCTTTTATTAATTTGTTTTTCCATCACTATAGTCTATTGGTTATACAATAAATGTTATATCTACAAGTCAACACTGAAATGTCTGAATTTTTCTCTAAAGGAATTAGAACCCAACTTTTAACACATACATGGTGAGGTATGCTAGAATAAGCATGGAACTGAAAGTCAGGAAAATCACAGATTTGGGGGTACAGGGACTTTGAAGTTTATATGTTCTAATCTAGTTCTCACATTTCAGATATAAGAATTGAGGTCCAGACAGCTAAAATGAGTTACCAAGGCTCACACTAATATCACATTAATTTATGTGGAGTTAGAACTTAGGGTCTTCTACCACCCAATTCAGCCTGCTTTCTATGTACCTCTTTTGATATTAGCATGTGTTATGTCCCTAATTTACTATACCACAATTACCAAAGACGATGTCTTAGATTATATCCCTTTTATACTTTTTTCCCCCTTGGGAACAACATCATCTCTCATAGGTTTGAATATCAACTCTATGCAAAAAACTCACATATCTACATATCCTGCCCCTTTTCTTCCCTGAGCTTGAGTCCATAATCAACATATGCTTGTTGAACATATCAGACTTGATCTACTGAAATCTCATACTCAATATGTCTAAAAGGAAGCATATTATCTTTCCCACCAAATCAATCCTTCTCTTCTAAGCTTTCCTATTTTGCCATTTCTCCTACTCTCTGGATGTCTGTACATTATTATGTACTATTCCCAGAAATCACTCTGTCATAATAAAAGATACCATCAAGTCTAAAGGATGTTTAAGATAATATGATTTCACTCTATTTTAATTAGATGTTTCTGAATCTGGGAAAATGGCATTTCCTTCCTCATACACAACATAATTGATTTAAGTCAAACCACAAGTGAACAGATATTAGAGCTCTATAAGGCACTACCATTCTTCAAGTATCCCAGGTTTGGGACTGATTATTCTCACTTCCCATATTAAATCAGATGCCAAATCTCATTATTTCTACCTCCACAACATCTCTTGGAAAGAAGGAAGGAAGGAGAAAGAAAGGAGGGAGGAAAGAAGGAAGCAAAGAAGGAAGGAAAAAAAGGAGGGAGGGAAGAAAAGAGGGAGGGAGGGAAGAAGGAAGGGAGGAAAGGAGGAAGGGAGGGAGGAAGAGAGGGAGGGGAAAAGGGAAGAAAGGAAGGGAGGGAGGAAAGAAGGAAGGAAAGAAACAAAGAAAATCAAATAAATTATCTTGTACTCTACATGTCTGTCTTCGGGATACATAATCACATATTTTTAAAAAAATCAGGATTTCAGGAAAATAAATGTATCCTCCTTGTATTTGAGTTTCAATGGCGTTTTACAAAAAATAAAAATATTGTTGTTATTAAAAATTCAATTTTAAAAAGTCCAACTCAAAGAAAATAAATTTTCTAACATAACATCATTTTTTAAAAGTCAACCAATATTTTGATTATCACAAAACACATCCACATGAGGGCAGTAGACCATGGTAAGACTTAGGTTTTGAAAACTTGTGGAAAGATGAAACACAAAGGAATAAATACTCATGTCTGGTATGATTCCCTTGATGTGGGTTATAAAATCTCATACTTTGGAAGCTATAAGGAAGCTCTCATAAGTAGATTTCTCATAACTAATGAGTGACTGGCAATTACATGTGTATTTAAAAAGAAAGTAAACATGTCAATTCAGAATAACAGATTGTTTGCTTGCTTTTACATATTAGAGAAAAAAAGGACATTAATACATATGAAGCCCCGAATAACTCAAAACACTGTTCTATTGTTTTCTAAAGGTGTTCAATAGAAGAAAATAAAATCAGTTAAGTATGTACCCCAGCTGTGCATTAGAAAATAAAAATGGAGTCATTTGTAAATTAAAGGAAATAAAAATGTTCACAGTTAATTAAATGCTACTGAGAGTTAAAACACTATTTGTAAAAAATTTGGAAGAATTCAAATTATTAATAACTTAACAGGGGGTAAAATAGATGGAGAGTAGAGGTAATCTCTATTTAGTATGTTATTAAATGTCTGTTCCTGAGCGGCATAAAAGTCATTGCAAATAAAATGTGTGACTAGAATATTAATATACGGAGAATAAGAGACAGTCTGAATGTACGGTTGGGATTTGACACCAAATGTTGGGGTGAGAGAATGTTGCACCCCCAAAATATATTGAGATTATAGGGTCATGTCCCAGGGTCTCTCAAAAGAATTTGTAGGCTCAGACCATCTCCAAATCAAGAGGCAAAGGTTTTATGATGCTGCTACAGTTGGCTAGATGCATATGGAGATTTTAGTAATTAACAAGGGGAAAGACCAGAGAACTAAATTCCCTATTAAGCCATTGATTGGTGAACTAAATTCCTAAAGAAGTTTAGTGGGTTAAGTTTTCTTATAAGGGAGAAATAACTTTCAGAGCGGACATCATAACAATAATGGATATAGTAAAGGAGGGGGTCACAATGACCTTGCCATTACAAGGAATTGACTACAAAGGGCCTCCTTAAAAACAAAAGGTTCACTTAAGAGATAATCCTATGGGATGTTCCTGCTAGGCTTCCAGATTATTTTCAGTAATTCAGGCCCACCTAGTTACCAAAGAAAGACCCAGGATCCAGTCCGTACCTTAGTAACTCTGAAACACCTAATAACATTTGAAATTCCCTTTTTTTTGTGGAGGATTCCTTCTGAAAGAAGACCAAAATGTCATTATGTTCGAGTGGATTTCCAATGTCTTGTACTGTGGCTGATCAGACCAATATGAGCTTGCAATGGTCTGCCTCAGGTTGGACACCTGTGAACATTTGGATAACTTTGCGCATCTCAAGTTTCTTCTCAGCTAATTCAATTCTGCTTTGAGCACCTTCTCGGATGAGGGCACATCATGGTGGGCAGTTCTGTGCCAGTGTCCCCCATATCATACAATCAATTCTAAAGTCCTTAAGGGAGACCTGGAGAGTATCCAATGCATCGCTTTTTCTAACCACTTTGTGAATGCCTGCCCTGTGTGAATTCTTCATAAAATAATCATTTTGGCAAAGGTACATTTGGCATTCAAACAACATGGCCAGAACCATGGAATTGTGTTCTCTGCAGCAGAGTTGGCGGTTTAGTTCAAGAAAGGACCTCAATGTCTAGTATCTTATTCTTTTAGGTTATCTTCAGAATCATCCTAAGACAATTCAAATAGAAGCAATTCCATTTCCTGCTGTGACACTGGTATACTGCCCAGGTTTCACAGGTATACAACAATGAGGTCAAAATAACTAATATTGTATGCCTGTGGAAGATCATTACTGTGCTTTCAGTCACCCATATTCACAATTCCAGAATCATACTCAAATTTTCTCCTTCACCTCATAGATCCAAACATTTGCCAATTCTTGTCAGTTCAACAACCTCTTTCTTTTTTTAAATCTATGCTTCTCTCTATTCACAAGACTACTTTCCTAGTTCAGATTCTCATCACCTCTTATTGCCCTGTATTAATAGCCTTCTGATTTATTAGGCTCTCTCCTCTCCAATCCATCTTCTACAATACTCCTAAAATGTAAGTCTCACCATGTGACTGGCCTGCTCAAGAATCTAGGGATTATTTTATCTTTAAAATAAAATCTAGGTAAAGTCTTTATTTGGTTCTTTAATCCATTGATCACCTAGTTCCAGCTTATATTTTCAGAATAATTAATTACCATTACTTTTCTTTGTTCAAAAAGCAAAAAAAACCTCACAAATAACACTGGCCTTCTTGCTCCAACACCAAAATATTCCACTGCTAACTCTATGCACCCTTTTTTTCTATCTACCTCTTAGAACCCATAACTTCTTTCAAAATTCAGTTCAAATGCTAATTCCCAAAGATTTTCTCTCATCTTGACCTTTTCCATTTTCCATTATACATTCTGATAAACTAAAATTATCTTATATTTACTTTTTTTGTTGTTTTCACTTACATTTGCACTTAGTTTCCAGTAGAACCTAAGATACATAAGGTGTAGATTTCTGTTGTTGCAACATCCTCAGTCATTACCTAACATAGCTAATTTAATCTATGCTTAATAGATGCTTATTGAAAAATAGAAATGTAAGAAGGAATAGATTTCCCTAGATCAAATATATGGGGAAATTTAGGCAAGAATTCTAAAGAATGAGAAGCCATGGAAAATTTCCAGCTTGCTTTGGTGGAGGAAAACTGATGATATCAGGTAGTGATCAAAATGGCAAAAATATACACTCTTTCCACAGTCATTTGCAAGTACAACCTCAAATATCAGGTATAAGAAAGGGGATAGATAAGGTTCTGCTCCTTATCTCTCTTCTCTTTTAACTAGTTTTGGTTTAATTCAAAAAAGCAAAGGAAAAACAAATTTAAAAAGTGCAAATGACTAAAGTGTAAGAAAAAAACATTTTACAGTTTTTGTCCTACTCTCTTTATTGGCTTCATGTGTCATATGCTCAGCTTTATCCTTTTATTCATTATTTTATTTTTTATTTATTATTTTATTCATTATTTTTCATAATGCCTAGATTATGCTTCTTTCTCTTTACCTGATTAAATAATATCTATTCTTCAGGACTTAGACATAAATTGTTCTTTTTCCAGGAAATCCTTCCTGATTGCTCCAAGGAGAGCCAAAGGCTCTTCTTGATTGGCCAACAATAGGTTCCACTAGGTTACTGTTTGGGCCCAGATTGACTCAGAGTGTATGTAAATAGCAATTGTTTCTTGTTTTGACCTCTTTCTCTTCTAGATATTTCTCTCTCTCTCTCCCTCTCTCCCTCTCTCTCTCTCTCTCTCTCTCTCTCTCTCTCTCTCTCTCTCTCTC
>JAJPUD010002549.1:168920-220565 GCA_023553655.1 Myrmecobius fasciatus
AATAACTTTTGAAGAATAGATTATTATCCCCATTTTACAGATAATGAAACTGAGGCAGAGAAAGGGTTAAGTAACTGGCCCAGCATCAGACATTTATCAAATGTTTGAGACAGCATTAGAACTCAAAGTCTAACACTTTCTATACTGCACCAGCCTTTTAGGTAGTTAGTGAAATCAGATGACTAACCTTGGCAAGTAATTTAATCTCTGTGAAACTCAGTTTATTTATCTGTGAAATGAAGATATTGAACTGGATGATTTCCAAGGTTCCTTCCAGCTCAATATCCTATTATCCTATAATCATTCAAATGATAATATTATCGTTTCTTTCTCGGTTTTCTCAGAGTAGCCATTGATTTCTGCTTTGTATCATGATTCTTTTTGCTTATACCTGATAGATGACAAGGTCCTTGAGAACATGTATCTTTAGGCCTAACAGAGTATCTTTAATAAATTAAGTGCTTAATAAATGCTAGTTGATTCAAATTATAATAAATCTGAGCAAATTCAATAAATAATCTCTAAACTATTTTGTGTATTTAGTTATACCTTAGCTTTAAAAAAGTAGAAGGGTCATAAAAATTACATGAAATTATTGTGCAATCTGCTACTGTCTTTTAATGAATATAATCTCAATATTAATGTGATAAAAACATATGCCAAGATATGCATTCTTTTAACTTTGTAAAAATATTCTGTCCTCGTGTTAAACTTTTCAAGTAAATCTCATTTGATTATTCTATGCTGACTAGTCATTTCAAACAAAGGAAGAAATGCATCAATTTCATTTAAGCTAAATATGCTCAACACAGAATGCAGTAAACTGCAATGTAGAGTCAAAAGTCACAGACAGAATAAAAGGAATTTTACTGACACTTTGTCAAGCTTGAATGTCAATTAATTTATTTTGAACAATTTTAGATTGAATTTAACAACGGCTTCTTTTTTCACATATTTTCATGACAGCAAACTCTCATTCTGGCTTTTTTTAGAGGAACCAAATTTTAGAGAGTTGATGGTTTTACACACATGCATCTGTATATATATATATATATATACATACATACATATTCATATACACACACATATATATAGTGCACATGTATACTTATACAGGTGAGTGTAATATGTCCACATATTTGGGGAATTTTTTTCATTAATCCTTTGTTTATTCATTCATATTTATTAAATATTTGAATAACTACTTGGAATTAAACAATAAACATTTATTAAGCATTTATGTATTCATCACAGGACAAAGTGTTAAAGATAATAAAACAAAAGTAAAACAATCCCTGCCTCCAAAGAGCTTACTTTCAAATGGGTGAGAGAATATATACATAAAGCCTGAAAAATAGTTTGGCTTTATATGGCCCACAGATTGATTGGCTGTTCCCCACCACTAGTTTAGAGGATGGACTAGAGTAGAGAAATTCTAGAGTATAAAAGAACAATCAGGAGGTTTGGGCAATAATCTAAGTGAGGGGTGATGAAGACCTGAACTAGGGAGATGCCTATGAAAGTGAATAAAAGGAGACATAGAAATAAGAAATATTACAGAGATAGAATCAAAAAGTTTGGTAACTGAATAGATATGTACAGTGAATAAGAGTGAAAAATTGAGAAAGTCACCAAGAATCAGAGTCTGATGGAAGGGAAAGATAATGGAACTTGAAGTAACAGGGAAGGAGAGATTTAGGGGGGAAGTATATTTACCATTTTAGATATACAAAATTTGAGGCACAGAGGAAAGAATGCTGCATATGGAATATGAAATATTGGATTAAAATCCCAGCTGGGCCATTGCTTACCTGATAGGTAAGCTTGGACTGATAGGAGGCAGAGACGGAAACAGAAAGAGAGACAGAGACAGAGACATAGAGAAACACAAAGAGACAGAAAGACACAGAGAGAGACAGAGAAACAGAGAGAGAGAAAAAAAGCAAGAGAGAAAAAGAAACACAGAGAGACAAAGACAGAGACACAGAGAAACACAAAGAGACAGAAAAAGAGAGATACAGAGAAAGACACAAAAAGAGAGAAACAGGCAAATAAGCAGAGAGAAAGAGAGAGACAAAAAGCGAGAAAGAGAGAGAAAAAGAAACAGAGAGACAAAGACAGACACAGAGAAACACAAAGACAGAAAGAGACAGACACAAAGAGAAAGAGACAGAGAGAGAAACAGAAAGAGAGAAAGAGATAGAGACAGAGACACAGAGAAACACAAAGAAAGAGAGAGAAAGACACAGAAAGAGAGAGAAACAGGCAAAGAGACAGAAAGAGAAACAGAAACACAGAGACGGAGACAGACACAGAGAAACACAAAAAGACAGAGAGAGAGACAGAGAGAAAAAGACGAAAGAGACACAGAGAGAAAGAGACAGAGAAAGTGAAAAAGAGAGACAAGCAGAGAGAGAAGAGATTAAAGGCAGAATAGGTGATCAAGTCAAAAATGAAGATTTTTTTTAAAAGACATCTTATTAGTAATTAAGAAATCATTGATCACTTCGGAAAGAATAGATACCAAGATATCATGATGCTCTTGTATCTGAATATTCATAGGTGCATTGTGTTATATACAATATCATAATATGACCAGGTTATAGACAGCCATAGTTTCTACCCTTTAAAAGATAATATCTTCTTAAATTGAGTATTTCATTAAAATTATTGAACATCAATACAATCAACTTAACATTTATTATTTACATTTAACTTGTTTTCAATGCATAAATAATTTTTCATCATTCCTTCCAAGTCTCTTTTAGCATTATTTTTTTTAATGTCTATTTATCTTCATCTATTTTTCCTCTCATGTTGTGGCACTTAATATGTACTATTGAGCATCTGCTCCATTCTTTGCTTGTACTTTAATCCTACTTTGTATAATTTTATAAGTAGTTTTACATACATATGTATTTGTATTTTTATATGTACACACATAAACATATGTATATAAAATAGGTATTGGTCTTAATGGCATTTGAGAGTTTAATTACATCAATGGACCACAATTTAACCACTGATTATTGTATAACATTTAAGTCACTTCCATATTTTTATAATTCCAAATGATGATACTATAAATATATCTGGACAGATAGTTTTGTTTTGTTTTGTTTCTTAATAAAACTTCTAGGATATATTAGGATTTGACAATCCAATATGATGATCATTTAAGTAATTGAAGTACATGTAATTTTTTTTAACAAGCAAAAGGATTTTATGATTAAATATTCTGATCCAAAAAGATATATACATATATTTACACACATAAAGATACAGAAGAAGCTAAGTTTAACTAAAAATAAATACCTTTTAAATTGGCTTTGATATGAATCAACTCTTTTCTCTCAAGATTGCTCCTATGTATATGCAAGTATTATTAATGAAGTGCAAGTGCCTAGAAAATGTCTAATAAAACCAAGGTGTCTTTCAATCAATAAAAAATTAATTGAATTTAATATAGCTGTATTGAAAAAGGCTATAACTAATTGTCCATCTAGTCTATGTATGCAATGACAGAGTATATAGTATTATACTTTAATTTTTAGTTAAGGACCTTATTATCAAATTACCTTGACACATCAGTGTCAGAGGTTAGATAGTTCTTTCACTATTTATTTCAATTCTGAGCAAGGTCACCTTTCCTTGTTACATCGAATCCATATATTTTGCATGTGCCTGAGGCTAATAATAGCAATTTTAAAATAATGCAATGATGCTATCTAATGGAACAATAGCAATCTATCCTTACAAATATCTGGAGAAATTAAAAATACACTACAACAAATGATGGATTGCCTTGATTTAAAATGATCACTGGGTAGATGGTAAGCCTAATTTAACTACATGATGAGTGCCACCTATCATCTCCTTTCTAGCTTCAAATTTGGGAGCCTCAGAAGAAACATCACTCATTTGTATCTGGAATGTCACTGACATGCATTAGCTCTTGCAGCAGTAAAAAAATGAAAAAAAAAAGAAAAAAGTTCATCTTTCTTCTATAAGCACTGTCACTTTCACAAAGGGCTCTGATTTATATTTTGAGGGTTGTTTTTTTTTTGTTATTTTGCTTCCCCCATTTTCTATCCAAGGAACTTCTAATTGATTCTAATTTTAACAATGATGTTGTAACATTAAGTCAATGACAAATACCTACATTGGGGATACACTACATATATATATACAGAGGGAGCCCATTATAGGTGAGATCACTGTATCATGGCATATTTGTAATAATTAATATTTGAACCCTCTTAGTAGAGAACCAGCGAAGGAAACACAGAATTTGGAGTTTTATTAAATAACAGTGTAGATTACAGGAACTTCACTTTGAAAAATGTTATCACAATGATTTTGTGAATTTATTCTGTTTACTTTAAAACAGGATGAGACACCCTAGGAGAAAAAGGAAAATATCTTCTTCCTTTCTAGTTCTACTACTTCTATCCAAGTTCTCCTTCAGAATATTCACTAGAAATATTAAAATACCATAACTGAGATTTTATTCTAGGATGTTTACATTCACCAATTTTGTTTTTATTAGATGGATAGATTCATAATAAAAAATAATTCATAAAAAGTGTGGGGGGAATAAATTCTAGAGGACCAAAAAGAAAAAAGAGCCCTTGTTGAAGCTATTTTTATAAAGTATTATAAAATATAAATGAAAATGCAAATATACTCAAAGCAATCTCTTTCTATCTTGTCAAAGAACCCAGTTCCCTTTTTCCAAAAGGCTATTTTGAAAAGTAAAAATTTTCTTTAGGTTTTCAACAACATTCTCCATTGAGGTACACCTGCAAGATGAATATCCTCCTCTGTCTGGGAAATGGAGTCTACAAAACTTATCTTTCTCAGTGTGTTAAGAAGAATAACTAATAACAAAAAGTTATACATGGCTTTTTAAAATAAATCACTTAGTAAATGTCAAAGAAAAGAACATTTAACCATCTTCTTGTCCAGAGTGCATTCTGAATAAAGCAATAACCATTTTTTTTTTGCTGAAACTGCTTCACTAATGAAATTCTACCCCTATCTGTCCCCCTCATATTGTCTCCCAGAGTCTGGATTTGAATGGGATAGGAATATGAGAAATGAAAAATGGCAAGAATCCAGCCTTCACATTGTGACTGCTACAAAAAGGAAAAGGAATAATGCTGTGAGGGGGAATGAATCAACCAACTTTTTTTTTCAAGATAAGAGTGTCAGAATTTACTTTTAGACTGTACTTGTTATTGAAAGCTTTGCACCTGCTCTCAATACTTGTACTTCTTTTTCCCCTAAAGCAGTATGTTCATTGACTTAGTAAAACTTTACCTATCTGAAATGCTCTAGAAGTGAGTCATTCTTGCTCTTAAAGCAACAAAGATTTATAATAATTATATTATATTGAAATTGTCCTTAAAATGGGTTAAGTATTTTCCTTGAATTCTTAAACAAATTATTCTAAAAATAATTTAAATTCCTTGAAGGTTTGTGGTCAACTAGGAACAATTGACTGAATCTAATGAGATTCAATGTATTTTAGGTGTTTTCTTCACCAACAGGGTAGCTACTTGATGAAGAGTTTGTGAAACATAATAAATCGTAAAACAGATCAAACACAGGGAATATACAAAATTATCCTCAGCCCTTTCCATCCCACTTTTACTTCATAGTGAAGGTATTATAATAACATTAAAAAAGCCATTTTTATACACTTACATATATTCATTTAACTGTTCAACAATTGTTGAATGGATAGATTGTGAAAGAACTGGGCACTGCCCAAATTGACATTCTTCCTATAAGTGAAAGCAAATTACATTGTTCAAAGAATTAAAGTGAAATTGAATTCTACTTGGAGGGGTTAAAAAAAGTAATTGGTAAAGCCAGGGAACAAGAAACACCATTTCATGGGATATCTGGTCTTCACACATTGCAATGATCTTGATAAATCTAAATAAGTAGACAGCAATGAAGTTAATTATATATTATGAGACAATGTATGTTGCATATGAGGAAGAAGCAGAAAAAATCAAATGAAGAATTTGATAAAATCCCCCAACACCCAAGCCAATATATTTAAATAGATACATACAAGATCAGTAGATTATTAAATTGAGTGTGTATGTGTGGAGGAGGGAGAGGAAGAGATACATTTACCTTGAGAGCCAATATAGAGTAGTATGACAAAAATTTTGAAATATATGGCTCAAGATTAAGAAATGAAGAAAAAAGCCCAAGGCCTCTTAGAATATTTAAAACATTATACTTTTTCACACCATGAATACTTTCTTCAAAAATTACTTCAAAAAGCTTCTGAAAGTGTTGATCATTAAACAAGACGATACATAAACCAAAATAATAATGACTATGTATTCACAGACAGAAAATGACTTCAGGGGAAGTCAGAATTAGCAATATATTTGGAGACTGATTAAAAAATCTTTAAAACAAAGGTCAATATCACCATCAAATTAAAACAAACAAAAAAAGGATACAGAATATAGATGAAGGAAAATGGCTCATACAGTCATAGCTTCAAAAAACCAAAAACCAAAAAAAGGGAGTAATGAGCCTGAAGACTTAGCTTGAGACTCAACTAAACCAGATTGTCCAAACTGCATTCATAGGTGGAAGTGGAAAAATTATAAACTATGGAACTATAACTATGAAACAACAGATTTTCCAGCATTTCTATAGCTATATAATCTCATCATCACTGACAGCGAAACCACCACATTCAGACTCTAAAACCTCAGTAATCAATGTCAAATAAGGAAAGAAATATACATAACTTAAGAAGATAAAGATGAAAAGAATAGCTGAAGTTGACCACAAACATCTTTGATGAAGAAAATTTTTTGAAATGTGGAGAAGTCAGGGAGGGTCCAGGAGGATATGGAACAAAGGTCATATTGTATCTCAGAATTCCTTATCCATAAGAGTAGGTATTGCTTTTCATGTGAAAAGGGACATATTTAATAAAATTATAGCTGTTAAAGCCCTGGGTCTACATAAAATAAGTCTGTGGGCATGTTATAGGATAGTTGCACTTTCATACCTGAGAGAGCTCAAGACAGGTAAGAGAATTTCATTTTAGAAAAGAGTTCAAAGTTCAGCAGGTAATGACAGTTCAGAAAAAAAAAAGAAAAAATTGAAGAGTTCTTATTTCTGATCTCAACACCTACTGCCCTCATCCCTCAAACTACCTTTCATTCCCTCAATGTGTATGTGTATGTGTGTGTGTTTTATGAAATTGGGAATATATATTTTAGAATCCCCAATAGAAGGTGAGTTCCTTGAAAGTAAGATTTATTTCAGTTTTGTCTTTGGGTCCCAATGCCTGGAAGAGTGGTGAAGGGAAAAAGGAAGGGAACAAGCTATAGAAAAATTAATAAGAATACAGTTTTTCCCCAGAAGAAGTTTCATCTAGTCCAAAAGAAGTCAAGACAATCTGGTCAGGGGGTGGGGAGAAGGGACGGAGAGAGACAAGATTTATTGTTCTGTCATTTTTCAGTCATGTCAGATTCTTTGCGACCCCATTTGGAGTTTTCTTGGCAAACATACTGGAGTGGTTTGCCATTTCCTTCTCCAGATCATGTTACAGATGGGGAAACTGAGGCAAATAGGTAGAAATTACTTGCCCAGGTTCACACAGCTAGTAAGTGACCACACTTGCTGCCCAACAATAACAGCAACAACTTTCAGAAGGTTAATCTTGACATTTCTTATCATTGCTCCCAATTCTCTGAGAAAACCAGTAATTTTATCTTCCTATTTTGTTTATAAGGCTCTTTACCTACCTTGTAACTATAATTTAAAACATATACTAAGAGCTACGTTTAAGATGTTATATTGTTTTTCATTTTCTATATCTAGGTTTCAGTTCCTGCTTCATCCCAAAAATAGGGGAATATGATTCTTCTAGATAAATTCCATAGCATATATCATTATGTTATCAGTGAACAAAAGAGACAATGAGATCCTAAGCTATTATCCACATATATGATATATTTTTCTGTTCTATGAGTTCAATATTTTTGTGAGTTTATAATCCAGTTTACCACTAAAATGCCTGTTATAAATTTCAGAGTTAGTTCACTTCTTGTTTGTCTAGAATCTACCTTTTAAAAAATGATTCCCAATTAAAAAGTTACTTTCAGTAACAGAGAAATTTGATCCAAATTTTCCTCATCTTTTCAATCGAGCTATTTAACAGCACATCAGCACTCTGATGCTAACAATATTCTCAGCATGCCTGGGCACAATACTGTGAAATTCTACATGGTTTTATTAGCATTAATTGGCAACATTGCCCCTGATAGACAAGCTATTATCTACCTAAGTCCTACTTGCCTCATTCTGAATACTTATCTTTATCCAACTGCGGAGCCAAGATCTCTCTGTATTGTTTTTGCCCATGGAGGGTGATTTATTTGATAAAATGGTTTCAAACACAATTTCTTCCCAAATTATCCTATCCATTCCATTATTCCTTTTCTATTATCCTGGGGCTCTAAAACACTAAGTGAAAAGATGAGGTGCCAAATTCACTGTAACTTTTAGAAACTGAGATTGACACAGTTAAGTTCTTTGATGAGAATCCTTGATATCCCCTTGTCATTCCAATTAATACTGACTGTTGATGGACCAAAAAAAAAAAAAGAGTCCCTAAGTGGCATTTCTTTGAAATTTGATGTAAATACATGTGTAGATATTCAATATTTGTCATTTGAGAATTTTTTTACCATTAAGATACCTATTTTTATTTAATAAATGGCTTCTTATAAGTGAGTTAGATCTAAAATAAGCTTTAACTATTTGAAAAAGCAGAGTCCAACATAGGGACACAGTTTATCTTTCTTAAGCATAAGAAAGATATGTAATCACCACAGATTATTTCTGGTGGTTGTGGTTTAAAAGGAAGTGACCACATTCAATGATTAAGGGAATCAAGTAACTCATATAATACAGGGTGATGGGAATAAACTTTGAAATTGTTAGAGATATGCTTCTAAGATGTCAGTAGGTTGTCTAAGTTAAATCTGTATATTCTACTGATTTGATTATTTCCACTGAAAAAACCTCACTACATATACTTTCCTTATTGTCTCTTTATGTGTATAAAGCATTAAGAACATTTTGCCACATTTGTTTTGTTTCTGAACATTAATTTTATACCGAGTCTTTTTGTAATTCCTGAAACCCAACAATTTATCAGCATTGCCTTCTATTCACTGAAGTATTTCTTGAATTTCATTGAATTATCATCCATCTTCTATGCAAACCACACAGTTAAATGACATTCTGTCATTTGGAATGTAAAATAATGGGGGCAAAATCCATAGCTCTCTTGCCTCTGGGACCCTTATTTGAATTTAATATTCTCAAGGGACAAAATATAATATTGTACTAAAACCCATCATTACAAAAAGAACCGATCCTCCCTGTAGCACTTTGTACCTAGTGGTATATTGTCCATATTTAATATTGAACAACTGTTCCATTAAACTAGATATTTTTACAAAATCTAAGAGTTGAAAAACACCTCAGGGTCCATCTAGGCTGGAATATACTTAAATAAGAATCCTACATTCCAAAGTATTTTAGTATCAAATAAATAAATATGGAATGAGTTTGAGACCTGGAAGAGCAGATCATTTCATATTTATTTGGATCATGAATGTCCTCAAGAGGAATTTTAAAATGTCATTTATTCAAATTGCCTTCCATGTGACCTATCTCAAGTATCTGTTATGGGTCTCATTTACCCAATATATTTATTATCTATTTTCACAAAGAAGTGCTTTAGGTATGATATATATTTCCAATGAGAGCCATACATTGTCTGGCATTTATTTTCACACTAATTTAATAGAAATAAGATTCTGGAGTTAAATCCAGATCTCCAGTTGATTCAATAGGAAAGTGCTAGTCAGTCAATATCAAAGTTTACTATTCCACAATACATTCTTCTAAGTGATATACTAGACAGAAAAAAAGATACAGAAAACAGAATTCCCATAATGGAGAAAGTTACAGTCTCATTGGAAGTCATATAAACCTATATGTAAAAAACCAGCCAAATAAAAAAGTTCAAACAATGCAGTGTCAATGACATCGATAAATATTGATGGAGGAATGCAACATAAGAGAGGATCCCAACACTAATTCATGGCCAAGTTAAACAACAAATGTGAATTTACCGCTGTTAGAATCCAATTCTGAGGGTTCAGGTATTTATTTAAACTCTTTTTAAAAAATAATTAAGCGGGGGCAGCTAGATGGGGCAGTGGATAGAGCACCAGCCCTTTAGTCAGGAGGACCTGAGTTCAAATCTGGTCTCAGACACGTAACAGCTGTGTGACCCTGGGCAAGTCACTTAACCCCAATTGCCTCAGGAAAAAAAATAATAATAATAATTAAGCGCCATTCAATGCAAAGTCTCAACTTAAAGCTGCATCTGAGCAGGTATATTTAGTCAGAGTTGGCACATAAACATTACAGATGCATGCTTTTAACCCTGAAATGACAAAGATCTGCAGTTTCTTCATGGTACAGGATCAGAATATATATACCAGCCATTAGATACATTGACTAATCTTACACCTCTGAGGAGAAAACTCTGGCAATGTGGGGCATCTCATTTTTCCATTGCCCAAATCCAATAAATCAATTTAATAATTAATAAATAATTGAAAAAAAATTTAGATTTGTGCAAAGCAATGAGGATATAAATATTTAAAAAGCTAGATGGTATCTACTATCAAGGAACTCATACTCTGAGTGAAACAACACACACACAAAGTCCAGTGGCAGGACGGACGGCAATGCCCATATACAATTAACTTAAGGGAAGATGATGGTGCCAGGAGTATGTGGATCATAGAATCAGGAAACAGTGATATCTGGTAATCCTCTGTCTTACTGGAAGGCACAGAATAGGTGACTTATATCCAGGGATGTGTTTGAGCCAATTTAAATCAATTCAAAAGAACTATTTGTGAAATTTTCAGTGTTTCTGCCTAAGAAATCAGCAAATGATACAAATCAGGATTTGGTTTGTTTTTTGTTGTTTAGGCAGTGATGGATAAACTGTTAATGATAAAGATTAAATTGAAAAGTGTGTTATGAATACATTTTTTTCCTTCAGAGAGTCATTTGTTAAATATTCACCAGCATTCCTGTTTCTATTCTATCCTAGTCATGTGAGGAATTGAATAGCCTGGATGGACTTTGGGAAGATGGGAGTCAAAAGATAGTAGGTTGAAGGGGAAAAGGAAGTTGAGGAATATA
This sequence comes from Myrmecobius fasciatus, assembly GCA_023553655.1. Taxonomy (NCBI): domain Eukaryota; kingdom Metazoa; phylum Chordata; class Mammalia; order Dasyuromorphia; family Myrmecobiidae; genus Myrmecobius; species Myrmecobius fasciatus. Next base: position 180,207 of record JAJPUD010002549.1, read on the forward strand.
CCAATAGTCAAAGGTTAAGTTACTGAAGTTGTAGGTAAATGATAAAGGAACAAAAATGTCCATTTTATGTGTTCTTTGAAGTTTGAAATACACTATTACCAAAAGCCTTAGTACACTTTTAAGGTTTTATAGATCTCCTGAAGTGCTTTACAGGGTGTCACAAAAGTCTTATTTTAGTTTTTAACTTGTAGCTAAAAATTAATCACTCTCTAGAACTTCATAGGCAGCTAGTTGGTATAGTGGATAGAATGCCAGGTCTTAAGTTGGGAAAATGAGTTCAAATGTGACCTCAAATACTTACTGAGTATATCAGTCTGGACAAGTCACTTAATGCTTTTTACCTCAATTTCTTCAACTGCAAAAATAAGCTGGAAAAAGAAATAGCAAACAATTGCAGTATCTTTGCCAAGAAAACACAAAAGGGGTCATAACAAGTCAGCCACAACTGAAAAATGCTTAACAATAGCACTTCAGGAAGTAGTACTTCATTACAACTGCAACAGAAACAAAAGCAATATTCTCAGGAAAGTTGTTTTTGTTTTTGTTGCTTGTCCTTCATTCTTTTTTTTTTTTTTTTTGCTTTTTTGCTGAGGCAATTGAGGTTAAGTGACTTGCCCAGGGTCACACAGCTAGGGAATGTTAAGTGTCTGAGACCAGATTTGAACTCAGGTCCTCCTGACTTCAGGGCTGGTGCTCTATCCACTGCACCACCTAGCTGCCCCTTGTCCTTCATTCTTAAAGAAAAACTCAACATCAATGACACGATGACATGAATATAAGTAATTGGTGACTTTGCATAGCACTCACTTCAATCCAATCTTACTTTCTCCTCCAGAGCTACCTGGGTCCAGTGGCAAGACAGAGAGGAGGTAACTAGAAATGACCCTAGATGCAGTGGAAGACCTTTGTATTTTTAAACCAAGGTCTTTAACAGATCTCAGTTTGAGGTCACTGCCCATGTCATGATTAGGGTTAGTTAAGAAATGAGTCAAAAAAAAAATCTGGGAGAGTAGTGTATGAACAAAAGAAGTGTTAGATCTCTATCAGTTTATATAATCCTGTTAATCAAGTGCCTACCAAAAATCCAGGTTGTTTTGGGGGTTTTTTAGGCATAAAACATTGCCTAATATTTCATATATTTAAACAAAACCTTAAAAAATTGCTATTTTTCCATGTGTTTGAATAATATTAAATAAATTGATTTTGTAAATATACAAGGACTGTGAAATGATTGTGATAAAGTGCCAGCATAAAGCAGTGGGGAGAAAGGGGAAGAGAATTTATTTTAAGAGATAACACATAGTAATGTCCCATTCTACCCTCTAAAGTCAACTTTCCACATTTTTGACATGGAGCTTTATAAGGATGTATTCTTTTCTCTCAGATCTGTAGTTGTGGCAGGAGGTATATATAGTTTGCAGCATTAGTTTTCCCTTTCTCCCAAAATAAAATGTGCAAAGGCATATTTTAAAGCATGATGTTTGATCATGATTCTGCTTTATCACTTTCACAAGTTTGCTTTCAGAATTGCGTTCTCTTGCTGGGTGTTAGTCTACAGAATCCCCAGGTGCTTCTTTGTGTCTGTTACATATCTCCTAGTTTGGGAAATGGGGTGAATGGCAATGTTTGCTTTCATTACATTGCTTTGTGCTTGTGTGGGCAGTGAGCCACACTAACAATGAAGAAAAACTCCATTTTATTCTAAAATTTTCTTGTCATACAAATACAAACTATATATTTTAAAAATCCATCACTCTCTCTTCCTTTATCTGTCTCCAGCCTCTGACTCTCATTCAAAGCTGAATTCCATTCTACTTTCACAGTTTTGCTGATACCAGTTATACTCCAACTTCAGTTCAAGCTGGTTTCTCAATGCCCTCCATGGGGCTGGCATCACTGCAGAAATGTTTTGCCAGGTTTCAGCCCTGCAGAGTGGCATTTTATTTATATTGGTACCCTGTTGCCATTGGAACCATTACAACATTTCCATATTTAATATACTCATAGGCCCATACAGAGTAATTGTTTTCATCTTCACAGATAGGATTTTTATTTTGCATTTAAATTAAATCCTTCTCCTTTCTTCCCGGACCTCCATTCTGTCCTTCTTTGCCAATAAGATTTAAAGATTTGCAACAAGAGGTGAATAAATATCTTTTATTGAAAAATTTAAAAAATCAAAACAACAAATTGGCCAATATAGTAAAATTTCTAATAAAGATCAGTTGGCTCCACTTTGTTTCTAAATTGAAGCAGACTCCTCAATATACTATAAATGGGAGATGTCAGGACTGAGAGGTGGGAAAGGGGAAGGGTTCTCAATCAATAAAAACAAGTAGAATAGAATCCACAATCTACAGCACTCTGCTTTCAATTGTGTTAGTTTATACCAATTAACTTCATCATTTAGTACTTTGATTAAAAGAAGGTGACATTATCTTAAAGAGAGTTAACCTTTTCCTTCTTCTCTTCATATCTTTCCAATTATATTGGCAAGAAATCAAGCTAATCAGAGATTTCATAATCTATACAAGTAAAGTGGTATCCAGACAACTCTAGATCACACAGGGGCACATTATCCAGGGAGTTGCTAGATCTTTTTTATTATTTGTTTTTGCCAATTCATTTATTAGCACCTGTATTGGATATATAGGAGAAACCCAAAACAAACAAACTTGATTTTCATCATCAACTCTGGCAAACAATCTGAACAGGGAAGGATGACTGAACTACTAGTGGGAGAAAAAAGGTTTAATTCATTTTTAATAATTGATACTCATAAATTCCATTCCCATAGTTAACTGGCTGTTCAAAGAACAAAAAAAAACAAATAAATAAGCATATAAATAAATGAGTAAATAAATTAGTGGATGAGTGAATAAATGAATGAATGAATGCAGTCCCTAATTTTAAGGAATTTACATTCTACTGAGGTGATAAACCAATAAGTTTGAACAATAAGTAAATAAGTAAGGCAGAGAACTAGCAATATGGGGTATTAGTAAAAGTCCTAATATAGGAGACAATATTTTAAGAAAGCTAGGAATTAGAAAATTGGAAATTGAAGATGGAGAATATTCCAGGCATGAGTTTTATAATTTGTACAAAAAACATGGAGGTAAGAGATGTACAATTATACACAGGAACCAGCAAGTTATCAGGGTTAGCTGAAAGGGATAATACAAAATCAATCTGGGTGAGAGCCAGATTATAAAGGGCATTAAATTGTTAATTTGATGAGGACTTTTGCTTTAATCCTAGAGATTATTTAAAAAATACTAAAAGTTCTTAAGAAAGAAATTATTACATAGTCAGACTAATGTTTTAACAATTTAGGAGCTGTAGGGAGATTGGATGGAATAGAAAAAGAATGGAAGGAGACCATTTAAGAGGCTTTTGTAATGGTCTAGATGAACAGTAACAAACCTGAGTGAAGATAGTATAGATGTGCATTGAGTCCAGAGAGAATATTTAGGAAAAATGTTAGAGGTACAATTGACAAGATACATGTAGAATATTTAAGTAGAAATAGCAAACAGATAGTAGAGGACCAGATTTTGGGATCATCCACACAGAATCAATACTCTTTCCTAAGAACAGTACTATCATGTCATTCCTCAATTCAATAATTTCCACAGGGACTTGTCTATGGTTATAAATAGGAGGCATGGGAGGGAAAGGTAGGGGAGATGATGGAAACTGCTTGAACCTTAATCTCATCAGAATTGATTCAAAGAGGGAACAACATGTACACTCAATTGGGTATAAAAATCTATCTTATCCTACAGAAAAGTAGAAGAGGAAATGGATAAGAAAAAGTGCTAGAGTTGGTAGAAGGTTAGATTAAGAGAATGGTTGTCAAAATTGAAACAATTTTGAGGAGGGACAAGGGGAAAGGAGAGAGAGAATAAAGTAAACAAAGGGAAAATAGGATGGAAGGAAATACAGCTAGCAATCATAACCATGAAAAGTTTATTGAAACAAATTTTCCTGATAAGGACCTCATTTTCCAAAATATAAACTGAGTCAAATTTGTAAAAATCAAATAATAATAATAATAAGAGCCATCCCCTAATTGATAAATGATCAAAAGAGATGAACAATTAGTTTTCACATGAAGTAAATAAAGTTATCAACAGCCATATGCAAAAATACATTAATTATTGATTGGAGAAAAGCAAATTAAAATAATTTTGAGATACTATCTCACACCTGTTAGATGGGTTAATAGGACAGAAATGAAAAATGATAAATACTGGAGGAGATATAAGAAAATTGAGACACTAATATACTATTGTTGTAGTTGTAAACTGATTCACTCATTATGTAGAACAATTTGGAAATATGCCCAAAGGGTCATCAAAACATGCACATCTTTTGATACAGAAATACCATTACTAAGGCCTGCATCATAAAAGACATTTTTAAAAAGCAAAAAGATATGTGTGAGCAAAAATAATTATTGTAGGGTTTTTTGTGGCAAAGAATTGAAAATTGAGGGGATACTCATCAACTGAGGAATGGCTAATTTTGTTTTCATTTTATGATTGTGATAGAATACTATTATGCTATAAGAAATGATGAGCAAGATGCTCTATTTCCCCCCAAAACAGGGACAGGCCTGTACAAATTAATGCAACATGAAATGAATAGTCCCGGGAGAACATTGTATACAGCAACAGCAATACTGCAAAATGATCATCTGCAAATGACTTAGTCATTCTTAACAATGCAATATCCTAGACAATTCTAAAGGATTTATGATGAAAAAATATTAGCCAACTTCACAGAAAGAACTGATGGTGTCTGAATACAGATTAGAGCAGTTTTTTTTTTCACTTTCTTTAATTTTCTTGGAATTTTTTTGGTCTATATTTCCTTTTACAACATGACTTATGTATTTTGTACAACTACACATGTATAATCTATATCAAATCACTTGCCATCTCAATAAAGAGATGGGAAGGAAAAAGGGAGAGAATTTGGAAGTCAATGTTTTAAAAATAAATATTAAAAATTATTTTACACATAACTAGGAAAAATACTAATTTTAGAAGTGCCACTTTTTTCAGATACTAGAGCAAAATGGTAATAAGATAATAAGTGAATAGATAATAAGCGATGAAATTGAGGAGATATAATACATAGAATTGGATAAAAGAAACTCACAATGCATAGACATTTCTTTTTTCAGTAAAATATCATACAAAAAATTTGTTGACAGGCAACAGAGAGGAGTGGTATGTTTTTTTAAAAGAGAAGACAAGGATTTCACCAGCTGCTATGAGCAATGGCGGAGTAGAAAAATATGTAATTCTCAGACTACAAAATATTACATAGAAAAAGATTGAATGATCATAAGTAGAAACAGATTGGACAGGGAATGACTTCAGATGCTAACTAAACTCTTCATTCTCTTTCATCCTACACATCCAATTAATTGTAAAATCTTGTCATTTCTACCTCTATAGCATTATTAACTTCTGCAATCTTTTTCTGTACTGACAACTTTCATTTTAGTTCAGTTCATCATCAGTTCTCACCTAGAATACAAGTAGTATTCCAGTGTTTCCCCAAGTGTTTCTCCAACACTCCAATTCATCCTATGCACGACTGTCAAAATGGTCTTTCCTAAGAATAGATATAATCATGTCATTCCCCAATTCAATAAACTTCACTAGTACCTATTTTTTTCTAGGATCAAATATAAATTTCCCTGCCCCAACCTATTTTCCCACTCTTGTCAGACATTATAGCCCTTCTTTTATTTGGTGATCCAGTCAAACTAGTATCCTTTCCTTTCCTTACACAGGACAATCTATGTCCTCTCCCCATCCCTTGTACTAACTTGTCTCTCATTCCAGAAATATACTCTTGCTTCAACTCCACCTCAAGGAATTCTCTTTTCCTTCAAGATATGTCTCAAACACCACATTGTATGTAAAATCTTTACTGATCCCATCTAATGCCTTCTATCCCAAGCTACCATATATTTAACTATTTTGTATTTAATTTTATTCATTCAGGATCACACAGTTAATAAATGTCTGAGGCCAGATTTGAACTCATGACAATTTCTTTCTTACTCCAGGTATACTATTCTATCCACAGTGTTAACGAACTGCCCATGATATGTGGTATATGAGACAAAAAGACAAATCCCACCCCCCCCAAAAAAAAACCTCCAGACCCCGCAAAAAAGGTTTCACAGCTCTGATCATTTTCTAATATTTCTTCTAGTAGATAGCAAAATGGTAACCTTGAAGAAATCTTTTGGTATTTCATTAATCCTTTACATAGACAGGAAAATGATTTCAAGTATCCATAAATACCCTCCACCCATGTAGCAGGACACAGAGGGCTACTGAATATAGTCGTTTTTTCCTTATCTGCCTTGCTGCAGCCCTTTCGTGCTCTTACCCACTGACCCACCCCACTTCCAAGATATAGAAACTTTCTGGCACACAGAATTCAATGAACACTAATTAATTGATGGATTCTTCTTACTTGAAAATTTTGACAAGTACATTCTAAAGGAAGAATAGAATCATGTGGATTAGCAAGCTTTGAATTAGGGTTTGTCTACTTACCTCAAAAAATTACTTGTGAAAATCAAATAGAAATGAGGTAAAATGTATTTCGGATTTTAAGATGCTAAATAAATGTGAGTTATTATTGCGCCTTTGCATAAAGAGGTTTTGATGTTTTTATGGCACTATAATACTTTCTTAATCATTTGAAGAAAGACATTATTATATGTTGGCAACTCATATCATGGTTTATCAAAGAGGTGTTAAAAAGTCTCATCTAGAACATAATGTCTTTAGACTAATTACCTAAGGACAGATCGATAATTCTTTGATTCCATGAAATGAACAATTTTTTTTCATTTTTTTTAGGATTCCATTCCTACTGGTAATGAAGTATCTCATTCCTGAGATGTTCCCAGTGTCATAAATAAAGGGAAAACATCTGAATCAAGTAGTAAAAAATTGCAATTGACCTTCTTCCCAGGCATTTAAAATATAAAAATAATGAGACAGTAGATGTTATGTGTTAAAAGTGTTAAAAAGAAAAAAAATCTATATTTAGGCATAAGCAAGTGGAAAGAATATTTGGGATGAGTTCAGGAGAGAGACTACCTAAAACTGGAAAATGTGGTATGGCTAAGGTATCTACTACTTTTGATCCCAGATTGTATCCCTTTAAAATGATTTCTGTATAGAATATTTATCAGAAAAAAGTTGCTGTGACAACTCTGAGACCATGGTTAGAATCAGAACTCAAATGCAACTTATAACTGGAAGTGGAGCAGCAAGTAATGCTGAAGAATACAATAAAAATTAGCCTAATTATGTTGATCTGAATTCTATCTCAATATACATGTAACTTTTCCAAGAAAAAAAGTAACCAGCACTAGGCTAGGGGACAGATTGTCTTGGAATATATACTATCATTCAATATTTATGTTGTGAATTCTCATGGATTTAGTCCTTGCATTATAATTGGTATTAATTTCTGTCTACAGGAAAGACTCTCAATGTTCTTGCAATTATCACATTTCTTGCATTGGCTCTCCTAGACATGTAAACATCACTAACAGATGTGACTACAGAGAGAAGCACAGTTCAAATGACTTTTTCTCTTAGCAAACAGTTATATCAACATAAAACCTTATGTATATGCATATGTATAACCAAGATATTTCATTGATGAGGCAATTATAACACTTAAAGCATTAAGTAGCTCTACATTTATAACCAACTATCCAATTAGGAAGGAACTCAGCAAATGTCTCCTAAACAACAGCCTATTTGGAAATATAAAACAGTTTCTAAAAGCTTTATAAGAAGAAATAGAAAAACTAGTGAAGACTTCCTTAAAATAAGGTCAGTTAGGCTCTTATGAAAAAATCAAAATTATCCTCAGTTATAATCTAAATCTATTGTGGTGGTGGTTGCTCTTTAAAGCATCTAGTCTTGAGATTCTTCTTTTCCCAGGCTATTCAAAACTTAAATTTACATGTAAATTACCTACAAAGTTTATATGAATAAATTTTTATCAACTCTAGGAAGAATTTCAAATAATCTATCTTTGGAAAGGGGGTGTAGTTGGAACATGATTCTATTAACTGAAATAAATTAATGTAATTAAAGTAAGTTAATCCAATAATGTTTCCTAAGTAACAGCGTTAAATACAAAGTCTAAAATATAAGATTATACGTTTAAAATTATTCTAGTGTACTTTCCAAATAGAGTCTTTTCAATCAGTTCTCATTGGAGAAAGGGGAATTATTTTCAACTTAATGACACATATTTGACCAAATTGAGAAATTTGTAATGCAAAGTACTTCTTTCTTTTGTTATACTATATGCTCTACCTTTAATTTCATCTCCTTCAATATTTTTCTCCACAAATTTAAGATAATACATTTTAATATTTTAAGGTTCTGTGATTTCATAATTCTGGGCACTTTTCCCAACAAAGAAGGTCATAGACTCCTTACTACTGAAGAGTTCATCACCTGATAAGCAAATTAGCAATTTACCAAAATTGATTCTAAGATATTAACAATCCACTGAATTGCTGGTTCTGTACTCAAACCTTTCCTTCCAATTTGGTGGAACTAGACAGAGTCTAAGGAGAATAAGGGTACCTAGAAACACTAGAATGATACAAAGAAGCATCAAGAAGTACTTTAGTTGAGTGGGATCAAGAAAATGAATTACATAAGAATATGGAAGACATTTTAAATCACATTTGTGGCTAATACAAAATTGAGAGACTGAGGGTAACATATTACATTTCATTTGGCTCCTATACACATGTATATTTATATGCATGTAATTTGAAGAGCAGAGGGTCAAAGGATTAGTTCTATATAAAAAACAAACATAAGACAAACAATCCCATAATTCTTAAGTGTATAACTAGAAAAAGATAGGTAAGAGATTACTGATTTACAATTCTTGTGCTCTACTAGGATTCACATAAAGTCAGAGTAGTAAATGAAAGTTCCTTAGTACATCCAGTGGATTCCTTTGGATGAATTTATGGCAAGAAATGAATGTCACATAAGATGGTCCAGACTGACAGATCTATTAAAATACTGAGATAGATAGATATGTGAGTGGGGGAGAGAAGAGGTATTAAATAGACTACCAGACTAAAAGAGTAAGGAGCCATTGAGCTGACCTCATTGTTGTATATCAAGAAAACTTAGACAATCTACCAGTAGCCATGACAGAAAACTGAACTGCTTCCATTTAAATTGTCTTAGAAAGCTTTTGAACATCATCTGGCAGACACTGAGCTCCTTTCTCAAACTAAACTGCCAAGCAGTCAAACTCTACTGCAAAGCACAACTCCTTTGAGGTGGCCACATTGTTCAAATGCCAAAATGCACGCTTGCCAAAAAGATTATTTTATGGAGAACTCGGAACAAGAGCTCCCAAAATGGTCAGAAAAGGTGAAACAAGGGCACTCTCCAGGTCTCTCAAGAACTTTAGAATTGATTGTATGACATGGGCAACACTAGCACAGGACCACCAACATGGAGGGTTCTCATCAGAGAAAGCCTCTATGAGCAAAGCAGACTTGAAATAGCTTATTCTGAGCTATTTCAGAATAAGATTCACAAATTCAGAAAATCCACCCCAATTATTCATATGAACTATCTGTGTTCAACTTGTGGCAGAACCTTCCCAGCTTGTACTGGTCTGAGTAGCCACATTTGGACACACAAACTTGACTCTTACATAGTGATAGTATTTTGGTGATCTTCGAGAGTGAAAGACAACAGCCAACCATCACGTATACAAGTGTATTTGTGATATACTATTTAAATATTCTATAAGTATACATATATATATATGTATGATTTCTTTGGAATTAATGTTTTTTTTTAATCTTGCATCAAGTGGGAAATAGAATGACATCACCTCTGGGATCCCCTAGAACTTTAAGATTCATATGCTCACTCCTAAAAGTTTTCTACCATCACTATCAAGAATATTTAAATTTTGTCCTCCAAAGACCTCCCTTCATTCTTAGGACTCTGGCTATTCCCCTTTCCTCAGATAACTCTGAAGATGTTATTTGCTATGCTATAAGAAAGGAGCTTATATACTCTGGCATTTTTCCAGGTTAACTGTAAGGGTATATTATTGCAGTTTGTTTTGTCCATTATTAATCACTACTTTAACTATTACTAATTTAAATAATACCATTTCATCTTTGTCTAAATAGCCTATGAGCTAATTCTTCTGACATACATATTTTAGAGAAATCTGAGAAATCAAACAAAAGCCCAAAGGAATAATTTATATTTGGAAAACTCATCCCTCTTTCTAACTTCTCTATTTCTCCTAAGGGCATCATAAGCCTTCCAGGTACCCAGGTTCATACCCTAAGAATTATTTCCTTCTATTCTTTCCTCTTCTTCCTTCTCCATAGTCAATCTATTGACAAATCTTGTCCATTCTACATCTATATCTTTCCCATTTATCCCCTTCTTCTCACTCAAATTATACTATTCAGTTCAGACTTAAATCAATTTTTACCAGATGAATGCAATGGTTTCATCATAGATTTCTTCATATACAGTCTTTTCCCAATCTAATTCATCCTTCACAAATCTGTCATATTAATATTTCAAAAGAACATGCCAGAAAGTGCCAGTGGCTCCTTACCTTTAAAATAAAATAAAACTCTTTTGGTTAGGATTTAAAATCCTTTACCACCTCCCTCCAGCTTATCTTTCCAGTTTTATGGGTCATTCTATAGTCCAGTCAGACTCACCTACCTACTGTCATTCTTCTAAGATATTCCATCTCCCATTCCCTTAGCACAAGTTTTCCCCCATTCCTAGACTACTCCCCTCACCGCTGGCTCTTAAAATTCTAGTTTTCTTCAAAGCTTAGCGTAAATGTTATTTCCTAAAAAAAGACCTTCCTTAATATCCCCTCACTTGCCATCTCCCCATTATTTTGTATGTATTTTACATCTATTTATATTATAACAAACATGCCATTTTCTCTAATAGAATGAAAGTTCTTTGAGGGTAGAGATTACCTTTGTGTATGTTTGTTTTTCCTAGATTCTCAGCAGCTAGCATAATGCCTAATGAATGCTTGATGATTGATTTTAGAGTTTTATTGCCAAGAGTTTCCCTTCAACTACAACTAATACATCAATTACAAACTCATCACCCAGGACCTTCCTCCTTGACCCTGAGAATTTTTTAAGGGTACTATAGGAAAGCAATATGCCAAGTGTCAATATTAACTTAATCCAGGCTTTTTATCCCATCTTTTGGTAAGACTATTTAATCTAACTTAAAATAAAATGAAGAGAGTTAATTAGTGACTGCTGCTTTCTGCTGAATCTGCCAAGAGTTTTTTCCAAGGTGTTCCTCGTGTTTTAAAAAGAAACATGGGCTGGCACTAGATACAAGGAAAACTGGATTCAAATACTACACCAGTTGTATGACCATGGAACAAATCACTTAACTTCTCAGTGTCCTCATTCAGCCTTCTAACCAAATTCAATTCTGCAAGTATTCATTAATGACCTACATGCCAGTCACTCTACTAGACACTGAAATTACAAAGACACAAATGACACTCTCTACCCCTAAAGAATTCATATTCTACTGGGGGTTACAACATGTAAAGAGGTACATAAATCCAAGTCTCATTTTATTTAGGCAACAGTATAATCAACAATTATTATAAAGAGAAAGAATGCCCAGGGGAAGAAGGGCAGTCAATGCAAAGGTAATGGCTGGGAATAGTAAGCAGGCTGATTTGGTGAGATTATAGATTGCATCAATGGAATAATATGGCATAATTCAGTTACAGATGAGATGCTGATCATCAGAGGGGAAAATCCTTCCTTTGGGAGTTTTCCACATTGATGAAATTACATATTGGAATAAAAATCATCTCACTATATTTTAAAAAGATAAATCAGCATTCTCTGTCATGCCTTCTTAATGCAGCAGTAGTAAAGCTACTACGTGAGCTAATCTCACAGGATAAACTCCATGTGGTATAAATCTATAATAAACCCCCATTCTTACTGTTTAACCGTTTTTGCATCACAGATCTTTTTTGCAGTCTGGTATATCTATGAACTTCTTCCCAGAATATTTTTATTACAGCTTTTTATTTTCAAAACATATGTATGGATAATTTTTCAATGTTGATCTTTGCAAAACCTTGTGTCCCAAATTTTTTCCTCCCTTTCCATCACCCCCTCCCCCAAATGACAAGTAATCCAATATGTGTTAAACATGTTAAAATGTTAAAGACAATATATGTACACATGTTTGTACAATTATCATACTGCACAAGAAAAATCAGATAAGAAAATGAGAAAGAAAACAAAACGCAAAGAAGAAAAAGAGTGAAAATGCTATGTTGTGATCCACACTCAGTTTCCACTTTTTCTGAGTGCAAATGGCTCTCTCCATCACAAGTCCATTGGAACTGGTTTGAATCATCTCATTGTTAAAGACAGCCATGTCCATCAGAATTGATCATCATATAATCTTGCTGTTGCCATGTATAATGATCTCCTGGTTCTGCTCACTTCGCTCAGCATCAGTTCTTCTAAGTCTCTCCAGGCCTCTCTGAAATCATCCTGCTGGTCATTTCTTATATAACAATAATATTCTATAACATTTATACACCTTAATATCAGAATAATATTTTTAAATATATAACAAAATATATAGGATTTCAAAGGACATCAATTTTATTGAAATAGTTATCAAAATATTAAGCATACACACACACTCAAGTTCATGGAACCCAGGTGAATAATTTTGTTATAAACAAAACAAAACAAAAACTTGGCAGGGATTGCTTTATTAATTAGACTTTTTCAGGTAGATCATTTTTAGAACTGGTTCTTTCCAAACCTCACCTATGTCCCTTTTTTCTTGGCCCTCAATTGTGTCACCTAACCTTGTTGAAGATAGGGATCTAGAATATCTTCTTAAGACTACCTTCCCATGTAAAAATTATATGCTATGATAGCCATAATACTAACAATAGTTTCTGAAAAAGACCTGATAATCCATTGCCTTACAATATACCTGTGATTCTGTCATAGGTTGCCTAAAACAAGCCCCATTTCCCTCACCACTGTTCTCCCCATTTCTTTTCCCCATCCATTTCAGCACTAGTTCTCCCTGGTCTCTATTCTTTTCTACTGTCTCCTTTCATTGAGCCCTGTGAAACCTTCTTTCCATTTTAAATAAATAGCTTTTCATATTAGATTTCTACATCTCATATTCCTTCAATCTCCTTGTAATCACAAAAACCTACCTCTGCCATAAAGACATTGCATCCCCAGTTACTCTCTTATGAAAATAAGCATGCTTCTTGTTCTTTGGTATTCCCAGGTCTTCTACCTACATTTTCCTCCTTTTTCAAAAAGTTGTACTTGGAAAGTACAACTTACATTTTAAAATAAACCCAAATACTCTTGCTTTCCAGTTCAACTTTTTTTTATTTGTATGCCCACTTTTACTTCAATTCTACCACTCAGTGTGGATGATTATACTTGATTTCAAAATTACATCCCATTTATTTTAGTATCACAATCCAATATTCTCAAATTCCTTTAACTAAAAATTTCCTTCCCTCCTAACTCTCCAGTGTCTATTTATTGCCCTAAATCTATTTGCTGTCCTTACTACAGTCACTAGTCACTCTATATATCCTGCCTTTTCTACATCATTCTGCCTGCTTAGGCTGATTAACATTCCCAAGGCCATCTCTTGTGCCTTATATATTCTTTCCAATTTTTACCTTTCTGGATTTTTATCTTCTTCCACTTCACTGGCATTCCCTGCATCTAGATTTCTCTGATCCTAATAAAAATATTCCACTTACATTTTGCTGGAAAATTATATTCTTTTTTTCCCTCCTTGTTCTCTCTTTTGCTCCGATTGCTCCATACTTTGTATCATTACCTGTTTCTCTGTCTTATATGCCTTCAAAAGCACTTAGAACAATAACTGTCTTTTTTTTTAATCTGCCTATCCCCAGTGTTCAACACAGTTCCTTGGACAGAGTGTATTCTTAACAAGTATTTGTAGAATCTATATCAATTTAAGTCTTGAGAGTTAAAGCTCTACTTAGATAATTAGAATTCATTTTTCCATTTACCTAAAAGAGGTTCTGATGAGCCATACTCTTCAGAAATGTTTCACTAATGCTACTTGCTCAAAAAGAAAAGATGCCCACTGAGATCAAAGAAAGTTTTGTTGCCGATTTTCTTGAAACATAAAGCACTGCTGTTTTCCAAAGCATTGATTCCATTGGGGGAATTTTATTTTTTAAAAATAGATGGCTGTCTCTCACAGCCAGTTAAAAGTAACCTTCCCCTAAAAGTCTTGTGCATTTAACCTAATAAACAGATGAGTTATATATAAAAAGTCTAGTTCTACCCGTGAGAAACATAATGTGTGGAGAACCCTCAAATTAAGGCAGACTTCATCCTATATTCCCAAATGTGGCTTGGAAACCTTTTGGAGGTAAGCCTTAGATAGGCTTAGAGAAATTCAAACATAGAATTTTACATGTTTCTGACAGTTTGATAATGACAAGGTCAGAAGCTTTCCTTGGGTCAAATCCATGTGCCTGATGATGGTCGGAGAATTAATGTCTTTCAGCCCTAAGACTATTTATTCATCCTAAATGGTTTGGCCAGTTGAAATTTAACCTAAATTCATCTGAAATTTCTTTTAGCTTGTTGTCTTCCCACATTAGATAATAAACTCTTTAAGGACAATACAGATCTTTCTTTTTCCTTTTAATATCTCTACCACTTACTATAGTTTCTGACACATAATAGGTCCTTAATAAATGTTTGACTAAATAACTACACTGAGATAATTACATGCTTGCTATTTTGGAGCCATCAAAATAGCCATAGTGAAAGACATATTGAAGTGAGGCCCCAAAAAGGGAGCTTCGGTAGCAAATCTGCCTTTCTCAAACCTTCTGAATTTGTTGTGATTTCACTTTAAAGCACTATCTTTGTCTTCCTATGAAAATGGTTAAAATTCCTTATTGTGCATAGAAATTATTTAAATAGAATCAGGTATGCTAATGTCTGATTGAAGCCAAAACGTTCACAAGGATGAAAATATTCCTGTTGTTGAAAAGGTTTCTAAAGGTTGCCTGAGATGGATTACAAGATGCATTAGTTCATTTCATTCTACCTGGAAAAAAATCTTCCCAAGCAGAGACCTTTCTGTGAAAAGCCCAAATTATTGGCTAATTGGCCTTGTCAGAACAGAACCAACTAAATAATACAGTGGACAGTATCAAATTATCTAGGAAATTTAAATCCACTTTAAGAAATATTTAAAAGATTGAATCACTCTAGCACTGATTTGAACATAATTTAGGGATTTTTTAAAACTCTAATTTTCTACACTCATAATGTATTTTATAATAGCAGCACCCTCTTGTCAATTTTATACACCCACATCTTTCAGCAGGAACAAATTCTAAACAATATTCTCTCTGTACTATATTCCTCCTATAATATGAGAGAACTGTAGAATCTGCGACCTGAAAGAGATCTCAGAAGTCATCCCACCTATATTTTGCAAAGGGGTCTTCTCTACCAGATCCCTGACAAATGATCATTCAGTCTTTTCTCAAAAACTTCCAGAGATGGAGAATCTATGACTTTTTGAGGAAGCAACTCTTTTTACTTTTTGTTCAATCTACAAATGTACTTTTTTGTAGTACGTTTCCCCCTAGATCATGGCTAAATTTGCTTCCTTATGACCCCTACCATTGTTCCTAGTTTTGCATTTAGGGCCTAAACAGGACAAGGATAACCTCTCCTCCACATAACTAATCCATCTTTGCTATCTACCTGTCACTCAACTCTCACCTGTGGATCCAAGGAGATATAGCATGCTCAGTGGCTACATTCTATTAAACCATCTGGACAGATAGGCTAAACCACTTGAGGGTAAATGATGTGCTTTAACCTGTTGGTGAATAAGGGGGATATATTCTTCAAGCATGTGAAGATTTGACCCACCAGAATGAATGGTTGAGAAAAAAATATTCCAACAGCGATACAGGGAGCTGAAGTAGTTTCTGTGGAGTGCTTGGAGCATGATCAGAGACTGGAAACACCAAGGATTATCCATTGTATCCCAAGCCATTACCAATCATC
The DNA here is from genome assembly GCA_023553655.1 of Myrmecobius fasciatus. Lineage (NCBI taxonomy): Eukaryota > Metazoa > Chordata > Mammalia > Dasyuromorphia > Myrmecobiidae > Myrmecobius > Myrmecobius fasciatus. The sequence goes on from JAJPUD010002549.1 coordinate 196,423, forward strand.
TTGATTTTTATCTTGCCACTGTGCTTCAATGGTTGGAAAAGAATGAGGCTGATAATTTTGTACAATTCTACCTCACTTAAATCCAATTGACACACTTAGGACATCACTGTGATGTCATTTGGTTCTCTTTCAAAATGAAGTACAAATAATACTAAGAACTAAACATATTATTTGAAACTTTATGTAATCAGACAAGATCATCTTCCTTCTTTTCATTATGTTTCTCATATCAATATAGCTAAAAGTTAAACTTTTTTTCTTTTTTCTTTTTTTCATTTTAGTTCCATGCCACATTTCATAGTCTATTAGATCTCCTCAATTTTAGTGCCTTGCCCAGTCAAACCTAACACATAACTAATCAACAATTAAGTTGAACTCTAGACGTACCTCTTCTATTTCATATTGTTGACATTTATTTTCTAATTAAATGTAGAATGTATATATATATATATATATATATATTCTTACTATATTTCATCTTTCAATGATCTTAGTCTAGAGAAATTTAGGAAAAAATAATTAAGTTGATTATTTTTGCAGCTACAGCAACTGTCAAAAACCTTTTTAAAACCATAAAAGGGTTTTAATCTTAATAGTTTTTACCAGAGACCAAAGGTGGTTTATGCACATTTCATCTTATTAGATTTTTCCTATTACCCTAGCCTATCCAGATTTTTTTAATGTTGCTTATTAACTACCTCTTTCAAGTTTCCATCAGCACAACCTTGATAAATATATTGTGCCTACCTTTATTTATTCATTGACAAAATTATCGAAGAGTACAATCCAAACTACAGTTCCTTAGGGCATTCACCTAGTGATGCCCTCTAAGCTAAAACCTATTCTTAACAACTGCACTTTGAAGATAGGCAACCTACCTACCAGTTGCAAAACCAACCAGCAATAACAGCTCCAGGATATGCCTCCAGGATCTCCATCTTTTCAATAGTATGTCATGAGAGACTTTGTTATCTATTATGTTAAAACTCAGGTATTCCTTCATATAGCTATTTTCCTGAGGTACCAATATAGTGACACTGCCAAGGAAATCAATGAGGTTTTTTGGCAATGAACTATAGTTGATGATTCCATTCTTTCCTTTCTAAATATACGTGTGTCATTCTTTTATTAATACATTTTAGAATATTTTCAGAAAATGAAGTCAGAGTCTCTGTTTTCTGTTGAAAGATTCTTCATTCTTTTTGAAAATTAAGGAATATGTTCACTTAGGAATATAAGACCTACTTCTTAATGATTTTTAAGAGTATGAATGGTGAATCTTCAAAAACACTGGACAATATATTTGTTTTCTTATAATATAGTTAACCTGGGGTTGGTGACATGAACTTACTGAGGGCATATGAATTTTATCATATCATTTCTTCATTCTTCTTATATTGAGATCATGAGATGAAATCTCTCTTCTCTAATTATTTCCATCTTAAAACACTTTCACATCATCCTTTGCTCCCTCATTTCCTCAGCCTCTTTTTCCTTGACATGGCCAATTCCTCTATAAACTCCTATCTTCTCAAGAAAATTTCAAACCCAGTTATCACTTTTATATCTATACTATTTATTTTCTTCCTGTCTACAGTATCTTTCACTATTTTTGAATGTGTCAATGTTCATTCATTGTCCCTGGGTCAGAGAAGGTAGAATTATTCCTCATGTAGAGACATTCAAAATATGTTTTTTCCTAGGATTTGGTGACAGTTATTGAAAGTATGTTAAGTACTTTAACATAAATGCTAAAACAATGAAAGAACTCACTCAAGGATAAACAATTGAGAAATAGAAACTGAAGAACAAAGAATTTTTTAGCCTTTTTATTTAAAAATGTGAATAGACACTTCAGCTACCTCATAGATGCACTACTGTTGCTTGTTGTTTCTTCTTTTCTGAAGAGGATTAAAGATATGACAGGGTGAAATCTTGACTCGTGGTTAATTAGATTTAAATGAGGCAGAGTTGAATAGTCATCAGCCATCATCCAGTGGCAAGATAAAAACGGATAATTGGCAATGGCCCAAGATTGGGTGTATGACTTTGATGCCTTCAATGTTTGACTAAGCTTTAAGTACTTCCAAGTCTCTGCTCATCTACCTGCATGGACATTGAAGCCAATTGTTCTTATTCACCCATTCTATCTGGGAAGTCTTTGCATGATTGAGATAGACACCCCATTAACTCACAGATAGATTTGTTGCTCATCAATTACACTCAAACTAGTTTAGTTCATCTACCAAGATAATTTATAGGGGTGCTATAGCTTCTGGGAATAGAGTGGTAGGTAGATACCAAAGGTGGATAACATGGATAATTCTTAAAGGGTTTAGCCAAGCCTCGTACTAGAAGTGCTAATGCTCCTAGAACACCCCATAGATGCCAAAGTTAGCCTGTGCTGCTCTAATCAAGTCCTTTGTCTTTGTTGAAGGAGTGGGTCACCTAGACTAGGCTAGCTTCTTTTCACAATCATATTCCTTGCCCTCTGAAGAAGAAAAGGCTTAATCAATGGGGAGTTGAGGTCACACCTTTCAGTGGAATTTTCATTATAATAAAAGAATATCTTTTTTTTAACCTACACATAAATGGCACATTGTTATGGTGCTACTGCAGTAGACGAGAAGAGTAAATTTTTTTTAATTCAGAATTACTATCTTTAAAAAATAGAAATTATTTTTTGTCTGTTGTCATTGGCAAAAAAAGTTTTGTTTTATTATGTGACTCATAAATGTCTGAACCCCAAGCTTGAATCTCTGAACTGTCCTGAGATTACAATTTAAAGGGTAAAAGTTATCTATGATTACTGATCATATGATAATTTGCTTAGATTATCAGCTAATTTATATGTATAATTGATCAATATTCAACATTGATATCAATTGATATCAGAATATCAATATTCTCACCAAACGTCCAGTATTTTCATGATTTTATTAGTAACTTCATTTTCATTTTCACATTGGCATGTGCATACCTTCAGGGCTACTGGCAGGAGAGAAAAAAAATAGAATTGTGCTGTGTATAGATTATACTAAAAGCTATTTATCCTAAAAGGTAGTTTATTGTTTTTTTTTTATCCTATTGTTGCAGAGCAAGGATTTCCTCATGCATTTGTTGTATATTTTCCTAGCTTATCTTTAAAACTCAAGCTTTACAGTACAATTATTCCCAAAGCATAGTGTAAGCCCTTTGGGTTCTTTGTAGTGAAATTATTCCCTAAAACTTAGTGAAATCTTTCAGGTTCTTTGTGGTACAATTATTCCCCAAAGCATAGTATAAGCTCTTTGGGTTCTAAAATGATACTGAAATCTGATCTGGGAGGCTTCTAACAAGCAGTGACAAATCCCATAACCCTCTCTCTTGATTTTCAGAAGATGTCCAAGGAGGAAAAGTGACAGCAGTATTATATAAAATACAATGCCCTCATACCACCATCTGATGCAGTAGAGGGTAAGATTCAGATTAAAACGTATTTTAGTTTTAAGATTTTTATTTACTATATAGTATTTTTGGTACTGTAGATCTCACATGTTATAAAAAGTGAATATTTTCTGAAAGCAATCATTTTTAGTTATTTTAGCAAAAAGTTTATAGAATTCTAGGGAATTACAACAAAATTGTTTTACATGTTACCAATTTTATTTTGTTTACTTCATTTTATAGACTGTTTCATGGTTACTATGTTAAGAAAAGTGCATATTATCAGAATTAATGTTTTATTATGAAGAATTGTTTGTAGAAAAGTATGTTTTCAGTATTCTCTAGTGAAAGATAACAGTTTGGGATGGTTCTAGGAACCTAATCCCTTTGTCCAACAGGTTAAATCTATTAACATTCACATGTTTTATTTTTGTGCCATTTTCTAGGAACCTTGTCTTCAACAAAAATTGAGATGACTATATCACATAAAAATGAAAAATAGTCAGCTGGTCCCTGAAGATCTAGAACCATCTAAAGAGTACTTATACTAATTTTTAATGCTGCAGCAGACATAGAAAAGACAGGAAAAAAATGAAGCAGAAGTTTTTCTAATCTTCAACAGAGCAGTGGAATGATCAGGATTTACAGCACTATGCTTTTAAATTTCAATTTCATTCAATAAATATATTCTAATTCTTAATATGAATATGTTTTCTTTTGGGTTACTGGATTATGGTAAAACAAGAATTTCAGTGGGAAAAAGCCACTTTTAATGAAATTATGAAACAGTGGATGCTCACATTTTCAACCCAAAACTGAATCAAAAGGAGCCCAATCAAGAACAGGGAAGAACGAGCACATTCTCTAGTCTATGGCAGAGATCAAAGGAGTAGTCTACTTCCTCTCATTTGTAAAGTCTTTGATAGATATTCTAGTTTAACAAACGTCCTGGTAGATTATGCATAGACTATAATCCATATGTTGTAACTATTTTAACCATATCCCTGAAATATATGGGTATTAGTGCCCATTCATTTGTTGTTTTCTTCTCCAGAGCTCTTATAAGGAGCAGGAATACTAGTCTAGAGGAAAATTACCAATTGTAGCACCAACACCTAATAAAATTGCTTTGTTTTTTTTCATTTCACAACTTCAAGTTGTTATTATTACCTTAACTATTTCTTTAATGATGCTTAATTGTCATCGTGAAATATGAAGTAATAAGTTAACAAAAAAAAACCCTACAAATCTATCCCAACTCCAATGTAGATTAAAATTTCATACTGCCATACAGTATCACTAAAAATGAGGTCTCTGCAGTTTCCAAATTAAGAAAGGAGCCTTCTCAGCTACATAGATAAGTTTACAATATTTTCATTTGTTAAAAAACTGTAAGTATATAATAAACAAGTTTCAACCTAAAGTGTGTGAATTGGAAATATCAGTTAGGGAACTATAAATTAGAAGATTTTAAAGCTCTTTGGAAAAGTCAGAGTAAATTGAAATGAAAAATAGTTACAATCTTCCCAAAATAAAAGAAAACATTGCCTAATATCAGCTTTTTTCCCCTCTGTAATTCATATTATAACGAATGACATTCTTCATCTTAATAAACATTAAGTAGAGACTTGTAAAATCCTCCTCACACATCCTGCTGAACTATGTGTTCTTCACAGATGTATTTTCTTCTAGATGTTCCCACATTTCTTCTCATACTCTTAAAAAGTTCATCATGTCATGACTCCATCTCTTCTCTAATACATTTAGTTTTATCTCTTTGAAGACATTAGGAGACACTCCATTTTCCAGAGCTAAAGCCTATCAAGCAAGCTGTACCCTGAGCTCAGTATAATAGTGCTTTGTACTCAACCTCTGGCAAAATCCCACATAATTACTGTATTGCTTTGACCAATTACGGGGATTCTCTGAGCTAGGATAAGTAGCCATATTCTAATCATGAAGCTCTGCTATGAATCAAACTTGTCTCATTGTGAGGGCTACAGCTCACTGCATAGCCATTGATCCAAGTATGGAGACCTCTCCATCTGCCTTGGGTCTCCACACTGGGGAAGTGGGGAGGACCATAGCATATATGTCCTTGCTTGCAATCCCTTGCCCTCTCTTTGAAATTTAACTTCTATTTCATTCCTGACCCTCCTGTCTCTGACCTGCTCTGATCAACTCTGGATATCTACAGGTGAGAGGCCAATTCAATCCACATCTCAGATTATAGATACATAGATAGATAGATAGACAGACAGACAGATAGATAGAGATAGATATAACTTGCACATGAAGAACAATTTTCCAAAATATATATATAATATATCATATATATATGATGTTGTAATATATATGTATATATATATATATATATTATACCATCTTTTCTTTCTCCCTTTCCCAATCCCCCAATTATCTAATGTGGGGTAAAAGAGAAAAAAACAGACAGAAAGAGAGAAACAATGAAAGAGCTAAAGCTATATTTCTCTATCATTAGATTGAATAAGAAGAAAAAATAGAAATAAAACTCCTACCTCTGATATTAGTCCTGAGACCATGGACAAATGCTATGTAAACTCTGACATTCAGTTGTTTAATCTATTAGTGTGGGGGTGAATTAAAAAGGCCATTTTCTGTCTTATTTCTAACCCAGCTTTAATCATTGAATGGCCATTGTCTTAATCAAACTGAGTCCTGTTGAAGACCTTAGCTTAAAAAGACCAAGGTTTCCTACTGCATCCAGAGGCATCTCCAGCTTTCCTGATTCTATTTGGCCATTGGACCCAAATAGTTCTGAAGGGGGAAGTGATTCAGGTGACTTTGCCCAGCTCTCCCTCACTGAAATCCAACTCACTTGCATGTAATGGAATTGCCCTCCCAATATCATAGTCCTTTGAGAACAAAGGAGAAACAACTGCAAGATCTCTATAAAGTTACTGTTAGGATAATATACAAGTAACAGATGGGCAGCTAGGAGATGTAGTGGATAGACTACCAGGTCTGGAGTCAAAAAATTCATCTTTCCAAGTTCAAATCTGACTTCAGACACTTCCTAGCTGTGTGACTCTAGGCTAGTCACTTAATCCTATTTGCCTGATTTTCCTCATCTATAAAATGAGCTGGAAAAGGAAATGGCAAACCATTTAATTATATTTATCACGGGAATCCTAGATGGGGGTCCCATAAAGAGTCAGACAGGATTGAAAAATCACTAAACAATAAAGCTTGTTATGTTAATATTTTATATTCAAGTAAATTTACATAAAAATAATTCATAAACTGATTTGTAAACCTTAAATTGCTATATACATCTCAACTATAATTATTAATAGCATGTAAAATTAAGAACCACTTCTAGTTATTATAATTATAAAACCCTATGATGTCATTTGCATTTTTCCTAGATGATTTCTTTCTATATTCTCCTGAATTTAAAACAACATGCTATAAAGAATGTTAGAGGCCCAAATTGAAAGACAACATGTAGCCAATTTATATAAACATATGTTCAAAAATTACCTAATTGATGAACATGGAAATATGAGTTTTGGTACGGAGAATAGAGAATTCAAACTTGAGTCCAACTTGGAAGATAAGATTCTGTTTGTTTATTTTAAACCTATCACTCCACAAGAAAAATGTGTCTTGCCAAGTTGCAAAAATTTCATCAATCCTTCCTACTCCAGTGTCATAGGAGCACTGGATCTGTGAGCAGCGACTGTCAGTAAATTAAAGACTCACAGTCCTAGGGATGTAGAGTGTAATTTCAGTTATTATCAAAGTTCTTTCTTGACTGAAATCTGATTTCTTTCCAGTCTAATTCTTGTCAGGCTCTTGGACCCCAGACCTAGGGTAAGCTATATGAGCCTGATAAAAAGAATCATTTGATGTGGGAAAAATACTGTGAACCAGAAAACTATTTAGGAATTTCTAATGAAATTAGAGAAAGACTCAGACAGACAGAGACAGATGTTGTTGGATAGATGGGTATATAGATAAATAGATATAGATATGTATACATATAAACATATTTATGCTCATATATATATATTTGTATATAGGTATGTATATATCTTTGTATATATACTATATTTTTGTGTATTGACCATATCTTATAGCACCAAAATAGATTAAAATGTACAAGTTTATAGGGCACCTAGATGGAACAGTAGATAGAGCACCAGCCCTGAAGTCAGGAGGACCTCAGTTCAAATTTGGTCTCAGACACTTAACACTTCCTAGCTGTGTGACCTTGGGCAAGTCACGTAACTCCAATTGCCTCAGGAAAAAATAAAATGTATAACTGTATCTTCTTCTTTGTCCCTACTTCAAATTTCATTGGTTTGGAAACTCCACTGACAGAGATCATCAATTCATTTCTAACTGGGCAAGCCTCAGATAATTGCCTGGAGCACTGAGAGATTGACTTGGCAGCTAATATGTATAAGACAGAACTTGAAAATCACTCCATAATGGACCATACATCTATTATGTAGCCCCCTGTACTTCTCACATGTAAAGGGATCTATTTGACTTGGAAAAATACCATATTGTATTTCATTTACTATCAATCAAAAGTTTGAGAGATGGTTCTACTAGTGACAGTCCAGGTTCACAAATAACCTGATTCAAATAAAAATCTAATTACAAAAAAGTTCTAAAGAGTGAAATCCTTGACAGGAAAAATTCTTCAGAATTTTAATTTACTGAAAAAAACATTACGGATTTTCCAGGTGTAAGGCATTGTGTTAAATGAGGGGGATGCACAGACTAAGATATAGTCCTTATCTAAAAGGGATTTAGGGTTAGGGTTATCACATTATTTAATGATTATTTATTAAGTGCCTACTACTATAGGAAAGAAGCTGGGCGGCTGAAGATATAAAGACCAAAAAATGCAATATTCCCTGCCCTCAATAATCATTTAGTCTATCGAGAGAGACAATATGTACATAAATATGTACAAAATAATACACGGCAAAAATTTTGAAAAGAAAAATACAAAATAATTGTGGAAAGGATTTAGATAGGGGTTGCTCAATCATGGTTTTGAAGGAAACAGGGAATTCTAAGAAGTAGAAGTGAAACAGAAGTGTGTTTCAGGCATGGGGGACCATTAATACTAAGACATATAAACCAAGATTTGTAGGTAGGAGTTGGGAGGATTGAATGGGACAGCAAAGAGGTCAGTATAATACAACCTAGAGTGAGGGAAGAGATCGAATGTATGATTGAAAAGGTAAGACCGTGGTCAGGTTAGGGATATTTTTAAAGTTATAGAAATTTGTTTCTTGAGATATAAAGACAAAAATGAAAATTCCTTGTCCTCAATGGCCTTATGTCCTTTTCCCCTTTTTATAAAAATGACTTTTTTGTTAACGTTTTAGTGGCTAGTCATTATATGTTTTTGAGAAGGGAATTAATATGACTCAGTATTATAATTTTCCTTCCTAAAGTCTTTATCACCTTAACTAATGGGTAGCAAACAGGTAGAATATATAAAAAGAATGCCTGGAACACTTGTCAGCACCAAATTTTTCATTAGTTTTGCTCTTCATGGCTGAACTGATAACTATCTTTTAAAATATGATTAGAAGACACAGCAATCATTTCTTGACAGCAATAATTTCTTGATTCAAACACTTATGAAATTATGTTGATTTGGAAACAGATTAGTACTACTACATCTTAATCATTTTTACTAGACTTCACCCAGACTGAAACTGAACTATCATATGATGCTCTACTAGGCTAATATATTTCAAATTAAATGAAACCTAATAATTGTCAAACCAATTAGTTAAAATTCAAGTAGGAAAAAAACACTGGACTAAAGCATCTTAATTTACATGTAATCCATTAAGTAAAAACTGCTATTCTAATTAGTGATAATGTAGCACAATTAAGAAATAAAATTTGATTGGTAAATTAGAATTTAAACTTAATTAGCAACAGTTCTTCTAATTAGTTAATGAATACACTTAATAAAGAGTTGTATTGTGTGGAAATAAATATATGGTGGTTATATCATCAGAACCTAAAAGTAAAAAAAAAAAAAAATCTCAAACTAAACTCACCTTACCCTTAAGGGTTTAAATTTTTTGCACAGCAATTTCCTGTTAGCATGTGCTTCTGGCTTTCAATGCCCGTGTCACTTGTGATTCCAAATCTATTCTTCTATTTGTTATGAAATTGCAAAGCATTTTTGTTATTCAGCAATTCTTCACATGTGAATAGCACTTGATATCACTTAAAATAATTTTAAAATCATTGCTTCATTAGATGCCAGAAAACTGAACTATTTCCATTTGAATTGTCTTAGGAAGATCACCTGGCAAGATAAAATATCAGACACTGAGGTCCTGTCTCCAGCTGAACTACCAAGAATTCAAAATCTATTACAGTAAGCACAATTCTGATGGCCACATTGTTTAAATGTCAAATGTACTTTTACCTAAAAGACCATTTTATGGAAAACTATAGAAGGCAAATACTTACAAGGAAGCCATAAGAAATGGTTCAAGGACACTCTCAAGGTCTTTCTGAAGAACTTAATATCAATTATGAGACATGGAAGACCCAGCATAGGACTGTTTTAATCAAAGAAGGTACTACAATCTATGAGCAAAAATGAATTATAATATCAAAAAGAAACAGAAGTTAAGAAATCTAGAAACGTTCAAACCAAATGTTCAAATGCATCATTTGTGTCTAATTTGTAGAAGATCCTCCCAGACTCATATTGGATTGGCCAGCCATAGTCAAATACACACCACTTGATCCCAATATTATGATGCCATTGGTTCTCTGAGTACAAAGTACAAGCAATAATAGCAGATAGTTCCTACACTGTTAGGGAGAGTGGATTGTTATCCTAACTATTTCTGTTAAAAGATTATAAAAATATGGCTCATCAAGGTTAACTCACAAAACAAATTAGAGACAGATAAAAGTGCCCTGGATCCCAGATCTAGCAGCCAGAATTCTATAACAGCTGCCTTCATCAGTGAAAGAATATTATAAATATTCAGTCAGCAAGATCATGGTTTTTGGTTTGTTTTGCTTAATTATACATTATTGTTACAAGGGAGCTATCTACATAGTGGAGATCATTTGAAAGTGTTATCAGTCTTTTTAAAAAATCAACATTATATTCTTCTTTTAAAGTAATAGTTGTGAAAAAGGGTAAAAAATCTCTATTAGAGCCAATGAATTAATAAAACAGCCCTTCCAAACACCACCTGTTATAGTGACTTCTCACATAAAGCTATCTATCTATTAAACATATGCCTGTCCCCACTTCTCACAAAATGGCTTATCAGTTTTGTTTCCATGATTTATTCATTGGAGAATATATTATTCACATAGTAGCTTAGTAGCTGTGCCTGGATAGAATCCCTTGAAAGCACTAAACTATTCCTGCTTTAGATTGATGTCAATATTTTAGAAATGGAAAGGAGAAGCGGAAAAAGGAAATCCATTTCTTCCTCAAATTGGCTGTGAAGTTGGCTTTAACTACATTAGTCTCCTCCTATTTTAAGAGCATTTGTGAAATTATCATGGTAAAATTTTCATTGCTAATGAGAGTCATCAAAATCTCCAGGAGCAACATATGAACTTTTGGGCAGAGTTTTCAAATAGTCTTTCAAACTCTTTCAACCACAAATTACACTCAAAATCCAAAGACAAAATTGGGGGGGGAAAAAAGCAAATAGTCTGCCTCAGGATCGGAGTTAAATGCTTCTTGTTTATGGATGGTGCTCCTTTTGGCATTTCTATCCTCCAAAATTTAGGACTCTACCTGCCTAGGTTGCAGTATCTGGCTGTTTCTTTTTTTCCAACTGATTTTCCTGGCCTTCACCTCTTGCCTAACTGACATATAATATAATGCATATATCATCATTTATCTCCATCTTCTCTAATGGTATTCAATCCAGTGCCTTCATGGGTTTGGTTAGTTTTGTTTTGTTTTTAAGTTTTATTAACACTTTTCAAATTAAAACATATCTATAATACCTACACAAACACATAGTCTATGAGAGCTCTCATGAGAAATTAAAACAATGAAGGAAAACTAATAATATAGTGACAGCTTTGGCAAAAATAACTACAGATACAAAGTACCACTAAGTCCTTAACATGACATCCAAAATATGAGTGAGTTACTGAGTTATCTTACAGAGAAGCTATAACTTTATCCTTAAAGAATCCCCTATTGAAAGTTTTCATTCTTCCCAATGAATATTTTTCCTTAGAAGAAGAAAACAGTAAATTCTGGATATTTATGCTATTTAGATGTTGAAAGAGTTTTAAGTGACAGGTATAAAAACAATAACTATATCTGGCAAAGATCCTCAGAAATCATACATATTGTGAGTTGAATATGTGTGTATACATATATATGGATGACTTTATGGTATTTTTGTATATGAAAATATACATATATGTATGTGTATATAGATACACATATATAGAAAGAGACATATGTACACATGTATGTACTATATCTCCATCTACTACATTACAGAAAAAAAATAAACTACTTGAAAGTACGGGATTATTCTTAGTTATATGGAGAATGTTGAGGACTTGAATAAAAAAATCTAAAAGGAGGATAAACAAGTTTCCAGCTAGGAAAAATACTCCAGGAAGGGGTGATTGCAGGTACAGGTGCAGTGACAAGAAAGCTTATGAACTATGTTAGATTTGCTCAACTACTCAAAAGAACCTTAAATCAGTAGTTCATCACCTGAGCATGCCTCAGTGAGGGGGACAGTACAGGATAGGAATTATTCCAAGAAGGTTGTTACTATCTACATATCCCACGCAATATCATTTTGAAGTCTACTAGTACCATGTTAATCTGGATTTGATAGTACAAATAACACCCTGTAAAGTCTCATTAAAGTGCTTAAGATTAAAAAGGAGCTTCCCTCTCATAAAAGTTAAAAGCTGTTGCTTCAAACAAAGCACATTTTTTGTGGTAACAACATCTACCTGATGGTTAACAACAGCTTCCCAGTTAAGGTCATTATTCACATTGATCAGAGATGATTAGAAAAGGTCTCATGTCTATAGAGTAGTTTGTATTGTTAACCAAAAGGAAGAGACATGAATCCTTCATCCAAATCCAAATTGTTGGTGGAAATGAAGTATCATAGAAAAAAATTTAAAACCTCTCAGAATTATGAACTCAAATCAACAAGCATTAATTATCTACTATGTAGAATTAATGTCTACTTTCAAAAACCCATCTGTAATGATTTTGGAAACCTAGGACAAAAGAAATCTCTAAATCTACTGTAGTACAGATATGCTTGTCCTGTAGACCAAGTTGTCCTACATAAGAAACTTTAGAGCAGTTATGTTTAAAAGTCAGAAATAAAAACTTGAAATTTTTACAGAATAATAGCATTTATAAAGCCTTAAAGTTGAGATGTTTTGGGAGTGGATTTAGAATATGAGAAACATTTTATTAGTTCTCCACCATTTAAATCTGTCATCTGTAAGCCTTTTCAGGAAGAATCAGAGGATGTCCATAAGTGTTAATGCATTGAAAGAAGGTATATTTTCTATGCCAGAAACCCCACAAATTAAGCATTTGATTTGAGAGAAATATTTAAAATCTAGAACCAGACCTGCCTCTCCTCAAGATGATCTTTAATCAAACCATTTCAAATGTATCTTATTAAAAATAGTGGAAAAAAAAATAAGGTCAAAATAAAAGATTCCACTGAGACAGCACACACTACTAATAACTAGAGTTCCCAAAATATAATCCATTACTACTAAATTGCGGAGGTCTAGACAACTGGTAGGCAACATTTCATCTGATAAAGACCTAGAGGTTTAATGAGCTGTAACAAGTAAACTTAAATGAAGTTAACAAGAATCAACAAGGGAAAATAGCAGCCAAAAAAGAAACATACCAAAAAAAAAAAAACACCAAAAAACAAAACCTTATACATCTTAGGTATTATTGAGAAAGATACAGTATTCAAGAATACTGAGATGATAGACCTGCTTTGATCAGACTTTATTTGGAGTGTTCTCTCTAGTTCTGGACACTACATATTAAAAAACAAACAAAAAACCCAGATAAGCTATTGTGTTCAATGAAGAACAAATAGAATATTAGTGGCCTTGACATTATGCTAAACAATGATTTAGGGGGCATTTAGTATAAGGATGAAAAATCTTACAGAAATACAATAGTTCTCTTTAAACATTTAAATAGTTCTCATGTAGATGAATTCTACTTGCTTCCAGAGGGTAGTACCAGGGGCAATGAATATAGAGACAAATTTAGTTTTAATGTAGGACTACCTTCTAATCATAAGAACTATTTAAAAGTGAAAAGTTCTTTATCAGAAAGAACTCCCTTACTTGAGTTTTTAAAGGAAAGTTAGTATAACAACTTTTCAGAAATATTTAATATGGATTCTTGTTCAAGAAAAAAAGTTGGGCCAGATGGTCCCTGAGATTCCTTTCAATTTTGACATTTTTCGACTTGAAAGGAAGTAATGACATATCAGGGGCAATGAGTGATGCTTCCTCTTCCCCCCACATTGTGTAGGTTGGTACCTGATGGCACAAACAGCACACAGTGTCTTGAAAAAGATATTTAAAGATGGAGTGCCTCTAACATTTATAAAATATGAATGTATACTGTATATCTTGTACTGAATACATATGTATTTTGAGTGAATGCTATATACAGTGTCTTATAAAGATTCTAACATTTTGAGTAGCTATACAAATATAATAAGTGATAGTATAGTTTCACTACTGCCTTCCATTTTTCATTTGAGTTACATAGAAATGAATAGAATTGTTAGACATAAGGTATGCATAGCAATGGATGGAACTGGTGACTGAAGGAGCTACAGAAGGAAGAACAAATGGAAAAGAAAACTGAGAAATGAGAAAGTGGTGAACAGATGACAAAAGGAAGGCAGTGGAATTTTTTGTCTTCATCCTGCCCAAGAAGGTAGCCCAAAAAAGAACTGATAACACTTAAGACAAGATCCTGATCCTATCTGGAAAGTTGACCATGCTAGTTAAGACTGAGAGAGAAGGAACAGAAATTCTACCTGGGCAAAACAGATCAAGGTAGGACATAAAAGTAATAGTAATATCATGGAAAGAATTTGGATTTGGAATTAGATTATCTGGGGGCAGTTAGATGGCACAGTGGATAGAGAGCTAGCCCTGAAGTCAGGAGGACCTGAGTTCAAATGTGACCTCAGACACTTAATACTTCCTAGCTGTGTGATCCTGGGCAAGTCACTTAACCCCAATTGCCTAAGCAAAAAAAAAAAAAAAAGGAATTAAATATTCTGAGTTCACACTAGTCTCCATCATTTAACACCTGCATGGACTCAGGCAGATCACTTAATTGCTCTCCAAGTTTGCTTTTGTATACAAACATGATGGCTGAGCAGAGAGGTTTGGACTAGAGATAACCTTTAAATTTCCCTGAATTGTAGGTCTGTGATGTGCAGTAAGGGGAGTTCCATCAGAGGAGCTCTCATTTAGTATTTTAGCTATCTTCATGTATCCATTAGAATGCTCATTCATTTAAGGGTATTAGTTTTCCTCTTTTAATGATATTATGCATATATATATGTGTATGTATATATTTACATATATACATGCAAATATGTGTGTTTGCATCTCTCTCTGTATATATACATATATATATATATATATATATATATTCTATAATACTGAGTTTCCAAATGAGGAGTCCATATAATGATGTATATAGAGCAAGAGAAGATGGAAGAAAGAATGATAAACATACTTACTTTTCCTCCAGTTTCCTAGATGAAAAGCTAAAAGGCTAAATATCTCCAAAGGGTAACTGGGCTATTTGGGGCCATAGAATCTGTGAAAAGAGGCTACAAAGTGCAACATAGTTTAATTGCATTCACTAGAAATATGTCTAAATGAAGCCTAGAAACTAAAATTTTGGAATCAGCTGCATGATCAACTGTACTGATTTTGTTTAGATTCTAAGTATGGAGACATATTTGGCCGCCAATGCAATAGAAGATAAAGGACATAGTTGTGATCTATGACCTATAACTTTTTTATAAGGGCAAATGTTACATGAAAGAAATACTCATAAGGGATTTTCATGTATTTTAGGGTGTTTTTTATTCAAATATATGTTAAAGTTCATCTTGACTATGGAGGAGCTTTCTTATTAAGATATTTTTAAAGACCTAAGTATCAGGTAACTTATAAAAAATAATCATTTGTTTCTACCCTTAAACTTACTAGAGTTCAACATGCCATATAGACATCTTAATGATCTTTGTTGTTTTGGTCTCTGCTATTATTTAAGTGACTTCAACTAACTATGACACAAGCATTATTAATTAGCCTCCTGAAAAGGGGATTGGGAAGGGAAGGGGTCAACCCAAACTTCTCAACTTAATTCTTCCACATCTCAAATATATTGGAATTTAGATCCTGTAAGATCTTTAGAGCCTCATCGTACCTATAGCATTTTCAGTACCTATAAAGCTGAATGATTCAATTTTACTTTTGAGAAAGAACATGAATCACATGAACTTTCATTGAACTTGTAAATGAGTAATGACCATAAAAATCTTTCAAAATTGACTCCTATATCTAAAATTAGAATCCTTAGAAACTGTCTGGGACTGCATCATTGTGGGAACTCCCTCCACTAATAGAGATCTCAATTGTACATAGTTTAGTAGTTAAATGTTAGGAAGTTACTAGAAACTCAGTGAAGTTACTGAAGACTGTTCATAGTCACATAGCTACTACTACTAATTAATATTATATAATTATAATTTACTCACATGATTTTAAATGTATATTTTTATTATCATCATAAATATCTATTAAGGACCTACTATGTGCCAGGCACTGAACCAAACACCAGGAATACAAGATGAGTCAAAAGGCAATCCCTGCCCTTAAGGAAATTGCAATCTAATTAGTCAGACAATATGCCAACTAATATATGCAAAGCAACCTATATACAGACTAAATAGAAAATAATGAACAGAGGGAATACACTAGAATTAAGAAGAATTGGAGAAAATTTCAAAAAAAACACAGGATTTTAGTTGGGATTTAAAAGGAAGCTAGAGAGGTAAGTAAGACAGAGTGGAGGAGGACAGCCAGAGAAAATTCCAGGAGGCAAGAAATGGAATGTTTTGTTCATGGAATAGCCAGGAGGTCAATGTTTTTTTATTAAAAACTATGTATTGTGGAATAAGAAATCTGGAAAGATAGGGGATATCTAGTTATAAAGGGATGTAAATGGTAATGTGAGAATTTTGCATTTAATCCTAGAAGAAAGAGGAAGCCAACTAGAGTTTATTGATTATGAGGTGGAAAGGGAGGATTGGGTAACATAATTAGACATGTTCTTTAGGAAAATCATTTTAGTGGCTAAATATAGGGTGAATTGGAATGGGAAGAGACTTGAGGTAGACGGACCTAACAGAAGCCTGTTGCAATAGTCTAGGCATGAGGGCTTGCTAATGCAATACTGGCAGTGTCAGAGGAGAGAAGACAATATAATTGAAAAGTTTTGCAAAGTTAAAATCAATAGCCAATGGCAAGATTTTTCTTTTGAGAGTGAGAGAAAGTAAAGAATAAGAGCAACTCCTGGTTTGTGAGCCTGATGAACTGGAATGCCCTCTACAATACTAAGAAAGCTTTCAGGGAGGAGAATAAGGGTGTGCTTATGGAAAAAATGTAATGAGTTTTGTTTGGGTCTTATTGAGTTTAAGACGTCTACTCTTCATCAGGTTCTAATGTCTAAAGGCAGTTGGAGAGGCAAGATTGGAGGTTAGTGAGAATTGGGGCAGGAAATTTTTAAATCATCAAATTAGAGATGGTAATTAAATCCATGGGAGCTCATAAAATCATTAAGTGAAATAGTATAGCGGAAGAAAAGAGCATTGAAGACAGAACCCTGATGGATATCTGTGATCGGGAGGCATGATCTGGGAGAGGATTCAGTGAAGGAGGCAGAAGTGGTCAGAGATGAGAAAACAGGAGAGTGTGATTTCCTAAAAACCTAGACAGAAGAAAAGATCAAGGAGGAGAGAGTGATCAGCAGTGTCAATGGCTATTGGGGGGTGGAGCCAAGATGGAGGATAAAGTCAGGAAGCAGCTCGAAACCGAGCCTCTGAACAGTCTGACCAAATGAAACTCCTCTCCAGCTCAAGATAGACTGAAAAGCTCCAAGCAAGGTCAGTCTCATTGGGGAGAAAAGGGACGTCAGCCTGGGTCAGACAGACTCTGGGAAAGCCGATGAGAGGGTCTTAATCACAGAAAGTCAGCACGTGATTCTCAATCCTGCCTCAGCAGAGGAGCCCAGCAGGGGGCAGCCTCCTTTCCTTGCTCAGAAGGCAAAATCTGGGAAACCAGGGTGTGTCCTGCACAGAGCATAGAAAGATACCCCTACAAACACAAGGGGGCGCTGTGCTCAAAACCAAGGCTCAGGGCTGCACAGGAAGCTTGGGATAGCGCCCCCTATACTCCAGGAGCAAAGCTCAGCCATGAAAGTAAATAAAAAGGAAATATCGAAAGAAAAAGAGAAAGAAACAGAAAAGAACCTTGAGCATAAAAAGTTACTATGGTAACAGGGAAGATTAAAACCAACTCAGAGGAGAACAGAATGAGGAAATCTCAAAGAGTGAGATAAATTGGTCTCAAGCTCAAAAAGACTTCTGGGAAATGCTCATAAAAGGCTTTGAAAGGCAAATAGGAGAGATGGAAGAAAAAAATGAGAAAAGAAATGAGAGGTAGTCATGAAAGAGCCAATAGTTTGAAAAAGATAGGAAATTCCTTAAAAAATACAATTAGCCAAATGCAAAAAAAAAAAACACTGAAGAAAAAACACTTTGAAAAGTATGATTAATCAAATGGAAAAAGATACAAAATCACACATTAAAAATTATAATAGGGCAAATGAAAGCTAATGATTTTGTGAGACACAAGAAAAAGTCAAACAAACTAAAAGGAATGAAAAAAATTGAAGAAAATGTGAAATACCTCATTGGCAAAATTGCCAACCTGGAAAATAGGTCCAAAAGAGACAATTTAAAAATTATTGGCCGACCTGAAGGCCATCACAAAAAAAAAAAGAGCCAGGATAACATTCTACAAGAGGTCATCAAGGAAAACTGCCCTAATATTCTGGACAGATAGAGAATTCATCAATCACCTGCAGAAAGAGACTCCACAAGGAAAACCCCAAGGAACATTGTTGCAAAACTCCCAAACTATAATTTCAAGGAAAAAATACTGCAAGCTGCCAGACAAAAACAATTCAAGTATCAAAGAACAACAGTGAGGATTGCCCAGGATCTGGCAGCTTTTACAAGAAAAGATCAGAGGGCCTGGCATGCCATATTCCAGAAGGCAAAGGACCTGAGTTACAACAAAAAATTAACTACCTAGTGAGACTGAGCATCATCTGAGAAGAGTTACAGATAGTTTTCTCATCTAGGAATGTATACAATTTAACCTTTAAATATATATTTCCCCTGTTTACCTTTCTATGGTTTTTTTGAGTCCTGTGTTTGTAGATTAAATTTTCTGTTTAGTTTTGGGTTATTTAATAGAAATGATTGAAAGTCTTTGTTGAACTCCATCTCCTGTCCTGAAAGATGATGCTGAATCTCATGGGGTAATTAATTGTTTGTAGTAACCACAGTCCTTTGCCTTCTGGAATTATGGTATCCCAGGCTCTCCAATCATTTTTTGTAGAAGTTTTCAGATCTTGGGTAATCCTGTTTTTTACTACTTGATATTTTGTTTTGTTTTGGTTTTGGCACCTTGCAGTATTTTTTTTCTTGATATTACACTTTTGGAATTTTTCAATAATATTCCTTGTGGTTTTCCTTGTGGGATCTCTCTCCAAAGGTGATCGATAAATTGAATTCTTTCCATGATCATTTCCCCCTCTGTTTCTAGAATATTGGGGCAGTTTTCCTTGATGATGTCTTGAAGAATGCTATGCAGTCTCTTTTTTTTTTTTTGGTCATGGCCTTCAGGTAGACCAATAATTTTTGAATTATCTCTTCTGAATCTGTTTTCCAAGCTGTCTCTTCTGTATATGTTTTGCAAGTTGGCTGTTTTCTTTCATTCTTTTCACTTTGATTCTTGTATCTCACAAAATCATTAGCTTCTATTTGCCCTTTTCTAATTTTTAATGTGTAATTTTCTTCAGTTATATTTTGTATCACCACTATTATTCAACATTGTACTAGAAATGTTGACTTTAGCAATAAGAAAAGAAATTAAAGGAATTAGAATAGGCAACAAAGAAATAAAACAATCCCTCTTTGCAGATAATATGATGATATACTTAAAGAATCCTAGAAAAACATCCAAAAACCTACAGGAAACAATTCACATCTTTAGCATAGTTGCAGGATATAAAATAAACCCACACAAATCACCAACATTTCTTTTTTTTAAAGGGAAAACAGGTTTATTTCATGCAATTTACAATTCACAATAAGCTTAGTGTTATGAAAAGGAGATTAAAAAACACCCACACATTCTGTCATATATTTTTTCTAGAAACAATGGGCAGCCACCTTCCCTCTTTGGGTAAAGGAGGAAGCCCCAGGTAAGGTTCCCTCCCAGATTCATCTGGGTGGGCTACTTAAGATACAACTTTCCATGTGCACTTTGCTGCTGCTAAGTTTAACCTTGATGCAACTTTAAAGCTCAGGAGCCAAGGCACACTCTTGGCTCTGAGTTCTGGTGCAATAAGAACACTTTAAAGAGATTGAAATGAAGACTTATTGCTAATTTGCTAGCTGGGAAATAAAGCATCACAGACAAAACCTCAGGAAAGTAATAGGCACTGAAAACACAGTCAAATGGATAATTTTCTCCCTGGCAAATCAGTGAAAAAAAAATGGGAGTACTTGAAGAGGACTGGGAGGCTCCTGGGAAGAGCCTTCAAAATCCAGGCCCCTGAAATTCAAGTCCAGACCAAATGAAGACAAGTCTTAACTGAGCAGTCTTGTCTAGGAGCAGCAGCTCAGTAGCCTTTGAGAAAGGAAAGAAAAGAATAGTCAGAAACATACTCATCCCTTTCCAGTGTCTCCACGGTCTGAACCAAGGAAAAGGTCCACATCCTGGGGAACCACTGCTCAACTAGTTAGGGCCAAACTTGTGCATAAGCATCTTGGTCAGATCTCCAAAACAGAGAATGAGTACCAAGAAAAGAAAAAAAAAGTGCCCAGCTCTTCTTACAATTACAATTCAGGCCTTCAAGAGGAGATGCTTAAAAACTAGTTATTGTTTCAGAGCAATCATCTCATAGTGGCAACTCTAGTAGCAACAATGCAAAAGTACTAAGTCCAAAGAAGTACTAAGTCCAACATTACTATATATTACAGACAAAGCCCATCATCAACAGATAGACAGAGAAACTCCATTTAAAATTACTGTATACAAAATAAAATACTTGTGGGTCTACCTACTAAACCAAACAAAAATTATATAAACACACTTCCAAAACATTTCTCATCCAAATAAAATCAGGTCTAAACAATTGGAAAAAATCTCAATTTTTCATGACTGTGTGGAGCTAATATAATAAAAATGACAATTCTGACTAAATTGGTCTACTTGATCCGTGCCGAACCAATCAAACTGCCAAAATGTTGTTTTACGGAACTAGAAAAAAATAACAAATTCATCTGGAAGAACAGAGTCAAGAATATCAAGAAATAGAGTGGTGGGATAAATTAGATACATACAACACAATTATCAATGCATACAGAAATCTAGTATTTGGTAAATCCCCAAACTCCAACTTCTGGATTAAGAATTCACTATCTGATAAAAATTGCTGGGAAAATTAGAAATCAAAATGTTAGAAAATCACTATAGACCTTCATTTCACAACCTATACCAAAATAAGATCAAAATGGATACAAGATTTAGGTATAAAGGATAATACCATAAACAAATCAGGAGAACAAGAGCTAATTTACCTATCATATCTTTGGAGAAGGGAGGAATTTATGACCAAAGAAGAACTAGCAAACATTATGAAAGGCAAAATGGATAACTTTGATTTCATTAAATTAAAAAGGTTTTGCACAAACAAAACCAACAAAAACAAGATTGAAACAAAATCTTTACAGAACAGTATTTTTGATAAAGTTCTCATTGATAAAATATATAAAAAAATAAAAATAAAGAACTGTGCCAAATTTATGAGAATACAAATCATTCTCAAACTGATAAATGGTCAAAGGATATGAACAGACAATTTTAAGATGATGAAACTGAATCCATTTATAGTTTTATGAAAAAATGCTTGAAATCACTATTGATTAGAGAATGCATATTAACATATGATATGTTCACTTTTTTTGTTTTTATCTCTTCCATGGTTTTTCCCTTTTGCTCTGATTTTTCTCTCCCAACATGATTCATAAACAATGTATATTAAATATAAATAAAATTACTGCAACAAAAAAGAAAAAAAAGTAAAACAACAATGTCAATGACTACTGAGAGGTCAAAGAGAATGAAGAGAGAAAAGGTGAATGGATTTGGCAACTAAGATCACTAGTAACTTTGGAGAAAATAGGTCAGAAGCTAGATTGGAGGAGTTAAGAAAAGAGTGGGAGAGAAAATGGAGGAAGCTATTTCAGTTAGTCTGACCTATCTGATTCAAATCTAGCATTCTCCAATACATCATACTGTTTCTCTCAGTTTTAACAATAGCTCTACACAATTGTTCCAGGAAATAAAATGGAATTGGATTGCAATTGATATCTTTCCTAGGTTCAGCAGGCCCTAAATAGACATGGGTCTATATATGAATTCACCATATATTACTAGCAGAAGGGGGCAAAGGGACAGGGAAAAAGAGAACAAAAAAATGTGAATTCAAGGATATCTCATTTGGATCAATTCAAAGTTGAAGTGAAAGAGAATAAGGGCAAACTATCGTATTCTCTTGTTTTCCCACAGGGCAAAGGTCCAAAGTGTAGTCTCTTCAAATTGAAAGAAAGAACAAATTTCTGAGGAGTATCATTTTCTGAGGTGTCAACTTGGAATATAAAGATAGACAAAGAGAAAGAAGTATCAAAAAATCCTGAACTTTAAGCTCTGAATTCAATATTTCAGTCAAACAAATTCATATGCTTTTCTTCATATTCTCTACAACTAAAACTCAAAGATCCATCCCCAGAGATTGTTGTAGGCTATGCAAAAAGCCCTTTGGAATTAGAGGACTTTGATCCCCACTAAATTATCCTAAATTCTCTCCCCAGATATATTCCATAGTACTTACTTGGGACCAAAATATTAATAAAGGGGGGACCTTCTGCCAATTTATAATAAAAAAGTCATCCTCTCAATCCCATAACTAACTGAGAAACCAAACTCTTGAGTGGCAAGGTGGTACTATAGACAAGCCACTTTTTGACAATTTCATATTGCTGAAGTGTCAGTTGTTAAATATGATATTGCCAAGAATGGAGCTAGTGACATCTCACAACTCTCAGATAATCTTTGTGAAGAAGTTCTTTAATCACTTATTTTGAATTGAATAAGAGCCTAGATCTTCAGCAATCTTACATTTATACGCCTTAAAAGGGAATTTCTTTCCATTATTAATCCTGAAGAGTTGAATTCAGCAATACACTTTATTCTAATAAAAGCTCAATCAGTGGAATAATGGCAGGTGAAAACAACTTATAAAGGTTTCCCTCTCTTCTCCTTTGAGAAATTCTTTATGATAGAAGAAAAATGGGAAGGATTCATATATTGTTGCCACTTTTTTTTTACATATTTTCAAAGATAAATAAAACATGGCAAGGTTAGAACAAATGTTACACTGAAGAACAGGCATTTATTTCAGTCCCTGTTCTGCCATTTGCCAATTATATAACTTTGAGAAAACTGCT
The DNA here is from genome assembly GCA_023553655.1 of Myrmecobius fasciatus. Lineage (NCBI taxonomy): Eukaryota > Metazoa > Chordata > Mammalia > Dasyuromorphia > Myrmecobiidae > Myrmecobius > Myrmecobius fasciatus. The sequence continues at coordinate 219,798 of JAJPUD010002549.1, forward strand.
GATTTGCCTCAGTTTACTGATTTGTAAAATGAAAGTATTGAACTAAATCTCTTCTTAGGGCATCCATAGCATCAACATCTAAGAAGGCACTTTTTTGGCTATATCTTTTAGCCATGAAGCTGAAATATTTGTCTCAATCTTCACATTGAAAAGAAAAACTGTATGTAATCAGTATATCACTTTTAACCAAGGGTAGTTTATGTAATTTTTTTCAGTTGACTTTGTTATGTGATATCTTATACAGTTTATTATGTTTTTGTTTGTAGAGAAAGGTTAAAGGCCCTCAAGCCAATGGGCATTGCAGGTGGATCATACCATTAAGAAAACAAGATATTATCTTTCATGGGTCAGAAGAGAGTAATAAGATTGCTGAACGAGTATGAGACATCACTGTTCGTGTCCAGAGTGGAATCCAATACTGATGCTGCTCTGACTTCACTCAAGAGATCAGTAATTTTCAGGCTCCAATATAGGGCTACTTTTTCTAATCCATTTCTAATTGCTATCAATTATATTTAAAACAAACCTGAAACTATAATGTAATCTTATTAAAAAAAAAGGGGGGGGGATTTTGAATAATAAAGGTAAAGTGATCTGGTAGCAGTGCCAAATTTCTTAACTTTTTTCACAAGCCCCAAGATTCCCTAACCCAGACACCTAGTGCTATAATTCCATGATATTCTAGTTTTACTCCCCAGTTCAGTTGCGGCTACTACTACTACTACTACTACTACTACTACTACTACTACTACTACTACTACTACTACT
>JAJPUD010002549.1:220575-238259 GCA_023553655.1 Myrmecobius fasciatus
CTACTACTACTACTACTACTACTACTACTACTACTACTACTACTACTGTTACTATTACTACCCTACCATCATTACTAACAATAATAATAACAATAAGAATAATGATAATTATAGCTTGTAAACCTTGAACATATCTAGGTATTACTATCAACTACATTTATAGAGAATTTTAAGAGTTTAAAATATGCCTTCAATATATTATCTCATTTTATCTCATCAACTCTAAGGAGGAGTTACAGAAAGAATGGTTACTTTTAAAAATTCTATCTCTCCAAAGATTTTGTACAAGTCAGCAGCTTTTAATACACCCAATTTAAAAAAAAAAAGGATGAATGAAATCTCATTGGAGTTGAGAGATGCTGTGGTATGAGATGTAGAAAAGTAGCTGCCTAGGGGAAACTGGGCAAGGAGTAAGCAACTGACGGCCAAGAACAACACAACAGGAAACTGGGCCAGGGCAAGAATAGAGTGAAGACTAGGCCAGAAACAACGACTGGCAGGCAGAAGTCATGCTACTGGAAATCAGGGATAAGAATGAAAGGAACTGGAGACAGGAGAAAGCACCAAGTACAGAGCTGAGGGAATGAGGTCTTTTTGAATATATTAAATTTTATACATAGACACATATATACCTATAACACATATTATATGTGTATGTGCATGTGTGCATATTTATATATTGGTTGGTCTTAATCCAAAGTCAGTAAGAAATTGCTTCTTCCAACATTTTATTGATTTTTAGGGTCCATTACTTTACAAATAGCTTTAATAGGTACTTAAATGATGACCTAATGGTCTTAATCAATCCACCAATCAACAAACATTTAGCTAGCACCAATTTTCTGCCAGGGACTAGTGTAGCTTCTAGGAATAAAGAGACAAAAACAAAAGCAGTTCCTGACCACAAGGATTTCATATTCTAGAGAAGAGATATAAACACATTAAAATATAAAATATATACAAAATAAATCCAATTTGGGGGCTTTTTTTCAGGGGGAGGATGTCTGAGGAGACCTCATGGTCATCTCATATCTTCCTCCCCAAGTCATAACCTTGGATAGAGGTAGGGTAGAAATTAGCATTTGTAGCAGGATGGGATCAGAAAGGGCTTCATATAGGAGATGGCATTTGAACTGACCTTTAATGAAGAAGAGGCAAACCTGAGAAGGGACTGAGTTTCAGGCATTAAAATGAGATGGGAAATTATGGAAGAGGAAGAATAATAACAAGCATTGTTGCTGGAGGGAAAAGAACATATGACAGGAAATATTGTGTAATAACTTTGGAGAAATAACTTGTAGCTGGATTATAAAGGGCATTAATTACCAAACAGAAAGTTTGGTTTGCTTTGATTTGCTTTTGTTAGTTTTTTTGTTTGTTTGTTTGTTTTATTCTAGAAGCAACAAGAAGTCACTGTAATCACTGAGCAGGAGAGTAACAATCAGCTTTGTGAATTAGATAGGGGAGAGGTATGAAGCAAGGACGTTGTTTAGGCACTAATCCATGTAAAAATAATGAGGAACTAAGGTATTTAAGTGTGACAGTTATATATGAGAAAGGAAGTAGATGGATTAAAGAGAATTTGCAAAGGTATTATCACCAAGACTTGGCATTTCATAGGATATGAGAACTTTAAAAGGTTTATATAAGTTGGGAAGTTTTTAATTTATTCCTCCTCTGAAACATGAATTTGTGGAAATAGTTTTAATTATTTTGGCCTTACATCATCATTTTTGAATGACTTAAATTGATCAGTATTACATGTCAGTTTCATGTTGGTATGTTTCCATGAGTTCTGGACCGTGGACAATGTTCTCCCACTTTCCCAATCCCCAATGAAATGAAGCAAGAGTATTTGTAGTGTTGTCAGATACCTTCAAAAGAATGAAAGAGGCATCAAAGTTAGCTATTATACTGATGGTAAATCATTTAACTTGAAAAGGCTAAAAGGAGAGTTGCAGGAACAGAGTCAAGAAGCCAAGAAACTGCTCGAGCTCTCCCAGTTTTCCTCAAAAACCAGAGGAAAAAGAGTCTCTGAAATGCCTGATAGAATGAATCCACTCTCCAGATCAAGATAAACTGAAAAAAAACTCTAAGAAAGATCAGTCTCATTGGGGTGAAAAGGGTATTCAGTCTAGGTCACACAGAGTCTGGGAAAGCCAGTGAGAGGGGCTTAATCACAGCAGATCATTAACTGAAGTCCTTAGTCCTGTTTCAGTAGAGGGGCAGACCAATGGGGTAGCCCCCAGTCCCAGCTCAAAATGCAAATTCTGGGAAACCATGATGTTTCCTAGAAAAAGCAGATAAAATTACCTCCTGAAAATGCAAGGGACCCCTGTGCTCAAAGGCAAGGCTCACAATTTCACAGGAAGCTTGGGACAGCACTTTACCCAAGGAGCAAAGCTCAATTAAAAAAAAAAAGGAAATGCAAAAAGAAGAGGAAAGAAAATGAGCAAGAAACAGAAAAAATCTTGACTATAGAAAGCTACTATGGTGACAGGACAGACCAAAACATCAACTGAAACGAGGTCAAAATGTCCACAAAAGAAATTTCAAAGAGTGATATGAGTTGGTCTCAAGCCCAAAGGGACTTCTTGGAAATACTCATAAAAACTTTAAAAGGCAAATAAGAGAAGTAGAATCAGAGGGCTTCGAATACCATATTTCAAAAGGCAAAGGATCTGGGGTTACAACCAAGAATTAACTACCCAACAAGACTCAGCATCATCCTTCAGGGAGGAGATGGAGATTCAGTGAAGTAAAAAATTTTCAATCATTCTATTGAAATAACCAAAACTAAATAGAAAATTTAATCTACAAACATAAAAAACAATAACAAAAAATCTACAAACAATCTAGAAACATAAGCTTCAAGAGAAGCTTAGGAAGGTAAACAAAGAAAAATATGTATATTATTTAAAGGTTAAAATGTTTGTATCCCTAGATGGGAAAACAATATCTGTAACTCTTGAGAACTGTATCTGTATGAGTGGGTCAAACAATAAATCACAGAAGCAATTCAAAATTTCATCCAAGAGAATGACAATAATGAGACAACATACCAAAACGTATGGGAGATAGGCAAAGCAATAGTTAAGGGAAATTTTATATCTCTAAATAGTTATATGAATAAAATATAGAAAAAGATAAATGAATTGGGATGCAACTAAAAAGCTAGAAAAAGAACGAATTAAAAACAAAATGAGAATATCACATTATAAATTTTGAAATACAAAGGAGAGATTACTAAAACTGAAACTGAGAAAATTATTGGACTATCATTGATTTTATTTAAAAAAAAGATAAATCTGTGATTAATTGGAAAAGAAAAAAAAACAAATTACCAGCATCAAAAATGGAAAGGGGGAACTTACCACCAATGAAAAAGAAATTAAAGCAATAATTAGGAGCCATTTTGCCCAATTGTATGTCAGTAAGCAATCTAACCAAAATGGATGTATATTTACAAATTATAGGCCAATATCCCTATTAATATTGATGTAAAAATTTAAATAAAATATTAACAAAAGATTACAATTTAATAGCAATATAATTCACTATAATCAAGTGAGATTTATACCAGGATTGCAGGGCTGATCAATATCAGAAAAAACTATTGCTAAAGTCAACTGTATCAGTAGCAAAACCAACAGAAATCATATGATAACCTCAAAAGATACAGAACAAACATTTAACAAAATACACTATCCATTCCTATTAAAAACACTTGAGAGAATAGGGATGAAGGGAGCTTTTCTTAAAATAATAACCAGTATCTCTCTAAAAACAACAGTAAGCATTATTTGTAATAGAAGCTGGATGCATTCCCAATAAGATCAGGGGTGAAACAAGCATGCTCTTATCACAACTATTATTCAATATTGTACTAGAAACATTGGCTTCAGCAATAAGAAAAAGAAATTAAAAGAACTAGAAGAGGCAATGAGGTAATAAAACTGTCCCTCTTTGCAGATATGATGATATACTTAGAGAATCCCAGAAAATTATCCAAAAACATACTTGAAATAACTGACAGCTTTAGCAAAGTTGCAGGATATTAAATCCACACAAATCATGAGTATATATAGATATGTAGATATAGATATATTTACATATATCTATATCTATACCTATATATATATATATATACTACTGATAAAGCTCAGCAGCAAGATATAGAAAAATAATTTCATTTAAAATAACTGTAGACAAAAAATATTTGGGCATCTACCTGCCAAGACAAACCCAGGAAGTAGATGAACACAACTACAAAACACTTCTTACAAAAATAAAGTCAGATCTAAATAATTGAAAGATATTCCTCCAATTATTTAGATCTGACTTTATTTGCTCATGAGTAGGTCAAACTAATATAATAAACATGACAATTCTACCTAAATTGGTCTACTTATTGAGTGCCATAGCAATCAAACAGATGGAAAATTATTTTATAGAGCTCGAAAATATAATAACAAAATTAATCTGACTGGAAACTGAATGGATGCCCATCAGTTGGGGAATGGCTGAATAAATTATGGTATATGAATGTTATGGAATATTATTGCTCTGTAAGAAACAACCAGCAGGATGATTTCAGAGAGGCCTGGAGAGACCTGCAAGAACTGATGCTCAGTGAAGTGAGAAAAAGCAGGAGAAGACTGTACACGGCAACAAGACTATACAATTATCAATTCTGATGGACATGGCTCTCTACAACAATGAGATGATTTAAACCAGCTCCAATTGTTGAGTTATGAAGAGAGCCATCAACCCCCAGAGAGAGAACTGTAGGAACTGACTGTGGGAACATAAGCATTTTCACTCTTTCTGTTGTCGTTTGCTTGCATTTTGTTTTCTTTCTCAGTTTTTTTTTCCTTTCTTGATCAAATTTTTCTTGTGCAGCAAGATAACTATATAAATATGTATAATATATTGGATTTAACATATATTTTAACATATTTAACATGTATTGGACTACCTGCCATCTAGGGGAGGGAGTGGGTAAAAGGAGAGGAAAACTTGGAACAAAAGGTTTTGCAAGAGTCAATGTTGAAAAATTACCGATGCTTATGTTTTGCAAATAAAAAGCTTTAATAAAAAAATTCATCTGAAAGAAGAAAAGGGCAAGAATATCAAGGGAATGAATGAAAAAATAAAAAGGATAGTAGCCTAGCACTATCAGACCTAAAGCTCTATTTTAAAGCAGCAGTCATGAAAAACATTTGTTACTGTCTAAAAAATAGAGTGATGGGTCAGTGGAATAGATTAGATATATATGACTCAATAATCAATTACTATAAACCCCCAAACTCCAGCTTCTAGGAGAAGAACACCCTATTTCACAAAACCAGCTGGGAAAACTGGAAAATAACATATCAGAAACTCCTCATAGAACTAAACCTCATCCCAGAATAAGGTCAAAATGTGTACATGATTTGGGCATAAAGTAAATTAGGAGAGCAAGAAATATTCTATCAGATCTTTGGAGAGGGGAGGACTTTATGATCAAAGAAGAACTCAAAAAATTGAAATGGCTTAAAAGAAAAGCACAAATTTAGAGACCCCTACATTCCAAATGTTCATATTGATTATATGTTTGAACTTTGATAGAGCTTTCCAAGCTTATTAATGGTCTGCTCAGCCATAGTCAAATACACTGTACTTTGACCCCAACATAGTGATAGTATTTTGGTCCTCTTTGAGAATGAAGGATAACAACGTTTTTATTAGCTGTTTAGAAACAAATTCATTTTCACATTTGCTAATATTTCACTATAGTAGATTTTGCAATTTTTTTCACTTCTTTGGTTTTTGCCTTATTGTATCTTGATTTCTCATAAAATGATCAGCTTTCATTTATTCAATTCTAATTTTCCTACATATGTATTTTATTTCATCTTACATGTATATTAATACTTATTAAATACATTTATTTATGAATCATATTGTGAGACAAAAATTTAAAAAAGGGAAAAGCCTTAAGAGGAAAAAAGTGAACATAATCTTTGTTAAAGGATAACAACCATTATTAACATTTGTATAGGACCAAAAAAAGCTTCATGTAGGAGATAGTTTTTGAGTTGAGCTTTAATCACCACCGTTTTATAGAACACAAATAACATATAGGTAGTTGTCCAGAGAACGTTGATCCAGAAATTATGAAGTTATAGTGTTGTTTGAGTGGATATGAAAGATAAATCAGGAGATAAGAGCCCTTGAGGTAAACTAGAATATGTATGGGAAGAATAACATTCTTAATGTTTAAGTCACGGAGGATATGAATGGGAATGAAGGCCAAAAAACATTGTTGCACATATTTCTGAATGAAAAAAAAATTCTTGATTTCAATTTTCTATATACCTGGCTAAGCCTCCTTCTTCTCTTAAGGGAATTTTTAAGGAGAATATCTCTAGGTGTTTCCTCCTTTCTCATTTGTATTACAGGAGGGGGAAGGGAAGAGGGACATTGAAAACTTCTGGCTCCTGTCTCAACCAGATGTTCATAAACAGGGCCAGAAATGACTCAGAGCCAATGCTGGCAGGAACTATTTTAATAGCTGCCAAATTTATCTTGGCAGCCCTCAATCTCTGAAAATGTGGTAACCACAAACACAGCCACAGTGGCCACATTCCAGACTTTGCTGAGCTTTCTGGACAATGAGAGTATACCTTGAATTTTGAATTGCCCAGAGTAATCTTGGGCAGGTGGCAAGGCCACCCCAGTGTGAATGAAAACAGCTAAAATCTGGATACCCACCAGATTGTTCACAAGAGTTATCAAAAATGAAATTATCAGAGAAAAGGAAGGTCCAGCCTAGGTTCCTCAATCTGAGACATTTCTAGTTCACTTTTCTGTTTAATTCTAAATCATTTACTCTAAATGTTTGTTTGTTTTACTAGTTTTGTTTTCTTCCTTGCATCTGTTCATTTGTTTCCAATAAAATGATCTAATTTTGCTTCTGTTTCCTCTCGTTATTATAAAACATCTGCTTACCATATTTAAAAATAATTGATTTGTCATAAACTCTAATTACATACCCAATCCTTTAAGTTGAAAAATAGACATTTATATATATTAAAGACTATATAAAGACTAATTTTTTCCAATTCCAAGAAAATTTCTGAGAAAAATGTGATTAACTAGAGATTCAAATAATCAGTACAATTTCTTTCTTATGAAATAAAATTGATATCTCATGTGTATATCATTCATGCTGGCTGGCTTCTATATAAACTGAGGAAACAATATATAAGCTTCTCAAGGATGATGGGTCAAAAAGAGGAAGCACGTGAAAAATTTCTGATACGGAAACTACCCTCTAGTCAATCTCCTACTGATTATATCTAGAAAGCACTGAAGTTCTGTAGAAAAAAAGTACTTCTGATTCTGAAACAATGGTGGACACAGAGAAAATGCCAAGGCTCAGAATGTGGTACAAAGATATCAATGATATTCCTGAAATTATGGCTTTCTGCATGGTAGACTGGCTTATATGGCAAAAGGCACACATTTCTCAGTTGAGTCCACTTGAAAAGCTTCTGCTTTCATCACCACAAAAATATCCTGCATGGATTCAGATCACAATCTGTGACCTTAATGAAGGATAGGCTCACTAAGGCTAAGAGAGATTAAATGGTTTGCCCAGAGTCCTATAGTCAGTAAAAGTCAAAAGATGCTTTTGAACTCAGCTCATCCTGATTTCAGATTCGGGCACACTAGCCACTACACTATGGAGCCTCTCTATTTGAATGTATTAATGAACTACTTGGCAGAGGAAAGCAGTTTATGCACTTGCCATTGGCTACAGCATCAAGTCACTAAATATTCTCAGATAGGTTGCTATTACTATTCACATTCACTCTTCTCTTTGTTCCATCTTCCTTTGATATTCTTTCTCTCTGTTGCTCTGTCTTTCTTTCTCTCCACTCCCTACCCTCCACTTTTCTTTGTCTCTGTTTCTCTCTTTCCTCTTCTTCCCTCTCTGCTTTCCCCTTTTTCTGTCAATATTTTTCATGAAATGACTTCTTTCTCATCTTCCCATGTTATGTACTACTTAAAGTAAAATAGCATTTTTCTACCTGAGCAATAATCAACAGTATCTGATTTTTTTTCCTAAATAAAGTAGAAAATTAATATGGATTGGATTTAATAATATTTACAGAATTCTTTGAGTCATTATTTTTAAATTCTATGACCTGGTTAAAATATAATCTGCTTAATTCTTCTTCCTTAATAAATATCATGAACTCAAACAGTTAATTTTTTATAACCTAATAAAATTATATTCAGAAACAGCATGCAGGAAGCTCATGCTAGAATGATTAAATTGAAACAGTAGAAAACATCCCTGCCTTCTTTCACAACTACCAACACTGTCCTGCATCTGTACGTATGAGTGAAATTTATTCCTCAACACAGCCATTTATGTTGTAATTAGACATTAACAATGTTCAAAAGTAGATTTAAAATAGTCTTTGAGATTTCAGGTTCATTCATGTCAGTGGAATAAATTATTTTTGATAATAGACAGATTTGGCATTCTCCAAAAGCAACAATTCATGGAGACTATGAAAAAAAAAACTTATAGGTCATATGTATTTGAGAATTAATGGGCTTGTCATATCTAGGAACTGCCAAAGGAACACGAGATAAGACCATATATCAAATATAAGACTTTTTACATTTTCAATTTGGTAATTACATAGTTTTAATATCAGTTGAGATAAACCATGACTATATTCAACTTCTAGTCCTTTTTTTAATGAAAATTTCTATAACACTTTTTAATAGAAATTTGCCTTGGTTCTTTTCAGATATACTTTCTGTTTTTGATAGGTAAGCACAAATGTTTCAGGTCATCTAAGGGCAAATTTATATTTCTATCCTTACCATTAGAACACATTACACTTTTGCCAATTCACTAATTTCCTTGGTTGTTAATGTCATCAGAAGTTCTCCACAAAAATTATGATTTCTAATCATGGCATGGAGATAATTTTTGTTTCTTAAAGATGATGTCAGCAGAATTTAAATTTTCATGACCTCTCTTACATTAGGAAGATTTCAAATACCTTCTTGGCTAGATATGGAGACATCCATCAAGGGAAGAGAAGAGAATATACTATGTGTCAAGCATTGTGCTAGTTGCTTTTTATTTTTATTTTTTAAAATTATTGTTATTTGAAAAAATAGAGTAAGAAAAAAAAAGAAAAGCAGAAAAGAAATACAAAACAAAATAAAACGCAACAAAAGATAATATTGTTATTTGCCCAGCAGAGCATCAATCAGGGAAGATTCAAAATATATAGCAATAAATTACCAGATCAAGAAAGTATATATATTTAGCAGAAGAAATTTTTTTTTACTTTTTTCTTCACTTCCTTATAATTCTTTTATTATCTGCTGCACACCTCTTTTTTGCTTTATTATTGTCCTCCTTTCATTCCTTTCCTTTCAACATGCTCAAAGAAAGCTACATTTAAGAAAAGATATATTTATGTATACATATATAGATAGACACAAACACACAGTCACACCCATACCCCCCCCCAAACACACACCTTTCCTATTCCTGCTGACTCTTTAAATTCTGCTCCATAACTTGCCCTACTATTACTTAACCTCCTTCCACCCAGGGATCCCTCCCTTGTCTTCTTCAGTCACACTTTGCTTCCCTATCCATCCATCCCTCTTTTTTATTTCTTTATATATTTTGAAGGGTGCTATACCCTTCCTAGTATATATGTAGCATTGTCTAATGAACCCATTCCTGATGTGAGTGGGTTTTCAGAACTACTAGCCCTGCTGTAATGCTTCTGTGTCTGTTCTTCCTCTGTACCTCATTTGTATGACATGATTGATTACTATTTTTACCTTAACTCTCACAAATTTTCTTTTGAATTATCCTATTTTTGAAATGAATTTTTAAAATGTAGTACATATTATCCCATGCAAAAAAACATAAAACAGTTTGTAAGTTTCTTAAAACTAATCTTTCATAGTGACTCATATGACAAATTTTCTGTTAAGTTAGTGTTTGGTTGCTAGTGTTCTGAAAATCTGCAAGTTCATTGGATATCCATTTTTTCTCATTCAAAATTATAGGTAATTGGGGCAGCTAGGTGGCGCAGTGGTTGGAACACCAGCCCTGAAGTCAGGAGGACCTGAGTTCAAATCTGGTCTCTGACACTAAACATTCCCTAGCTGTGTGACCCTGGGCAAGTCACTTAACCCCAATTGCCTAAGCAAAAAAAAAATTAAAAAAAAAATAAATTATAGGTAATTTTGCTAAATATATTTTTGGCAGCAGGCCTAGTTCTTTTGATTGTCAGTAGATATGATTCCAGGTCCTGCTGTCTTTTATTATAGCTGCCTATAAGTCTTGTACAATTCTAATTGTAGTTCCAGATTTTGACTTATTTTTTTCTTCTTTCCTGTAAATTTTTTTCTTTGATCTGGGGGTTTCTAAAAGTGGGCAATAATATACTTCTTTGTTTTTCCATAAAAGATCTCGTTAAGGTCGTGATCAGTAGATTTTTTTCTATTTCTGCTTTCCCCTCATGTTCTATCACTCCAGAACAATTGTCTTGGATTATTTCCTGCATTAATGTGTCAAGGTTCTTCTTTTGGTCAGAACTTTCTGGCAGTCCATTTATTCTTATGTTTTCTCTTCTTGAATTCTTCTTCAGATCTGTTGTATTTCTTATAAAATGTTACACATTCTGTTCTATTTTCTCATTCTTTATGATCTGTTTTGTTATTTCTCAGTGTTTTTATAACTTCATTGTCTTCTCCTTGCCCGATTCTAATTTTCAAAGAATTATTTTCATCTTTGAGTGTCTGCACTTCCTTTTCCACTTAGTTAACTTTCTTTTTCCATAAGCTTCTTGTTTTTCTTGGATGGTTTCTATTTGTTTGTTTTGGTTTTTCTTCAATGTCACTCATTTGATTTTTAAATTCTTTTTTGGGTTCCACAAATTCTCTCTGGGCAAGGAGCCATTTCACTTTACTCTTTGGAATAGAAACTTTTTTTTACTAAAGTGTCCTGAAGATGAACACTGGTCTTCCCTATTCCCCCTAATATGTTTGAATGCTGAGGTGTTTTTTTCTTTGTCTATTTTTTTTCATTAAGAGGTATTATGCAAGCACCTGTAATCCTGAGTGCAGGGATGGTGCTTTGAGCTTCCCTTTAACTCTTCCCTCTGACCAGGAACTCCAAGCCAAGCACTCCCCCTCCTCCAAGTGCCCACAGCTAGCAGCATCTCCCTCATACACACACTGCTTCTGGGTGCTGGTTTCTTCTTGCTCAGGACAAATTCTCAGCAGCACAGCTGGGTCTGGTGTTCCTGATCAGCCAAGGTTCACTTCCTGGGCTCAGACCCTGACTCAACAAACAGTCCTGGAGGTGAAAGTTTCTGAGGTTTCCATGGAGGCTCCAGCCATACTTAATTTGCCCCAGGCTCCCCATTTAATGTTCCTGGGACTGGAAGTCTTTTTCTGGTTGTGTCTGCAGACCCCAAGTCTTCTTGATTTTTCACTAGTCTATATTCACCCTGAGGCGCAAATTTGTTCTGTTTGTGGGGGAAATCTGGAAAGCATGAAATTTTTCAGCCTACTCTGCATCTTCCTAGAACTCTTCCCTTGCTTTTTTTTAATGAGCATTATCTCATTTGATCCTCAAAACAACCTCATAAGATAGGAGCAATTATTATCATTATTTTATAAATGAGGAAATTGAGGCAAACAGAGATTAAAGTAGTTGCCTAGGATCACACAGCAATGAAATGACTGAGAGTGCATTTGAACTCAGATCTTCCTGACTTCCTGGAATCAGCTCCAGAACTCACTGTTCACTGTGTTACCTACTGCCTCGCCATTAATGGTCCCTAAATAATGAACTCTTTCTTTAAGTAAGGCAATCCATAAAAACATAGAATATACAAAATAATAAACCTTGTGGGGGTCATTCTTTTTATATCAGCAGTGGGAGAGTGTCAGAAAAAAGTAGAGGATCTTAAATATCATAGTTTCTAGATCATCAACAAATTATTCTAATTTTAGTCATCTGTTAGTTATCCTTAACAGATATCTACTTATACAACTTAAGAAACTGTACAATATCAGAATTCATTATAGCCTTGGTATTAATGAAATGAAAAAATATAAAAGTCAGAGCAAAATTGAAGAATGGCTCACAAGTGTACCTTGAAAGGGGAAGGAAGGAGTTGGTAAACATGCTTTGCCTACAGTCATTTAACAGGAAAAATCATTTAATAGAACATTTGGTCATCTCACTTTAGTAATGATGATTGAAGGTCAAACTTATTAAAATCATGTGGCAAGAATATATGAACATCTTTTGTGAAGACTTAGAAGCTCTCACACTTGAATCAAGTAGACTTGCATTTGAAATTGAAGATAATCACTTAACTTCTCTGGGTCTCATTTAAGGAAGGTGTTGGACTCTGGTTTCTCAAGCACCTTTCAAATCTAAATATAAGATCTATGACCTAAATGTACTTATATCTTAATGCTTGGTGATTTTATTATGAAGGTGGGCATAGGAGAGTGAGAAAAATATACAGGAAATTAACTTCAAGAGACCAAAATCCTATATAAGAATCATTATTCTTCTAAACATTTTCTTCAGGAAAGTGCTGGATATGGCAATCACCAATCAATCTGCATAAAAAACAAAGTCCATTCAATCTTAACAGGAAATGACTGGTGACCATTTTCTGATTTGGGTATCTGTGGACTGATAGAACAGCAATTTTTAAAAGCAAAAATCAAATTCCTCCCCAAATGGAAGAAAGGACAGAGATAGAAGATTATACAAAATGCAAATTAATGCAGTTCCAACACAATCTCCGATGGGGCAGCTAAATGACACAGTGGATAGAGTACCAGCTCTGAAATCTAAAGGATCTGAGTTTAAATCTGACTTGAAACATTTACTAACTGTGTGATCCTGGACTAGTCAGTATAATCGTGTTTGCCTTGGTTTTGTCATCTGTAAAGTGAGCTAAAGAAGGAAATGATTAATCACTTCAATATCTTTGCTCAGAAAACCCCAAATAAAGTCACAAAAGTCTAGAAGTGACTAATCAACCAAAAACAAAACAAAATAGTATCCAAATAAGTTATTGAAGAAAACTGAATGTAGAAAAAATGGCTTTTCTACAGAAGTTTCACCAATGTAAAGAAATTAACATAACAAGAAAATCAGCAGAGAGCAGAAACCTCCTCAGTCAGCAAGCAGCAAGATGTGACAGCCACCGGCAATACTAGTTTAGAAAGTAAAATCGTTTGAAAGACCTTATGAAGCATGATGGTTTAAGATTATGAGCAGAAGTCTCTCCTTAAAACAACAAGAAAAGGGTAAGAGAAACTGATTTTCTGAAAGCCTCATATGAGATCCATTTAAACAAACTTATCCCAAGAGCAATCTTTAAAGTATGTAATTTGGAAATGAAAACTCAAATCTCTCTCCTTTTTTAAGTTCATGGTAGAAATTTCACTGTAGAATATGAAATTTTATGGAAGAATAAAAACTTTAGAGACCCAAAGAAAACAGAGAGGCTTATGAATGTGAGCTATGAGAAGACTATAGCTTACTACCAATTATAAGCTTTAATTCAAGAGGTAGGCAACTTAGTGATACAACAAAAACAGCATTGATCTTGGAGTATTAACTTTGGTTGGAATCATGTTAACTGAGTATGAATCATGGATATGACTTTTTATTTCTTCTATGACATTGGAAAAAATCATTGAACTTCATTGGCTCTCAATTTTCTCATTTGTAAAATGAGAAATTTGGCCTAGATATTCTCTAATGTACCTTCCAGGTTTGTCAATGATCCTATAATCTTAAATAGAAGAAAAAGATAACATCCTAGAGATATACAATCTGAAAAAGAGGTGATTTAATTAAATAGAAAGAACAAAGTATAACAGTTGGAGATACTGAACATTATACTGGTATTCCCAAAATGCCAAAAGACATAGAAGAAGGATTTTGACTGTTTTCCTCTGAAGATTCTATGAGAAGACTTGGACAAGAAGCACACAGGATGTGAAAGTATAGATGGGAACTATTCTGCAAATACATCTTGTACCCATGTGCTTGATTGGTATTTTAATGACAGTTATAGTAGTGATATATTATATAATACTCTAGTATATTCTGTGTACTACATGTGACAGTACACATGGACTGCTTTGAGTGACTTTATTTTTAAGGAGGAAAGCGCAAGCTATTCTTATTGGTACAAAATGGAGAAGCAAGAATATGTAGATTTCAAAGGAAAACCAATTTTATTGGTGACCATGTTCTTCCCTAAAAATTTCAAGAACATGGTCATCAATAAATAGAGAATAAATATAATTTAGAATTTCCTGAAAAGTCATCAATACATCATTTATTTCTAGTTTTTGATCCTCTGTTTTTGTGAGGCAGATGCTAATATGTCAAAAAGTGCTAAGATGCCTAATTCATTTAGCACTGAATAAATATCTATTACTTATTAAGGAAAATGTTTATGATTACTTAAATGTTAAAGTATCAGGTAATTTTTAAAGTATTCTAAAAATATTATTTTGAATGTTTATGGTTTACTTTGATCATCAAAAGAATCATAAAAATGGGGAATATAAAATTATTTGTGAATTGAACTTGTTCTCTACCAATAAAACTCACTTTTGAATGTCTATACTTATTCTTAATTGTTTATTCAATTAGTTCTTTCTCTATCAGTCTTCAATCTTCTTCTCCCAAAGAATGAAATAGGAATTATATTTTACAACATTAGATTATACTAACTACATAAAAGTGATTTTCTTTAATTATTTGAAGCATTCAAAACAATGAGTGGGGAAAGCGCTCCTATTCTATTGGAATGATATCATTTGGAACATCGTTTAATTAAATACTAGAAATGAGGTCTTGCTGAAATGAGAACACTTTCTAAATGAATAACTCTTTGCTTATACAATTTTTTTCATGTTCAAATATTAGCCAAAGAAATTTGGTCTTGTCACAGCTATTTGATATTTAATTGGTTTTTTATTTAATTTACTATGAAGCATGAACTTATGAGGAGAAAGAAATTGATTCATTGCTGACCACTAACATTGGCCAACTTTAAAAGAGTGATTTTTACTGCAGAGGAAAGAAAAACCTCCATTAAAATTTTCAAGTTTTACACAATTCTCTAGCTTTTCATAAATAACTGACTAACTTAGCTGAGAGAGTTCTCTTACTTATCTTTTAAAGGAATAGTTTTTAAATTGCATATTTTCTGAGAGAATTGTATCACTTCTAAAATAATACCTTCCCTGCAACCTTGTAATTGGCTTATTTCCAGTCTCTTCATTTGAATAAAATATTATCTTTTTCTTGATACCCTCCTGTAGTAATGAAGAGTTATAAAAATTTCAGTAAAAATCTGTCACATAACAATTGCTAACCATATGTAAGGGAATAATACTTAGAGAAATATATTTGTAGCAGAATGAGATAATCTTGATTCATAAAACAGGTTGGTCTTACAGACTATAACTTATACTTAACTTGGAGTCTATAAATGAGTCCATAAATGTGGCAAGCACAAAGTAAGGAAATTTCTCTGTTTTATATCAAGCCCCCTTCTTGTTAATCTCTTGGAAATTCCCATTTACTATTGCAAACTCTAAGTATATATATCCAATGTAAATAGGCCACTTTTTAAAAAAATCAATAAATCTCTTTTTATACTATTGAAAAATTAGGAGAATAAAATAAGTTGGAGTATGTAATTTTCTGAAAAGTCACTTCATTGGACAAGGTGTAACAGTCAAGACCTGCAAAAAAAGTTTTATTCTAATATCACACTCACGTGATTATAGAAATCAGTGCTATATTTTATGACATTGAAAGCTTATGTTGGTTCTTTTCATTTATCATGTATTCTAATGAAATACCATAATAAGGTTAAAGTTTAAGTTGTTTACTAAATTATTCTGATCTGATTCTATTTGGCAGATTATATTTCTTTAGGCATTTATAAAGATCAAATCTTTCCAATAATTTGAAGCCAATATTCAACAATATTTACTATTCTAAATATAAATAAAAGAAATAAAGTTGTATAGATAGAATGGGACATATTACTAAGTATAAACATATTTAATATATATGCCAATGATTTATCATATACTTATCAAATTTACAGATTATGTCAAAGTAGGAAAAGTTGCTAATACGCTGCTTGCAAGTAAAGATTTAGGACAGAGGTTGATATATAGCCTTGTTGAGCCTAGTGTGGATTCGACCACTCATCCATATTTTTGTACAATAGCAAAAGTAGCTTTTACATTAAACAATTTTGTTGTGTTTTAACCATTCTTAGCGCTCAGGTGGTACAAATCACTGGGCTAGAATATTGAGTGGAATCTATGTGAATTTCAATAGGGAAAAGTATAAAATCTTAGTTAAAAAAATCAACTACACAAATCCAAGTTCAAGAGGGTTCAGCTGAACAATGATTCTGTTGAATTAAAGTCAAAAGATTTTTTATATAAAGCTTTTTATTTACAAAACATATGAGTGACCTTTCAACATTGACCTTTGCAAAAACTTTTTTTTCCCCAAGCTTTTCCCCTCCTTCCCCCCACCCCCCACCCCTAGATGACAGGTAATCTAATACATGCTAAATAGGATAAATTATATGACAAATATAATACATGTATACATATCTATACAGTTATCTTACTGCACAAGAAACATCCGATCTAGAAAGAGAAGAAGAAAAAAACAACCTAAGAAGGAAAACAAAATGCATGGAAATATTCACAGAAAGCGTTAAAATGTTGTGTTGTGGTTCACTCTCAGTTCCCACAGGCCTCTCTCTGGATGGATATGACTATCTTCATTGCTGAACAACTGGTTTGAATCACATCATTGTTGAAGAGAACCATGTCCATCAAAATTGATCATCGTATAGTCTTGTTGCTGTGTATAATGTTCTCCTGGTTCTGATGATTTCACTCAGCATCAGTTCATGCAAGTCTCTCCAGTCCTCTCTGAAATCCTCCTGTTGGTCATTTCTTACAGAACAATAATATTCCATAACATTCATATACCATAATTTATTCAGCCATTCTCCAATTGATGGACATCTTTTCAATTTCCACTTTCTTGCCACTACAAAAAGGGCTGCCACAAACATTTTTGCACATGTGGATCCCTTTCCCTCCTTTATGATTTCTTTGGGATATAGGCCCAGTAGAAACAGTGCTGGGTCAAAGGGTATGCACAGTTTGATAACTTTTTGAGCATAGCTCCAAATTGCTCTCCAGAATGGTTGGATCCGTTCACAGTTCCACCAACAATGTATCAGTGTCCCAGTTTTCCCACATCCCCTCCAACAGCTATCATTATCATTTCCTGTCATTTTAGCCAATCTGACAGGTGTGTAGTGGTATCTCAGAGTTGTCTTAATTTGCATTTCTCTGATCAATAGTGACTTGGAGCACCTTTTCATGTGACCGGAAATAGTTTCAAGTTCTTCATGTGAAAATTGTTCATATCTTTTGACCATTTATCCATTGGAGAATGGCTTGAATTCTTATATATTTGAGTCAATTCTCGATATATTTTAGAAATGAGGCCTTTATCAGAACCTTTGGATGTAAAAATATTT
>JAJPUD010002549.1:248259-297147 GCA_023553655.1 Myrmecobius fasciatus
GTCACATGAAAAGGTGCTCCAAGTCACTATTGATCAGAGAAATGCAAATTAAGACAACTCTGAGATACCACTACACACCTGTCAGATTGGCTAAAATGACAGGAAATGATAATGATAGCTGTTGGAGGGGATGTGGGAAAACTGGGACACTGATACATTGTTGGTGGAACTGTGAACGGATCCAACCATTTTGGAGAGCAATTTGGAGCAATGCTCAAAAAGTTATCAAACAGTGCATACCCTTTGACCCAGCACTGTTTCTACTGGGCCTATATCCCAAAGAGATTTTAAAGGAGGGAAAGGGACCCACATGTGCAAAAATGTTTGTGGCAGCCCTTTTTGTAGTGGCAAGAAACTGGAAATTGAAAAGATGCCCATCAATTGGAGAATGGCTGAATAAATCATGGTATATGAATGTTGTGGAATATTATTGTTCTGTAAGAAATGACCAACAGGAGGATTTCAGAGAGGACTGGAGAGACTTGCATGAACTGATGCTGAGTGAAATCAGCAGAACCAGGAGAACATTATACACAGCAACAAGACTTTACGATGATCAATTTTGATGGACATGGTGCTCTTCAACAATGATGTGATTCAAACCAGTTGTGCTGCGATGAAGATAGTCATATCCATCCAGAGAGAGGCCTGTGGGAACTGAGAGTGAACCACAACACAGCATTTTAATGCTTTCTGTGAATATTTCCATGCATTTTGTTTTCCTTCTTAGGTTGTTTTTTTTCTTCTCTTTCTAGATCTGATGTTTCTTGTGCAGTAAGATGACTGTATAGATATGTATACATGTATTGTATTTGTCATATAATTTATCCTATCTAGCATGTATTAGATTACCTGTCATCTAGGGGTGGGGGGTGGGGGGAAGGAAAGGAAAAGCTTGGGAAAAAAAAGTTTTTTTGCAAAGGTCAATGTTGAAAGGTCACTCACATGTTTTGCAAATAAAAAGCTTTATTAAAAAAAAGAAAAAAAAGAAATACTACTATACTTGAGAAGGAAAAACATTGGCAGCTTGGTGGTGCAGCAAATAGAATTCTTAAGTGAGGAAGGCTCATTTTCATGAGTTTCATAAGTTCAAATCTGGTTTCAAACACTTACTACCTGTGTAGACCCAGGCAAGTAATTTATTTCCTGTTTGCCTTATTTTCTCACTTGTAAGATGAACTGGAAAAAGAAATGGCAAAGCTCTTCAGTATTTTTGCCAAAAAAGCCTCAAAGAGAATCATGAAGACATGGACATGACTAAGACAACTGAACAACAACAGCCACCAGAAGTACTGAAGGGAGTAAAATCGTAGGCAGGACAGTGCAACCAGATTGAGGGACTATAGCTGTGACTTAGGAGTGGAAATCAGAGCCCAAGGCTGAAATCCAAAATAGACTTAAGAAAACAACAGTAAGAAGGACTTAAAACTTGGTGCATTGTTCCTTATACCTGGAGAATATTTGATCAGTCTAATGTAGCCACTAAAAATAAAATAACAAACAAATAAATAAACTAAAATGAGCAAGCAAAGGAAAAAGAACACAACCAGACAGCTACTATGGGGATAAAGAAGATCAAGGTTCATTTTCAGAAGAAAATGATAGAGCTTAAAAATCCACTCCCTTTTCAATTAGAAGTGTCAAATGATCCCAAGCCCAAAGATATTTCTTAGAAGAACCTAAGTATGACTTTAAAAATCAAATAAAAAAGATGGAAGAAAAATTAGGAGAAAAAAAAACAATGGAAAAAATATGAAAAGAAAGTTGACCAGCTATGCATAGCGAACCAAAAATTTTAAAAAAGAAAATAATAAAAGACATAAGAGCACCATGAATCAGGCCATATGCAAAATATTGTCTTCATTTATAAGTACCACATTATAAAATGAATATTAATAAACTAAAGGATATTCAGAACAACTAAGCTGTTGAAGAATCTTGAGTCATGTATTACAAGGTCTGGTTGAAGGAAATGAGTACATTTATCTTAGAAGAGAGAAGACAGAGGAAATGATATATTATCTGTGTTCTAGTATTTGAAAAGTTATCATGTGAAAGAGATCAGTAAAAATTTCCTAGCAATTAGAGCTATTAAAAAAATGAAAATGTCTCTGAAAGTTAGTGGGATTCCACTTTTTATCTTTAAGCAGAAGCTCAATCACCAACTACTGGGTATGCTATACTGAATATTCCTTCTCAGATATGTGTTGAACTAGATAACTACTGAGGTCCTTGCTCTAAATTTGGATGATTCTGAGATTTTATGATACATTCTATCTAAGCACTATTTGGCCCTGCTTATAGGGTAACTTTCATTTAGTTACTTGGATGAATGAGTTAAGTATTACTTTCCTGCAAACTCATTATATTCTACATGTGTTCAATTCTCTTGTGATTTTACAAGTCTGTTCAATAACAAACTGGCTCCCTGGCTTTAAAGGCTGAGTGTCACTGCTCCACTGGGTCATTAATTGAAGGGAAAAAAATCTATAACTGCTCATTCTTCAGTAACAATGCACAGATGCAACTAAATCCCATCAAACAATTTAGATTTTTGCTCTGTTTTAGCTCATTAAAAATAAAAGAATACATTATGGCATCATCTCTACTTATTTAATTATTTTTTTAATGCAAAGCTGATTTTCCTCAAAGTCATCTCTGAAGATTTATATACAAAGTCTCCATCTCCTATGTGGAAAACTGACTTTTTAGAGGATTCCCAAATTTTTATGGATTCATTATGATTAGTGCTCTATTTCCACAAGGGTACCAATTATGAATACTTTATAAAGCCAGAGAAGGTAATTACAACTTATCTATTTATTTTCCCTATTATATTTCCACAATTCCAAGCATTCTGCAGAATTTTGTAGTTTCAGTATTAATAAAATTTTGCACTTCTTAAGGACTTTGTGCAATATACTTGTTGCTGAGGCATATTTATAAATGAACTTTTAATAAGATAATCGACCTTTGCCAAGTATTCAAGCATCCAGCACTGTGCTCTACACACAACATACATTGTCTTCTGACCTTATCACTCAACTGAATTGCTCTATGGATACTAATGTAAGGTTAATAAAGGAGTATGTTTTGTTTGACTATATGTGTCTATAATAGACTTGATTTTCTTGCTTTCTAAAAGGATGGGAGATAATTTGGAATTGAAAAGAAAAGTTGAAAAATACAGTTTCAAGGGTTCTCTTAAGGGCCAAATCAATTTTCTCAATCCTCATCTATTTTTTATACCTTTGTGCAACATTTCAAATTCTTTTCCTGAACTACAGACTGAAACAACTGCCTGTACAAATTAAATGCATCATGGATTGCTCAGAATCAAAGTGTCAGAAACAGAGTTTTTCTCCTCCCACTCAAAAAATGTATATCCTGAAAGTTCTATTAAAGACATTAATGTAGTTTCAGTCTCCCAGGTTTATAACCTTGATCCTTATTCTTCCTTGCCTTATATGTGTTCATAGTGAACATATTTTCCTCTCCACATCTTTCGAATTCTTCCTCCTCTCCCTACATGACTCCTACCCTAATTCAGGTCTACTTCATCTCCTGCCTGGATTATTTTGATAGAATTCTATTTGTGCTCTGTCTCTCATCTCTTTCCTCCCCAATCCATGTTCCAAATAGTTGCCAAAATGATTATCCTAAAGTTCAAACCTGATCACCTGCAACTAAGATAAAATGTGTTTGGTATTTAAGGCTCTATACAACCTGCTCCCAAGCTACTTTTTCAGGTTTATTGTATATTCTTCTTCTCTGTTCACATTATGGACCAGCCAAATTGACATAGCTAATTTTCTTATACCATATTCTGGTCCCTTGCCAGTGCCCCTCCCATCACATCATAGAATCCCTTGCTTTCTTTAAAGCATTTTAAATACTACCTTCTACATGAAGTCATACCTAATCCCTATCTCCATCTCTTAGATCTCTTCATCCTAAAATTTATTTCTAATTATTTTGTATTATCTTCCATATACCTGTAATCTCCATGCTGTCTTTCTAGATTGAATTTAAACTCTTTGAAGGCAGAAAATACTTTATTTTTGGAGTCATATTAACAGAATCAACTAGTGAGTGACACATAGGAAGCACTTAACAAATGCTTGTTGAGCAATTGATTAAACATTAACATAAGTTCATGTACTAATAATTTCTCAAGCCATGATAGTGACAATAATAATATTAATAATGGAACAACTAACTTCTCACCCTCTTCAAAGCAACATTGAAAGGCTGTCAAACTCTTTCTAATTAGAATGACCAATTTTGGATGTGGTAGTTAAAGAAAAAAATAAAACATATTTCTCAGCAGAGGTGGAAAACTGTAGAAAAAGAATATTTCATAATCTCCCAAGCATAGTTGCTATGTTATCTTTTTTTGTTTAGCTAATTTTTCTCTGTTACAAAGGAAGAGCTCAATGACAGGGGCGTAGAAAT
The DNA here is from genome assembly GCA_023553655.1 of Myrmecobius fasciatus. Classification (NCBI taxonomy): domain Eukaryota; kingdom Metazoa; phylum Chordata; class Mammalia; order Dasyuromorphia; family Myrmecobiidae; genus Myrmecobius; species Myrmecobius fasciatus. The sequence goes on from JAJPUD010002549.1 coordinate 252,715, forward strand.
GAATAAAAAAGTAAAAATAACTGTAAAAACAAAAAGTCAAGAACAATAAGAACAAAGGATCTGTTCGCCAGATTTGTGTTCTAGCTTTCCTTATCTGTAAAGTGACTACCTCACAAGGCTACAATGAAGAAACCTTAAAATGTTATGAAAATGTCACAGCATTTTTCACAGCATACAGAGGTGACTGGGAAATGCCAAAATAACCGGTCAATTGAATTTAAAAACAATAAGTATAAAACAAAGAACCTTCAAGCTACTTTTCTCATACATTCTTGGAAGCTACTTTTCACATAGATTCTTGTACCATGATAGATGCATATATGAATGTGCACATGTGCATGACACATATTTGCTCATCTACATATTGTATACACTATTATATATGAATATATTTGCATATATATGTGTAAATATGTATGTGTATTTATACAAAGATGCATATTTGAATGTACATAATGCTTGTTTACATATGTGCTTATATATTATATACATTATTCCATAAAAATATATTTATATTTGTATGTATATGTGTAAATATAAATATTTATATATTATACAAATATCCCTATATAAATGTGCATATATGTACATGTGTATATATATATGCTTATATACATATTAAACATATTATTCCCTCTCTACCTGTGAGCAACAATGTTCATAAATTCTACAATTCTACTAAATTCAACCAAGAATTATGCAACTAATATACTTTCACAAATACATAGAGCTTTAGAAATTACAGAGATCTCTTTTCATTAAAAAAAACTTATAAAATAGGTAAGACAAGTATTATTATCTCTATTTTATAGAAGGAACTGACATGTTAAGTGATTTTCCCATGATGACACAGTTAATGGACCTGGGAATCAGAATTCAAAGCCCTATCACCCCACTGTAACACATCCTGCTGCTTACCATATTAATGGCAGAATCTTCAGGAAACCACACCATTCTAATTACAGGCAATTATGCTTTTTGTTGCCTCCTATTCCATCAGTTCTTTCATCTAATAAGATACATAAAATAATTTGTATTTGACCTTTAGCTACTTTGAGTAACAGACACTGATTGTCAGTTTTCACCTGTCCTCAGTTAGCCTCAATCAGCATCAACTAACACACCAGCCCCACTAGTGTCGAAGGAGAATAATTTAAGGGCCTCCATAACATAGGGAACTAACAATATTTTTCTTTAGTTATGCTTTCTGAAGCAATTTCTTGAAATACATTGCAGAGTGAAAAGTGAGCCTTGTTTGCATAAATGCAGATCTTCATTTTATCATAGGACAAAAAAAATTTCATGAGCTGAAAATGTGAGAAGGGGGGAAAATCAGCAAATAGAACAGAAAAAAAGTGGTTAGAGGGGTAGTGGGAGAAGTGGAATACAACAGTATCATTATAGAAGAGAGAATTTTCAGGAGAAAGGGAGACAATGTTAATAGTGTCCTTGAGGAAGTAAAAAAGGTGAAAACTGAGAAAAGCCTTTTCACTTAATTATCATCTTTGCCACAATAATTAATAATTCCAAGGATGACAGGAATTGTAAGGGAAGGTAGCATGCTATACAAGGCTGAGTGCTAGACTAGGAATCAGGAAGACCTGAATTCAAATGCTTACTAAGTACTGAGGTCTTGGTAAAGTTGTTTAGTTTTTTGTACTCCCCAGAAACTTTCTTGTGTTTATTAATTGAGTTGTAAATGACTTGAGTTGTACTTTGATGAAGCATTTCTTTTCACACTATTAAAATCACAGCTATTTGAAATATCGGTGTTGGTAATATCACTATTTTCCTTTGTTCCCCTCATCAGGGGAGATGATGCCGTGACTTGTAAGAGAATTGGATTAAAGGGCACCAAACTCACTTTCCCTTCCAGAATTTCCTGGGTCCAGTGGCCAAAGAGAGATCAGAAGGGCTGGAGCTGGTTCTGATGCAATGGAGACCTAGGGTTTTTTAAACTAAGGTCTTTAATAGGTCTCAGTTTCACTGAAGCAACTGCCCTTTCAGTGATTAAGGTTAAGAAAGAAATGAGGTGATGAATGTCTTTTTTTTTTTACCTAACCAAAAAAAACCCAACAACAACAAAAAATGATCTAATAGGGAAAACCTCTCAGGATTTCTGGCCTCAACAGAAACAATTGCTGTTTACAATCACTCAGAGGCAATCCGAGCATAAACAAAAACCAAATGGGGCTTGGCCTGAGACTTTTTGTTAGCTAATCAATAACAGTCAGATAACAAATTAATATATAATATGAATAATAGTTTATAACATTCTTAGAATTTTAAATACATGTATGTTTATATGGTAACTATCATAGCTGAAAAGCATTAACCAGACCTTTTCATTCTTTAAGCATTGTAGCCTCGTTTAAGCATTTTAATTAGTATGCTATGTATTAGTTATTTCATGTTAAAAGGATAATAGCATACTTCTTCTTTTCTTTCTGATTTAATCATATTTTATTTTTTCAATTACATGTAAAGATTTTCGGGCAATTTTTAATTCTTCTTTTTTTGATGCGATTTTACCTAACTTGATTTTTAATTTTGACATCTTAATTTTCCTTGTTTTTTAAGTTAGAAAAAGGTTTATCATTTTTAAGTCATTTGAAAGAATCAACAGTGTTAATGAGAAAAATGATCATTAATAATCAATGATTTGGGAGATCCATCATTCCCCACCTTATTCTAAAAGTTCTGATTTTAAAAGTTCATTCCCTTAAAGGACATCACTAATAAGGAGATTGGCCTAACTTTCCAGTTCAGATCCCACCCAGGTGGGGTAGCCATTGTTCTCCACTCAAGTGTACATAGAGATAAATCCTTAGAATAGATCACTCAAAGCTGGGGATAATTTAAGAAGTAAATTACATGATTAAAGTTCAGGTCCAACACCTCTTTGTAATATTCATTCTCTCATTATTTGTAAACCAATCAGAATTAATGGGCACTCTTAAGATCACCCCTCTTCCAATAAGCACAAGCATGAGCCATGATTTTCTTTGCTCTAAGAGAGAGATGGCCAAATGAAAATTCCTTTATTAACATACTGATACTATTAATAAAATAATTAAATTACACAGAAATTATCACTTAAACCTTTTTAATTGTCACACTATCATCTTTTCATTTAGCATTTTATTTCTGCTCTAAATTTCAAGAATTACTCTGTGTTTATTTTGAGTTTATTTGGTTGTTTTCAATTGCTGATCTAGTTCATTAACCATCTTCTTTCATATTTTGTTACTCTGTATCTTCAAATATTTAATTTTTCTGAGACCTATTTCTACTACATACCAGAAATTGTGATATGTGATCATTCTCTCTCAAACATCATTTCTATGATTTGCTTTTTGACCTATTCATTGTTCAGGATGTCATTTTAAAGAATACATTCATGTCAGTATTTTTTACATCTGCTCCCTGTATTAAATCTAATTTATAATCTTTGAAGAATTATTTTTTTTCATTTATTTTAAAATTTTCTCTGTGCTGATCAAAAGGAGGTACAGAAATGTATACAGGATGTAAAAGAAATAAGGAATAATTTTGATTACATTAAATTGAAAAAATTAAATTTAAAAGGTTTTACTTCATCTGGAAGAACTAAAAGAAAAGAATGTCAAGGGAATTAATGAAAAGAATGCAAAGGAAAATGGCCTAACTGTACCAGATCTAAAGCTATATCATAAAGAGAAAATCATCAAAACTTTCATAATGGCTAAGAAATAGAGTGGCAGATCAGTGGAATAGGTTAGATGGATAAGACCCCGTAGTAAATGACAATAGTAATCTACTTGGGTTTGATAAACCCAAAGACTTCAGCTTCTGGGATAAAAACTCACTATTTGACAAAAACTGGTGGGAAAGCTGGAAAAGAGTATGGCAGAAAGTAAACATAGACCAACATATCATGGCCTATGCCAAGATAAGATCAAAATGGGTAGATAATTCAGATATAAAGGTTGATATTTTAAACAAATAAGGAAAACAGAAAATAGTCTATCAGATCTATAGAGAAGGGATAAATTTATAACCAAGAAATAGAGAATAATACAAAATGTAAAATAGATAAGTTTGATTCCACTAAATTAAAAAGGTTTTGCACAAACAAAACCAATGAAGCAAAATTAGAAAGAAAGAAGAAAACTGAGGGGAGGGGAGAATTGTAATAAATGTGTCTGATAAATAAAGAACTGTGTCAAAGTTATAAAAATGAGCCCTCCAATTAATAAATAATCAAAAGATATGAACAGTCAGGTTTCAGAAGAAGAAATTAAAGCTATTTTGAATCAAATTCTCTATGTTCCAGCACACACTATGTTCTTCTGAAGGTTATATCTAGTACTGAAAATTATGCATTTTCTTTAATGTTTCCATTCAGGCAGTGCCAAGTATCTTTAGCTTGAAATTTTCTATAAGTTTGTTAAATAATACATTCTTATTTATCGCTCTGTTAGATTATCTAGCACAGAGAAAACATTAAAGTCTCTTTAATTATTTGTTCTTGTGTTTATTTTTCATAGTTCTGATTTTCCTTCTATGAATTTAGATGCTTAATTTGTTGCAAATATATTTAGTATTAATATTGGTTCTTTGTTTATTATCTCTTAAGAACAATTTCCCTATCTATATATAGTGAACATTTTTTACACTTTTGGATACAATTGAATCATATTAAATTTTACATTATTTGTGTCTATGTTTTTAGATATTTCTTGTTTTAGAATTTTGTTTTATTATTCCTTTTGTAATTTTTATTTTTATTTTATTTTTTTGCTTTTTGCTGAGGCAATTGGGGTTAAGTGACTTGCTCAGGGTCACACAGCTAGGAAGTGTCTGAGACCAGATTTGAACTCAGGTCCTCCTGACTTCAGGGCTGGTGCATTTTGTAATTTTTAAAAATTGTGTTTAATCTAATTTTTAAGCAATGGTTGTTGGGTTAATACTGACTTCATTTTTATTGACTTTCATTCATTTTCTCTTTTAAATTAGTATTTTGTTCCTTAAATTAATTTTGCTACCTACTTGGCAGGTACCTAGATGGTAGAGTGGATAGAGCTCTAGGCTGGGAATCAGAAAGAATCCTCTTCCTGAATTCAAACCTAGCTTCAGATACTTAATAGTTTTACAATCCTCAGTGAGTCACTTAATGCTCTGTCTCAGTTTCTAATCTGTAAAAGAAAATGGAAAAGAAAATGACAAATCAATTTAGTATCTCTTTGCTCCCCCCCAAAAAAAGTGTGGGTTATGAAGATTTAGGCACAACTGAAAAATGACTAAATGACAACACTGCCACTTTGAAGCTAGAGGCCCAAAGGCCCTGTTTTCAATCTTCACTACCACATCTTATTTATTGTTATTTTCTCTCTCCCCATTTGTTTTCTTCATTTTTCTTTGCATGCCTAGTGAAGCAAGTGATTCAAATTCTTTTCTCTTTTTCTACCGTCCATATTTTTAAAAAAGAAGTTTCTTCTCCTATACCCTTTTCCTATTCCTTTAAATTTGATTGATATATTTTTATATTATAATCATTTAAAAATTATTTCCAACTACTGAAAGGTTTCATAACAAAAAGAATCAGGTAAATACATAATACGATAATATTATCTGGAAGCACTCACAAAATTTTACATCTGTTGTAGCACCTGCTTCTAATTTTTTAATTGGCAGAAATCTATTTTTTCTCCTTTCTGCTTCTCTCCCCAAAATCATTAGGGGGAAAAAAGAAAGATGTCTGAAAACAAAAATATGCACAGTCAAATAGGGAAAATTCCTTCATTGAGAATATATAAAAACATGTATGGATTCATTATGCCCTAAATCCATCACTTTTGTATAATAGATCATATGTTTCACATTGGCCTCATGAAATCATAAATGGTCATTTTATTGATTGTAAGCTTTCAAAGTTTGATATTTTTTGTATTGTGGCTTTTATTATTTAAGTTGCTTTCTTGTATTTCCTTATTTTATTCTTCATCAGTTTATAGAAATCCTTAGAATTATTCATTTTATAATATTAAGGTTATTGTAGTTATGTGGATTCTGCTTATTTCACCGCATGTAATGAGAGGTTCCAGGTCAAACTAGCCATTTCTTTATTTCCCAACCTACTGCACTCTTTTTGACCTTTATGGGACTTCTCTATATTCCTCCTCCCCTCATTTTTTTAGCTTTTATGTGTATGCATTCTCTTCCCCCATGGGATGGTAAAATTTTTAAGGGGAGAGACTGTCATATTCCTAGCTCTTAGCACAGTACCCAGCATACAGTGGGTAATTAATATATGTTTATTGGCTGGTTAAAAATTTGAACACTGAATTCTTAAGGGAGAAAATCAGGCTATGTAAAGTGACAAGGGAAAAAAATACTCCCAATCACTACTAATTAGAAAAAAGCAAAACAAAATAATTCTGAGGCTCCACCTCACATGTATTAGAGTAGTAAAGATGACCAAAAAAAAATAAAGGAAAATTAGAAACATTAGAGAGGCTGTGAGGAAAAAAAAAGGTATACTGTTGATGTACAGTTACCGAGTAGATAAAACCATTCTGGAAATCCAAATTGGAATTATACCCAAAATGTTGCTAAACAGTGTGTACCCTTAAAACCAGTTATGCTACTTTACTCCTTCCAAAATCGTTCCATTTTTATTTCTCTTCTTCCAAACTCTTCTGAATTCTATTTTCTGATTCATAAGCTACACACCCTTATTTGTTCATTCTGTATTCTCTTCGTGCCTCTTTAGAGGGTAAAGACTACACAGGGTTTTTGTAGCATATTTTCCTATCCAATCTTTATGCTATTGACTTTATAGATCTAACCACTCTTGGAAATATCTATGAGGAAAATAATGTCAGATGAAATGAATGCTGCATGGTAGGAGTCATTTTATATCATAAATCATTCAGCCCAATCTCACTCTCTGCCTTTATCATGATCACACTCCATTTCTAAGGCTATATTATGCTACCTCAGACTCTACATCTTCCCTACCACCCGTTTGAGCTAGTGGTTGCCTTTAGGAACTTATATATCACCTTCTCCTAGAGTGGGATCACAAATCAGGATACATACTGCAAAAAAAAATGGTCCCCTATTTGTCATTATAGACATACATCCCTTTTCCCATGAAAATGTTCTTTATTCATACCCTTTCCTTTCTCCTTCAGGGACAAATACCACCTCTTTCCCTACTTCTAATTCTCCAAAACCAATTTTTCCACGGCATTGCTTTTAGCTTTCTCTCCTTCAGGCCTATTTCCCCCCATTCCTGAGAGACTCAAGAACATATGATTCTTTCACTGTTTATTTATGGACTTAGTAGGAGTACATCGTCTATTCTTTATCATCCCTCCCTTGCTCTCCTTCCCCCATTCATGTATATGTAAAAAGAAATAATTTTCAATGTTAGACCTGATAATAAAAGAGATTTATTACTTAGAGGAGGTCAAGAGACTTATCTATTTCTCAATCAATCAGCAAGGATTCAACGGGTGCTTACTATGCAACAGTCCCTGTGCTAGGATCTGTAGTTAGGGGAAAAAACAAACAGTTTTTAAAATTAATCAGTAGAAGGGAAGAGCATAGGATATAAATATATACAAGAAAAGAAGTAAGTAAGCATTCATTGAGCACTTACTCCATGACAGGGATTTTCAGGAAGGACTAGCTACTCTGATGTGAGGGCTTCTTGAGCCCTTCATCCTCTGTTGGTATCCGCCTTTCACCCACTTCTCACCTGTGACTCCAAGATGCTGAAGCTACTCAGGGGCCACCGCCAATAAAACCATTTGGGCAAACAATCTCAATCAGACCTGAAAGGCCCCAAACCCATCCGTGAGTTAGGGGGAATGTCTACCCCAAGCAGACGAAGATAATCTGTTCCAGTGGTCAGGAAGGTGGCTGAAGCAGTTGCTGTGGAGCTCTTAGAACTTTATCAAGAGATTGAAAATACCCACTGCATCCCCAGTCATCACCAATCACCCAGTCTTTTGTCTTGCCAATGGACATTGATGACTATAGAAGAGAAAGTGAAATTGATGACTGCAATTCTGTGTCACTTCAATCCAATTCATGGCAAGGGATTGCCCCATAATATCATTGGTCCTCCTTGAAAACAAAGAAAAAACAATTCTGTGTTGGATAATGAGCCCTTTACACACATTATCTCATTTGATCTTCAAACCAATCCTGGAAGGTAGGTGCTATTACTATCCCTTATCTGTAGATGAGGAAACTGAGACAGATAGAGCTTAAACAGTTTATCAGAGTCATTCAATAAGTGTTTAAGGATACATTTGAACTCAGATCTACCCTATTCTAAGTCCAGAGCTCTATGCACAACGTAACTTGCTGCAGCTGAGCATAAATATAAGGTTGTTGGAGAAGGAGGACACTAAGGTTGAGTGAGTTCTTTTCTTTTTGGAAATAAAGTGTTATCTAAAAATCTTTAGTACCATTCTAAGTTCTTAAAGTTTAAAACTTGAAATTCCTCACAAAACTAACTGAAGTTTTCACACATTCTCACACTTCTAAGCTTTTAAAACTTAGAACACTTTCAGACACCCTCTATACTGATTCATTCTCTCCTGTAACTTCTTAGGAATGTGGAAGAATCTTGTGCTAAAAAAATTGACTTTATTTCAATTTTATTTATTTATTGAAGTTATTTTTTTCTGGTTCCTTGCAATATTTGTGCTATTGAAGAATTAAGTTTAAAACAAGTTAGTTCTCCTGTCCTTATCACCAGTAAATATCTTTAGGTTCTCTTGATCTATGTTTCTGTTTGTATTCAGAAGCTCTGAGTGGTTCTCATTATTAATTTCTGCTTATAAATATTTGGAGCTTTTATTTCTCATTTTCTTCTAAAAAATCTATGATCTTTAAGTTATATATGTATATTTTATCTTCAAAGTCATTATCTTTGATTTGTATCAAGTTCATATGTTCCTTTGATGTTACTGATATTTACTTCTCTTCTGACACGGTTTATGAAATAATTTTGCATTCTAAATCTTTCCCTCTTCCCCCCACACCCCCATCTTTCTCTTCTTCCTTTGATACAATTTATTATGTACTTTTCCTAATCTTTTTTATCAATACAAAATAAATACAGAACAAAAAGTATAAGGACTGAAGCAGAAACTTAAATATACTGGGGATATAATGAGAAGACAGAAATCATTGGAAAAGACCCTGATGTTGGAAAAGATTGGAAGCAATAGAAAGGGATGACAGTGGATGAGATGGATAGTGTTATGAAAGCAAAAAACATGAGCTTGGATAGACTTTAGGAGATAATGAGAGACAAAAGGATCTGGCCTCCCATGGTCACAGAGTCAGGAATAACTTAACAAATAAATAACCACAATAAAAAAGTTATCTTAATTGGAGCTAAGATATTGAAAAATGAACAAAAAGAATAAAAATAATTCTGAGTTGGAAGAAACTTCAATTATTTTAATGATTTTTTTCCTCCCATAAAACAAAAGTAGTGATTTTCAAGCACTTTTTTGGTGATAAGTGTTGATGCTACACATAGACACAGTCTGGAAATAATAGTACTATTCCCCACAGAATAGATCATAGACCACAGATCTAAAGTTCAGAGGGACATTTGAAAGTATCTAATTCAATTACACCTTTTTAAAATGCAGAAACTGAGTCCCATTTAACAAGGTTATTGATTCAACCAAGTCTCATGGGATAAATGTGTATCCAAAAGGAACAGTCTAATACTAAAAGAATAGTGAAAAAGGTTTCTCACATATCACATCACAGAGTTAGGAATGACACAATATTAAACTAAGGGTTCATTTTTGCATTTTAACATCTGTGAATTTTCTTTTTGATTAATAATAGGGTGAGTTATATTTTCTAAGCAGAAAGGATAGTAAAGGGCAATTAGTTAAGCAAATAAAGAACATTATAGTTGTGAGTTTATGTTAAGTCATTACTTCAAAATATATGTTTAAAGAAAAATGCTATTTTGATACAGAAGAAACTTGTTAATTTAAGTCTGGACTCAATCAACAAGCTTTATTAAGTTTCTACCTTGTGCAAGGCACAGCGGATATAGACACAAAGAATGAAACTGTCTTGTCAAGGAATCTGCATTCTTACAGAAGATGTAAAATAGGTGTATAGCTGGACTAAATTTGTATAAATAATTATTTCATTGCTGATTCAAAGTTTAGAAAGAAAGAACTATTTTAATGTCAAAATATATTGATAATATGTGGTATTATCCCATTTCAATTAATTGAAGAGACAGGAAGAATAAGAGGATAAAATGAAAATATGGGTATTTATTACTAACAAAGAAGGGCAAGAAGAGAGGAGTAAGAGCCTGTCTTGGGCAGGGTTTAGATGGAGGTGGTTCAGAGGACAGATAGAAGTACACAGCAAAGCAGTGTATGCTGTTTACATATATTTACCGTACAAATCAGCATCATTAGTCTGTGTGACTTTGGTTCAAGATAGGGGTTTCTATGGCAATGACAGATCTTCACAAATGATACCCCTTTAACACATCTGAAATGCTCCAAAAAAAGTCTTTGTGATATAGTGATTTTCCCAGCCTCATCCAGCTGGTAGTTTAGATAGGATTTGAACTCATATTTCTGATTCCAAGATACTATTTATTCATTACTATCCACAGTGCCTCTGATATATTCTTCCAGCTTAATTTAATTGCCTCTAACCTTTCCATTTCAAACATATATTTCATTTTCCTGCATTTCTAAATACTCAGTGTCATATTCCATTAAGCAATTCTGACATTTCATCACTACAGCAACTTCAGAGGAGAGGGGAAATGGTTGTCATGTTCTATATGCATCGAAAGTAGGGACCTCACATTTGTAACATGCACAGTAATCCATTTAGATGAAAGGTATTATGCAATGTTAAGATAATCATTTACATAAATGGATTATATCTAAAATTGGTTGGTGAAAGTTTCTTGAGATATTTCCACCCTTTAATTATTTTCCCTGCCCCCCTCCTAGCAATAACCATTCATTAGTAACACTGCAATGCAATTCTTTCTTGAATTAAAGAGGTTTATTGATTTTACTAGGAAAACACAGTAACTCACATGTCTACTAAGAAACTTGCATGATGACAAATCAAGAAAAAGCACAAAGAAATTGGATGAAAGGGACAGAAATTTCATATAGTAACAATGATTTGGACATAAAATGATTTACAAATTCAAAGCCAATCAATTTTATATCTTTATTCCTTGCTATGTTCCAATAAATACAGCTATTAAACAATTACATTTCATCATGTATTTTGTAGTCACACACATACAAATACATACACACATAAAAAATAATCATTTTTCATAGAGAATCTAAGTAAAAACATGGTATAAATGGGAATTATTACAGTTCATATTTAGGTCCTTTATCAATAAGCCTCTCAGTATCTTCAATAGAGACAAGGCTAATCCAAGGAGTAAAGGAAGTTATGAGAGGGCAGCAGTATTTCCACCACAAGGGCGCAAGAATTGCAAACGTACTAGAAGCACAATCTGTCGGCAAGAATCTGGTAGTAACATTTTATGTGTTGTTTCAATTTTTACTTGATGGATATAGAAGGTGATGAATGGGAAAACAAAATTAACCCAGGAATGAACCTTACTATTGGGAAAGCTAGTGTAGAAAACTTTCCAAATAGCATAATAATTCTTAAATACAAGATTTTTTCCCTAGACATGCAATTTAATTAGTTTAAATAAAATTGTGGAATTAATTCCCTCTACCAATATAGAGATCTAAATTGCTTTGCCATTTGCAGTCTTAGAGAGCTACCTGGAGAGTATAAATGATTTGCTCATGGTCAAAGTGTTAAGAGGCATCAGTGACAGCTCCTAACTCTAGGTCTTTTTGACTCAGGAACCAGTTTTGGATCTGTTATGTCAAAGTGCTTCTCCAAAGATAATAAACACACACATATATGTATACATGCACACATATACATACATATGCTTATATACTCATACACACCACACACACACATATATATATATAAACCCACTTTTGATTTATAAGAATTTCTGGATAGAATAAATATCAAAAAACAAGGATTTAAAATGTTTTTTGGCTGATTGTTTTCTTAACCCCTGCAATTGTATCTTATAAAAGCATTTTTTTCTTTACTAATATTTAAGGAAATAAAAATTAAAACAACTCAGGTCTCAGGTTCTCCTTTATACCCATTATATGAGTAAAAGTGGCTCCCCATAAATGACAAATGATAAAGAAGCTGTGAGAAAACAATCACATTGGTGCGATGTTTTGGTATAATTTTGAATGAATTCACCCATACTGGCAAATAATTTAGAATAATGTACAAAAAATTATCAATGTTCACTGCGATCCTAGTAATACTGCTAAATCTATACCTCCTCCCATCAAAAATCAAAGAAAAGGTAGGGGCAGCTAGGTGGCGCAGTGGATAGAGCACCAGCCCTGAAGTCAGGAGGACCTGAGTTCAAATCTGGTCTCAGACACTTCCTAGCTGTGTGACCCTGGGCAAGTCACTTAACCCCAATTGCCTTTCAAAAAAAAAAAAAATCAAAGAAAAGGGAAAAATTGTATATGTACAAAAATATTTATAACAGCTCTTTTTTGTGGTAACAAAACAAAAACAAAATCAAAAACTTCAACTGGAAATTGGCTGAACAAGTCATAGTATATAAATGTAATTGGATACTATTATGCTATAAGAACCAAGAGAAAAGGTTTCAAAGAAACAGAAAGACTTGTTTAAATGGATACAAAATAAAGTGAGAAGAACCATAAAATCAATTTATACCATAGTACCATAGTAGTAATTACAGTGATAGTGGTAGTAATATAAAATGATATTATCAAATTATAAGACCAATGATATAAAATTATCCTTTTGATTATAAAAATTTTGCAAGATTTAAGAATAACTAAATTATCAACAATGATTCCAGGCTACTGGAAATAAAAAGTACTGTTCACTTCATGACAGGAAGATGATGCCTAATATGTAGAATCATAAATGAATTTTGACCCTGACCAATATAGGGATATTTTACTTTAAAGTGCTTAGGTGATACAGAGGTTTAGTATTTTTTTCCTTCTTTCTCTTTAATAGATAGAAAGAAATGAGTGAGGAACCAAAAAAAAGGATTCTTGATAATTGAAAATATTAAATAATATTTTTAGAAATAAAGATATTTTTTAAAAATAAATACAAGTTTTAATTCATGTTCTTTTGGTTTCCAAGAATGAAAAAGAATATTATCTTCTGGATTAATTTTATTTTTTCCCTATTAAAGTTAAATGCTAATCACAAATAAGAAATGTGCTTTCCCTAAGTACCCAGTATGACATTTTTTTTCCACTACAGAACTCCTTCAAAAGGTTGCTCCAAACACACAATATCTCCTAATTCAGAAGACTTCCATAGTGTTAACTGACAGTAGGGAGAAGTATGTGGGGATATGGGGGAAATTGACAGGCAAAGTCATAGTTCAAGCAACATGCAATTGAAATGTGGGGGCTCAGCAGGAATGCTAAAATATAGTTACTCAAGCACAATATCAGTGGGTGACCCTAGGCCTGAATATATTTGCTGAATTGACTGCAAAGAAAACAGTCTTCTCAGTCTTACCTCTCCTGATATTTCATGTTCTAATTAACAAGGTCTATAGTAAGAAAGAACAATCTTTTTTTTCTTTCTTTACAAATTGTAGTATAAGAATTGAAAGCTGTGTGTGTGTGTGTGTAAATCTAGCCTTGAATTCTGAACATTGTTAAGTCACTGACTAATTTTAGAAAATCAGAGATCACTGATTCCAAGGTTCTCATTTGGAAAATGAAGTAACTGAATCCCAGAGAAAGGATGCAACTTTCCAAATGCCTCACAGTTGAGAAACTAGGACTAACATCAGATTTCTACTACAATTCAGTTTCTTTCCAACAAATTTCTTAGTTTTATTCACATGATTCATTTTGCTAATCCCAATCTAGAATCTAACAGGTATTTTTTTGAGGGGAGGGATTTGACAGGCTTTATGCATATTTCTTTTTGTATCACAACACCATTGATGCACGTATTACGAAAGATCTCGATATTTTATTGTCTGCCTCAAATGTTTAAGGCAGATGTATTTTGTAATGCTTTGTCAGTTTTTCAATAAAGAAAATGATGGCAGCTGGGATATGTTACCTGTTCTATTAAAAACAGGCAACCATATTATCAAGTTTTAAACTACTTTTGATGGCTTATATTAGGAAGTCTTGTCAGTATAAAGGGAGCTAAAATTTTGATTGATTAGTGCTATCTGCTGAATTGTCTGCTGTATTAGACTAAGGGTACTGGGCAACGCCATTTAGATGCAAGCAATATCTGTCAGGCTCTGATTATATGATTGCATTTCCCTTGCTACCATCACCCAAGAAAAAAATACATAAAAAAGAGTTTCTTAAGAGATTTAAAAGGAACAAAACTTTTTTTCCAGTAAAGAAAATAAATAAAATTTGTATTGCAATAATTCCAAAATTCAGTTAGTTTGACTTCTTACTTTTTTGAGGCTTTTTATTTGCTTCATTTTTGCAGTTTTAGGGTTGAATTTTCTTGGGTTCTTGGAATCTGGCAATTTTGGGAAACTTATTTTTCATGTGTGTAGTAAAGGTGCCCAATGGTTGAAGGACATAATATAATCCTAGGATTATTTTTCCCTTTCATACCATTTGAACACTATTTTCTGAAGAAATAATTAATATGACAAAATTGAACAATTCCACTTTACTTGTGTCAGATTGAATGCAGCTCAGATATTCAAATTCCAAATAATCTTTTTTTGAAGAATTGAATTCCCTCCCAATTTTCCAATTCATTTATATATGTATGAAAATGATATTTAAAAGGATAAGAAGGAATGACTCCCACACACAAACACACATAATCCAGAGAATATTTCATTCTCCCACTTTTATTGGTTCTTTTTTAATTCTTGAATTTCATTATATCAATAGAGAAAAGCTTACTACTTAGTAGTCCCATGAAGAACCTATTAGACAATAGTTTGGGGTCATCCCACTTCTCCAGCTTATTTCATGTCTTTTGCTTAATGCTATTGCAAAGGTAGATAGATAACTACCTTATTTTAATTTAATTTAAATTCCCCAAAAGGAGATAATAGCTACTAACTACAATAATAATATATCTAAGTCAAAATTAAACAATAGAAGGAAATGGAAAAACCTCAATCTTTCCAAAGACTTTGAATTACTCTGAGTTACAGAGTAGAATTATTGCCTTGAGGAATCTTTGATTTCATCAGATTGGGGGATTCTCAGTGTCATGATTCATTTCACCAATGCATATTTTAATCCATGTATGGCTTAGTAGACTAAAAGGTTTTCTGATGCATGTTAAAACATTTATCTGGGATCACAGTGTCAGAGACAGGATGTAAACCCAGTTCTTGCTAACACCATAGCTACTACTCTACGTATATTCTGTGTTAGATGATTATAGACATAAAATGTATAAGTATGTACAAATGAGACTACAATATGTGAATACTCAAAAATCTGTGATATTTTCAATGTGGGAATAGCCTTCAATTGAAGAAGACCACAGTATTCCTCTCTACCCCATGCTTTAGTTTTAGGTTTTCAAAAGGTTTCAAACCAAAGTATTTTATCATTCCTTATCATGAAAGCTCCTTCAGGCTTGGCTAGCTATAGAGACCATCATTAACCTATATTCAAAGTCCTTCAAGGTCAATGTGACCTGCCACTTTATTTTCCATTAGAATTACCTTCAAGGACTGAAGGATCACCTCCATGCTTCAGTGAGATATTAGAGCAGAATTTTAGAAGAATCATTCAAGAAAAGCTTGAAGAAAAAAAAAGGAAAATGTTAATGTCTGCCTCCCAAAAGGGAAGAAAATATATAGCTTAGACCTGTGGTAATTGCTGAACTTAAAGGTGGGAAAAAGTAATAGAGATTTGGTTACTGTGTTTAATAAAGTAAAACAGGAATAAACATGAAAATTACAAATAAATCCTCCAAATATTTTCTTTGTTGATACATATCAATGTACCTTTTCATTATGGGTTTTTCCTTCAAAAATACAAATCATGAATCAGTTCATTCTTGTTCATCTTGTATAATCTCATTCAGGTGAACCCAATTAATTAATGGCAGATATTTTACCTAATATACTGGGATGTCCTAGAAGTTCTTTTTTCTCTTTTTTTACATTGTAAGGATATGCCTAGAGAATCAACTAGAATACCACTAGAAACTATTAACAGTTTTAGCAAAGTTGCAGAATACAAAGTGAATCTATATAAATCATCAGCATTTCTATATGTTGCCAACAGAGTCCAGCAAGCAGGAGACACAAGGAAAATTTTCACTTAAAATAGCTGTATAGAGTATAAAATATTTGGGAGTCTGCCTGTCAGGACAAAAATCAGAAACTGCATGAAAATGATTACAAAACACTTTCCACACATATAAAGTCAGGTTTGGATATTTGGAGGAATGTCAGGTACTCATGATACTCATTGATAGGCCTAGCTAGAAAAAAATTATTTAATAATATTAACTTATATTATTTAATAATAATTTAATAAAATGACAATTCTGCCTAAATTAATCTGCTTGTTCAGTGCCATGCCAGTCAAACTGTCAAGAAATTACAGAGCTACAGAAAATAATAAAAAAGTCCATCTGGAGAAACAAAAAGTCAATAATTTCAATGGAATTAGTGGGAAAAAATGCAAGTGATGGTCTAGCATCTAACTAAAACTATGTTATAAATCAGAGGTCATCAAAACCTTTTGTGTAGTTGATAAGTGGAATGTTAGGTTCACAAAACACAATAGTCAATGACTATTGTAATCAAGTATTTGATAAACCCAAAGATCCCTGCATCTGGTATAAGAACTGACTATTTGACAAAAACTGCTAAGAAAATTGTAAATTAATATGGCAGAAATTAAGCATTGACCCACACTTAACAGCCTATACCAAGATAAGGTCAAAATGGGTTTATAATTCAGACATAAAGAGTGATACTATCAGCAAGTTAGAAGAACAAATGATAGTCCACTTCTCAGATCTGTGGAGAAGGAAGTAATTTGTGGCCAAGGAAGAACTAGAGTACAACGTGAAATGCAAGATGGAAAATTTTGATTATATCAAAGAATTTTTGTACAACAAACCCAATAAAGACAAATTTGGAAGGGAAGCATAAAACTGGGGGCAGAATTTTACAAGGTAAAGATATAAATGAAGTAAGTGGTCTGTTCCTCAGTTATCTTTTGATCCTGCTGATTGACCCATCCATCTTCTTTTGCAAACATACATTTATTTATGTGATGATATTCTTTACACTGCTTCTCCTTCTTAATTCTATTTATAATGTGAGGCCATATGCATTAAAGAAGAATATTTTCTAGACAATGGCAACATAAATAAATAAAAATTTAAAAAATATCCTAATATTCATTGTAAATATTTTATTAGTTAATGAATTTTCCATTTTAGTTAATATTAGGAATTCCATAAATGTAAACACTATGTGCTGCTCTGATACTGAAAAAGTCATAAGTAAATAGTTCATGTCAGTCAGTGACTCTGCTATTTGAAAAGAAAAAAACTTGTTTCAAAAAGCTTAAAACAGAACTATTTTAGAAAAGCAACCAATTCTCTTCATCAATTATCCTGAAGTGAAGTCCCATTTGTTGACTCAAGCAAAATTCTGTCAAACTTTGTTTCTCCCTTGAGCATAAAAGAAGCAATTCTTTGACGATAGTCCACAGAATTTGAAAATAAGCAAATAGAGTGATATAGGATGGCTTATAATTTCCATAGATGATAATTACTTCTTAAGTACAAGAGAGTAATTATCATTAAATCAATTTTTGTTTCTGCTCCATGGTATTGACATTTTCTATTACTAAGGGCATATTGTGTCACTGTTTCTTTACAAGAAGAACATCTCTTTTGGGTTGGCAATATTAATCATAATTGAGTCTTTCTGAGATTAATCACTCTACTAAGGTTTAAACATGGCCAGAACATCTAAAGATTCTTGCATATCCAACCGGATCAAGATATGGCTTTCTTTTCCAAAATATAACCATTATAAAGTAGCTAACAGACATTTTATGGTTGTGGAAATAAAATGTATTCACAATAGGCACTTTAAGAATAAATAGAATCTTGAGAACTGTAGAAATCTCTTTGATGGCAGAAAAGCAATAAAGCGTATTAAGCTGAAATACACTGCTGGGAGGAACATAGTAACCAAACTTGAGAGGTTATAAAAATAGCAGAACAAGTTTGTATACTTTACTCTTTTATATGTACACTAGGACAAATGATGCTGAATTGATCTGCTAGACCTTGAGACCTTGATTCATAATTTAAAAGCTACTGGTAACCCATGGTGCTATAAGATGGTGACTGGTGGAGACTTGCTCGTTTTAAGAAAGAATAGCTAGTGTTTTAAGTAGACTGCAAAAATAAATTCTGTTCAACCATGATTATATTGCTAATAATTTTGGTTATAGTTCAACAGGGCTGATCATTTTGTAACCTACCCATGTTTTCTCACCTAGTGCTTTGCTTTTCCATATTCCTCCATAGATCCTCCACAGAGGATTGAGCCAATGTACTAAAACTTTCCCTATAGATCATTTTACATTTTATGAGTACCAGAGAAGCATAAAATTTATCCATCTGTTAAATCTCATTTTTGACACAAGACCAACCCACGTCCTTTTCCCAAAATGTATTTTCTAAAAGATATTTCTGTGGCATTGGCTCTCAGAGAGGTCATCTATAGAAATACCTTATAACCAACCATACCTTGCTCTATCCACTCTATTACTTCAACAACTTTGATTCCATGGAGTTTGTGATATTCCAAAATTCGCAACCATATAACATCAGAAAAAATATTTTAAAATATTTTATAAATATAAATAAATAAATGAAAATATTTGATAATATTTTAGTAAAAATAGTTTTAGAAAAAAAACAATATTGGCTCTTTGCTCAAGAGATCAATTTGAGGATATTAACAGAAGTGCACAATTCTGCAAATAAACCCAGATTACTCCATTTTCAAATTCAATTTGATCCAACTCAAATTCATTACTATTTTCATGACCTGCCCAAAATATAAATAATGATATACTAATTCATTCTGTTTCCATCCATCTACATGTCATGGTTTAGAAAACAGATATTTTAATCAATGTTTTCCATATGTGAATTTTCATATTGATTTAATTCTAATAATTATAGAGTTCATTGTAAAGGCATTTAAATAGGTGCTCTCTTGATGCAATTGGCATGCTATAATTGCAAACTGGACTTCAGCGTCGATGAGGAAATCCTTCTGTCACTTGGACTTCATGGAAAACATTTCTGTGATCATAGCAAATGCCTTTTTTAATGATATGTATTCCTGGTTTATGTGTCATTTAACAATAATCAGAGACTCTTTGGACAGTTATCTTTGGATTTCTATTTTTCAAAAAGAACACATAATCTCACCATAAGAAGTAGAAGTAATATGATGACTTTATTAAAGATGATTCTTTAGATTCTTTTTGCTCTACCAAGATGGATTTTTTACTAATAAAAACATAGTGTAATCATATTTCTCTGTAACTCTAAAGATATGATTTACTACATAAAAATCATATGAAAAAGACTTCCAATTTGCTTTTTATAATTTTAACAAGAGTACTATTGATATGCATTCTCATTTGCAAAAAAACATCTCGGAAAGATTTTTTAAGTGAAAACATAGGCTTATGTGACAATAGTTATTAATGTTTCCATCTCTTTTAGGGGGCATTAGTGCCTCACTATTTTCAAAATTGCATTGCTTCCAGAATGAATTTTTGGTATATATTTGAGTTGGCCCAAATGTTCTTCCTAATGTCATCAATTTATTTCTCTTCCAACTCCTTCATAAAAGATAACAAGGACAAAGATCTTAAGATACAAATGTGTCTTTATTACTAATTATAAAAATAGATTATCACAGAAATATTGACAAATGTGTTTCAATTTATATTTTTTTGTTTTCTCTCCAATTTCGTCTATGATGATTCTTGAAAGAGTGTAGATCATTTGATGTCTTGTTGAGCTTTCTGTATAGTTAGCTTTGGGTCCATTTCTATTTACTATTTTGAGGAAATAATGTTCATAATCTAGCATCAAGGACTTCCAGAGTATGGTTTTTTTTATGATTCTCTCCCTGAATTCCATTATTTTCTGCTTGTGAAGGAAAAAAAATACTGATGAAGGCAGTCTGGGGGCTGTGGATGGTACCCTGGAGTAGAAGGTTTTTCTAATGTAGCAACTGTTTCACATTGGTTAAACTTTTTGAGGAAATGAAGATAAGGTAAAAATCTTTGTCTAATTCTATCTCCCATGGCTGGATGTTGGAAAAGGGTGGAGGGGAGAAGGAGGGAGATACAGAGATTGAGGAATCATTTAAATTGGTCAGAAAGAAACTGGAGGGATTGCATAGTCTTCTCACTTTTCCCTTCTAATCTGATGTTAGTTTTTCACCTTTGCTCTTAGGTAGTCAATTAAAAAGATGCACAAAGACAATTGACTCTGGCATACCTTCCGCATCAGTAATCAATTGTTTCTTATTTGTTAAGATAGATAGAGTTTCATTTTTATGAAACTGCTGATCAGACCTTTTAAATTATATCAACAGAAGAAGGTGAAGAAGGTAGAAAAATAAAGCACAAGGTGAGGAAGCGTGGATAAGTTACAATATGATCAGCCCTATTGAACTCACATCAAAATTATTAGCAATTTTTCCCTAAAATTTCTCTCAATATGTTTAAATGATGACTTTAAACATATTCTAGAGAAGCAGAACACACACACACACACACACACACACATCAAAAAAATGGAGTAAAACCATTTGCTTATTTATAAATTTAGCAGGAAAGGTCTGATGCACCAGGGTGAGAGATGACCAGAGTCCAGTATATGCTACATGAGCAAAGACTGGGCTGCAGCAAATCAGGAATAGACCTCAGGGTAATTAAATCAGTGGCAACAGTGGGAGTTTACAGACCTCTTAGCACACAGATGTTAAGTAAGGGGATCTGGCAATGGATCAGAAAGAGATTTACAATGAGTAGCAATCCTGGGTCTTAGAAGGATCATTAGCACAGCAGAGCTTGTCACTGCAAGGAAGCTCCTATCTTCACCACAGTTCCAGAATTGAAAAGAATGCTTATGGTACCCCCAAAACACTGCAGAGTACAGAAGAATAGTAATCATGCATCTCCCTAGATCATACCACCTCGGAATAATCAAATACATACATGTCTCAGAATTACCTCTAAAAACAGTTACACAAAAAACAAAAACAAAAGAAAACAAAAATCTAAATCTTGGGAAGCAGAAGCACAACTTTAGCAAAGAGTTAAAAGTTAAGAAATAGACTGGAAAATGAGCTAATAAAAAAAAATTCTGACCATAGAAAGCTATTAATGGTGACAAGAAAAATCAAAATACACATTCAGAAAAAAAAAGATAATAAAGTCAAAATTCCTCTATCTAAAGCTTCAAAGAAAAAAAAAGTTGTCTCAAGGCATGAAACAGTTCAAAAAGGTTTTTTTCATAATCAAATTAGAGAGGTAGAGGAAAAATTGGGAAAAGAAATGAGAGTGATACAAGAAAATCACGAAAAAAAGTCAACAACTTGGTAAAGTAAGCATACATACTCAAAAAAGTGAAGAATATAACACCTTAAAAAACAGAATGGGCACAAATGTAAAAAGATGTGTAAAAATCCGATGAAGATAAGAATACCCTGGAAAGCAGAATTAGCCAAATGGAAAAAAGATATATAAAAGTTCACTGAAGAGAGAAAAGGATAAACGGAGAAAACAGGATGGAGAGAGATAAATAGTTGGCAATCATTAATGTGGAAAAAACGTACAGTGAGTCTCTTTGACAAAAATTTCATTTTTCAAACACATAGAAAGCTGAGAAAGTTCATAGAAATAAGAATAATTCCTTACTTGCTAAATAGTTGAAGGATTTAAAAAGGCCATGTTCAGGCAAAATAATCAAAGCTATTTATAATCATATAAAAATGCTTTAAATCATTATTGATGAGAGAATGCAAATTAAAACAATTCTGAGCTAATATCTTACACCAGTCAAGATGTCTAATATGACAGAAAAAAAAACTACAAATGTTAGGGGAGGATTAAAATACTTATGCACTATTGGTGAAGTTATATACTGATTCAATGATTTTGTCAAGCAATTTGAAACTGTGTTCAAAGGGTTATAAAACAATGCATACCCTTTGATTTAGCAATACCACTACTAAGTCTGTATCACAAAGATTTAAAAAAAAAGAAAGAAAGAAAAATAAAAGGACCCATGTGTACAAAAATATTTATAGCAACTCTTTTGATGTTGGTAAAAATTGGAAATTGAGGGGTTGTTCATTAATTGGAGAATTACTGAACAAGATGTGTATGATTGTGGTGAAATGCTATTATGCTTTAAGAAATGATAAACAGGATGCTCTCAGAAAAAAACTTACATAAACTAAAGCAAAATGAAGTGAACAAAACTAGGAGAATGTCGTACATAGTAATAGCAAAATTGTATGATGATCTACTATGAATAACTTATTCTCAACAATACAATGATCCAAGATAACTTTATAGGACTTAAAATGAAAAGTACTGCCCACTGGAATAGCAGAATCTGAATGCTGATCAATGATACTTTAAAAAAAAAACTTTTCTTATTTTTCTTGGATTTTTTGCCTCTGTTTTCCTTTCACAGCAGGACTTACATAGAAATGTGTTCTGCATGACTACACAATTTAACCTATGTCAAATTGCTTGCCTTCTAAGTGGAGTGGAAGGACAGGTTGGAAGGAGAGAAGTTAGAACTCAAAATTGGGGGGGGAAGTTTATTTAAATTATTTTTGTTTATAACTGGGAAAATAAAATGTTAAATAATGAAAAAAATATATCAGTATACATTTTGAAATTTTACACTTTCATTGCAAAGGTGAGAAAAACTAAAATTAAAAAAAAACAGGAGAAAATATTTGGGAAAGCATGGTTCAAAAAGAAGGCAAGAGACTTGTTCAAGGTTTATATATGACAAGGAAGTCCTGTGATTTTTTTATAAACTTATCTTAGAAAAATAAACTGACCAAAGTATAAATCAATTTCAAAAAAAATAAAAATAAATAAACCTGGTGGGGTGGAAATAAAACAAAGTGGATTTACAAACATCTTACCAAACAATGAAGAAAAAATTATTCTAATATTATAAAAGCTGTTGAAGAAAATAGGAAATGAAAGGATTCTATTAAATTATTTCTATGACATATAATTGATCTTGATGGCTAGATTAAGAGGAATCGAAACAGAGAAATAAAACTAAACCAATATTTATCTAACTAAATATTGATGCAAAAAAAAATAAAATGTTAACGATTATAGAAATATTTCACAAAGATTACTTTATATATATATGTCTTCAAATGATAATCAAATTAATCTGGAAAAATAAAAGGTCAGGAATATCATTAAAAATGAGAAGGAATAGGACTGACTAGCAATACTAGATGTCAACCTTTAAAACAAAAATGTAGTCATCAAAATAATTTGATACTAGATAAGAAATAGATTAGGTAAGAAATAAAGAAGCTGATTAGTTATACAATATACAAAAGCAAATAAGCATAGTTATTAAGTATTTGATAAGCCCAAAAATCTCAGCTATTGGAGTAAAACCTCACTATTTAACAAAAACTATTGAGAAAACTGGAAATCAGCCTGTCAAAAACTAAGTATAAATTGATATCTTACACTACATACTAAGACAAGATCCAAATGTATATTGATTTAGACAATAGGATTAGCACCCAAAATTATAGGTAAATAGAAGAAATTATTTGTCACATCTATGGATAGGGAAAGATTTTATGATAAAACATGGGGGTTCACAAAAAAATAAAATACACAATTTTGATTATACAAATTAAATTTTTTGTACTTACAAAATCATTGCAACTAAAAATAAAAGCAGGAAATTGCATAAGCATCTTCGGACAAATTTTTCTGACAAAAGTTTCATTTCTAATATGTCTAGGGAAATGAGCGAAATTTACAAGTGTTATTCCCTAATTCATAAGTTGTCAAAGGATATGAACAGGAAATTTTCAAAGAATGAAATCCATGCTATCAATAACAATATTTTAAAATAAAATTCTTTAAGTCACCAATAATTAGACAAATGTAAATTTTTAATAAATCTGAAGTATTAACTTATACTCATCAAAATGGAAAAAGTAAAGAAATAAAAAATCCTGGGAGGTTATGGGAAAACATATACATTAATTCATGTTTGGTGAAATTATGAATTATTTGAATCATGCTAGAAAGCAATTTGGAACTATTCTCCCAAAGCTATTTAAATGAGATTTGTCATTTATCCCAATGATTCTACCTGAGAGCTATTCCCCAAAAAGGACAATGAAAGACTAAAAAGATAAATATACGCAAAAATACTTAATAGAAGCCCTTTTTGAGACAGAAAATAATTGGAAATTTAGGGAATCTCTATGATTTAGGGAATAGCTAAGGAATTCAGGGCATATGAACTTGGCGGAATATTAATCTTTTCTAATAAATGATGAAGAAGATACTTTTGGAGAAACTTCTAAAAACTGATATTATGTAAAGTTAGGAAAACAGCTTCCTTAAAATGTAAAGCACAGATTGAGGCTTATTTTCTTTGACATTTCTAATATGGGAATTTGTTCTGCTTGACTGTAAATGTTTGTAATTCATTTTATTTATTTGCTTCCTGAATAAGAAGGATTTGGAGTAGAGGAGTAACAAGAGAATTTAGAGCTGAAAGTAAAGTTAGTGCTCAAAAATGAAAAAGAATACTTAGGTCCTAGCTATGACAATCACCAAATAATATTGCAAAAACTGAAAAGTAGTATAATTTAACAAAAAGGAAAAGGCTTATTATTGATTTGGAAATTACTCTTGAATCAACTTAACAATTCACTTTTCAAGAGTAAAATCTGATTTAGTAAAAAATAAGAATAAAGAATCATAATGAGAAAAATATACAGCGTACAATTGAGAAAACTCAATTCTAAATTATTAAAACAAATAATTGACAATTATGCATAGGCAGCAGATGACAGAAATGACATCAACATCAATTATAATAATTTTATAAAGAAGCTTAATCAACATTAATTAATTACTACAGCCAAGAGCTCAGAAAGCACCAGAGTCAGCAAATGTTGACTTATCCCTAGAGGCACCCCTTGATTTAAGTAAAGATTTCTTTAAAATATATATATATACATATATGGAAATTGTTGGCACATTGGATAGAGTGCCAAATTTGGAGTTAGGAATACCTGAGTTAAAATATTGCCTCAAACTTAAAAACTTTATAACTCTGGGTAAAATACTTAAGATCTCTCAGTTTCCTCAAAACACATAATAAAATCTACTTCTTAGACTTGTTTTGAGGAACAGAGGAATTAAAATATGCAAAATACTTTGCAAAACTTAAAGTGCTATGTAAATATTAGGTATTATCATTATTACAAAGGAAGATGGTACATAATTATGGGTAGTATCATCTCATAAAGCAGAGAAGTAGTGCAGGATAAAACCAAATTAAAGAAGAGTTGGCAAGAAATCCAACTGATCAAAGTCATTCAAAAGGCATCGAGGAAAGTGGAAAGAGAATAATAATTAGTTCAAATGCCTAACATTTATATGGTACTTAAGATTTCCATTATTATCTCCACAGATCCTCAGGACCCTGAAATAAATCTTTTTATTATCACAATTTTACATATAAGAAACTGATCGGGCTCAAAAGAGGTAAAGTCGTATATCCAGTTAAAAAAACTAAAAAGTATCAGGTTAAGAGTCTACAAAAATGAAAAAAAAAGAAAGAAAATGGGTTAAATAGATATCATAATAAATTGATTTCTCCCTCAAGGATAGTGGAACCTTGTGTATAGAGGAGATAGAAATGGCACTAAAGAGAACAAAGACAAAATTGGCAGCTGAACTAAGCCAAGCATATAAAGGCTTATATAATGATAACGACATAACTATGAGGCTATTGATGTACAAAGCACCTGAAGGAGGTAAAGATGATAAAAACATGGACTATATTTATACTGAAAACAACAATCCAGAGAATATTAGAAACTATTGACCCATTTGCCTACTCATACAGAAAATTTTAGGAGAGTCATGTCTAAGATACTATTATTCTGAGGTCTTGTTCTTTGCATATGGAGAGTTGTTGGTAATTATACAGACATAAAAATACTTTTGTGTAAAGAAAAAAATAAACTAAGTAGAAAATGAGGTAACATTTTGTCTCCATCATAAATTAACATTATTATTCCTGAAAAATATAGGAAAATAACTTTAGTTTAATTTCAATTTGTAAAACATGTATATGATAAAACAGTTTTAAGATGAAATTTGCTTTAAAAATAACTCTGGCCAAAACATAAAATTTTAAATTGCCTTGCAAAAACATAGAATCATGCCTCATTTGTATATGAACATTTTGATTGTCCAAACTGGCCAATATACATTAAACAATTAAAAAATATGACTATAAAGATAGTTTTAAGAACATGAAATTGTAGAGTTGTAAGTAAGTACATGAATAAATAGAAAACACTTTGGATATGACTGAATAATTGAAATAGAACTGAGTAGAAAGACATTTCCTATACAATAAAAATACCCCTAGGATTCTGACAGAGTATAACTATAACTGTGTGGTGGCAGTGATCTTTCTCTGGCAACTGACAGCCACTAGTGTAAGAGCAATTTGGATAAGGGAGTCCAACTCAGAAAAAAGTGGATTTTTTGACATATCTAGGTGAGAAATACCAAGACTTTTAGTGTAACTCTATAGAGTGTTTTTACACTCTTGGTGACAAGACCCCATATGCAGCACATCATAAAACCTGCTATGCTATAGGCATTGTAATAGACTACATTCCATTTTTATTAGATATGGGGTACCTAAAAGGGTTTGAAGGAATACAGACTGACATTTAGGGATTTGAGAAGAGTTAAAATAATTTTTCAACACTAGCTTATGTGGCTGGTAGAATCGTTGTCTTCAAGTAGCATTAGAAGAAGGGTAAATGAAGAATCATACCTTGAAAACTTCTGCTAATTTTTTCCTAGCTATCTGACTGTTTATAGTGATCACAGCTCTTGTTTTATGTCATCTGGTTTTATAATGTAAAAGTGCTTAAAAAGATTTACTGTGGTGGAGTCAAGATGGTAGAGTGGACAAACTCTTTCAACACTCCCCTCCAAACAAGTTTTAAATAATGCCTCAAATCAAATCAAATTCCAGATGGTAAAACCTACAAAATGTGAGGGTGAGATATTTTTTCTAACCCAAGATAATTGTGGTTAGAACACTGCAATATGGGTTGGCCTAGAGGCTAAATGATAGCATCAATAACAAGGAGCTTTGAAGGTAGCAAAACCAGTAGCTTCAGGAATTTTCAAGTTAGAGATGATAAGGGCATTGATAAACTGGTTAGAAAAAAAAGACAGTGGGAATAAGTGGGATAAATTTGTCCATATAATTGAAGTAGATAAAAGAATTGGATTAAAAACTAAAATTCATTATGTGTTGTTTACAAGAAATACACTTAAAACTGAAATACATACAGAAAAATTCAAGTCTATAACTGATTGAGTTGTTTACAATATGAAGTAAGGACATTAGTTTCATGCTATATAAGCCAAATTGCTCAGCAAAAAAATAAAACAAGATAAAAATTAATATTTAGTGAGTGTGTCTTATATGAAAGACTTTAGAAATCAGTTCAATAAGAGGAAACTGAGTGAGCTGAATTAGGTCAAATAATTTGCTCCAAGTTGTCTAGACAGTTGGTGATAAAAACAGATTTGGGCCTCAATTCTTTTCATTCCCAGATCATTATTCTTTTTATTTCAACATAGAAAAAAATTTATCTCTGGAATTGGTTTCATATTTATAGCCCTGATCATAAGCATCATAGTATCATAAATGTAGAGCTAGAAGGAACCTCAGAAGTCATTTAGTATAACCCTTCATCTTATAGATAAGGCATTAAGGTAAAAGGAAATTTAAGGGCACAGAGGTAATTAAGTGTCAGAGGTCAGATTTGAACCTAGAATCATTAGATCTATTTAGACTTCCAGATCTTACCTTAAAGGCTCTGTTCCATTTCCTCTATCATTGCCCAAGTGTTAGTCAGAACCACTACCAACTCACTCTATTCACCTTGTATATATTAATAATATAGAGAGCAAGAAGGGACTTCAAAGTCTAGCTAGTCCAATGCTCTCATCTTATACATAAAGAAAATAAGACCTAGGAAGATTATATGGCATGTCCAAGTTGACCTGTACATTATAACTCTCAGAGATGGGATTTGAATCTAAATACTCTGATTTTTTCAGAACTCTTTCCATTGTACCTCACTTTCTCCCATGAAATGTGGGAATCATGGGGAAAAGGATTACATTGGGAAATATGAAGGTTGCTATTATAGTCTGACTTTTATTCAATGGTTAGAAAAATCAAGATCAATACCATTCTTCAAATATTTGAACTCAAGAGCAAAGAATAAAAAGAAAATTAAAATCTCTGATGTGAATGTAAGGAAAAAATAGTTCCAGGAAGTATGAAATAAAATTGGACATTTAGGCTTTGATGCAAAGCCTTCAGGAAATCATGTGGACATGAAGTTATCACACTGAAAAAGAGCTTTTTAAGGGAATTAATGAGAAGATGTACTCTTGGGGCTTTTCTTATGAATAAGGATGACAAAGGCTAATTCTCATATAGAGATCTGTACCTGGCAAGAATGAATTGGAAAAAACCCTAAATGCCATTCTTCTAAAATTAATATTATCATCAAGAATTTATAGCAAGCATGAGCAATCTGTAAAATAAAATTAACTCAAAAGAATAACTTAATCATGATTGGTAGTCTAAAAAGTCTGAATTTCATGGTTCCGTTAACTGTTTAATCCACATTCTTAATAAGAGATAAAACTTATAACAAAATTTGATAGCAAAGTTGTTACAAATTTGATTCCATTAAATATCAACTAATAACATCACAAAACATCACAAAATGAAATTGAGGATAAATAATAAAGTCATAGAGTTTATTTTGAAAATGGGTAGGTAGATGCTATCTGTAATATAATTTCATAATTGTTAATTATACATTTAGCTCATTCTTAAATTTGTATTTGCATAATCCATTGCCTTATTCTATCATGAATCCTGCCAACTTAAAAATAGAATTTTTGAGCTATTTTACCATTAAAAATAAAAACAGCTGATATTCATGCAAAATGTCCTTAAAACTAAAAAGTATCCATAAGTTCCTGTCACAAACTCAATTTCATCATGATTATGAAATCACTTTCACTACCAGTGAATTAATAGAAACTCATAGCATAACAGCAATATGTAATTCAGAGAATTCTTTAAAAATTAGACTAAACAATCCTAACTCCATTTACATAGTCATTTCTAAGTTAAAATCATGAGGAGCAGGGTATTGTATAGAAATGATTTTCTTTTCTGTTTCTGGAAATAAATAGTTTCTCACCAGAGCTTCTTTGAATCTTCCATATTTGGATGGATCTCTTATCTGATCAATACCTTTCAAATGTACAAATGGAACCTACTGGCAACTTCCCATACAATGCGATTCTTAACTTCATGTTTTCCACAAGTTTCTTCCAAGTGGATATTGTGATACTGTATGAGTACTAAATGCACAGCCCACCATGTTAGAGTTGGAGCTGAATTCAGTGCTCAGTTGGGTCAATTCATACCTGAACAAGAACACAGGCAGCAAATGGCCATATAGCCTTTACTCAAACACTTCCAAAAAGCAAATTCTCATTAGCCTCTGAGGAAACCCATTCCTTGATTAGTTTTGACTGTCAAGAAGTTCTCTTTATATCAAGGACACATTCCATTACAACAGATTCCCTTGTTTTTGTATCACTGATTCATAAGACTTCTACTCATTTGAAAGGAGAACTAATAAGCACAAATGAATTGGTAAAGTTGCAGGCATTATTCCAGGTTGGTGAGGCAACAACATATAGATATAGATAGCCCTCTAGAAATGTCCTGATAATGTGATATTTTGGAAATCACTTTGGCTCTTTTCTTAGGTAAACTTTGACTTTTGTTTGGAGCATCTGTGATTACTGGATACATCAGGAGAAATAATATTTTTTCTCCTGTTGATTTTTTTTACTTTTAATTACTAAATAATACAACTATAAACTAATTATTTGCTGATGGAAGGAACAGATAAGCAACTATAAGATATTATTTCTGTGGAGCTAAAAATTCCATTTCATCCCACCATCAAAATTACCTCAATTTAATCAATGAAATTCTCAACAGGAGCAAAGCCTTTCATTCCACAAAGAAAAATGATTCCACAGCTCTAGATTAGTGAACTCATGAAAAACCTGTGATTTTGATCTACATTGATGAGAGATAGGACAATTTATGAGCTTAAAGTCTTACCTGACACTCAGAGAAATGGTGATAAGTTCATTGTCACACTACCAAAAAAGTGTCAGATGCTGACTGACCTTAGTTCTTCCTATCTTACAATCCAACATGCTGTCTATTGTAAATCATAATCTCTCAAAGGTATATAAACCCTGTTTTATCCTCATAATGCTTACAAGCAAAAGGAAGTCTTCGATTTCCACTCACTCCTAGAAACCAAGTTCTCCCAAGAATTTCTTCTCTGTACTAAATGACTCCACTAAGGAGATAGTGCTAGAAGCTGATTTGACACTTCTAGAAGCCCAAAAAGAAGAATCAACGTTTCACAATAAAATCCCTCTATACTTGAAAAAGACATTATAGCAAGACATGCTTTACATCATAAGCAACAAAAATCTTCCACACTGACTGGTTTCCATGTGTAGTCAAATCTTAAATTTTAAAAAAGGAAGGTGGGGGTGAATGAGGGAGGTGTACACTGAAGGAATATCATCTGCCCAAAGCAGTGTTTTATAGCAACTTTTCTTCCCTTTTATCATGAGCATTTCATATTCTATTTGAAGATCTCTCTAACATTACCACCTGTGTTTTATTTGGTCCAGCAGGGTTGGCACAATTAATGTCTTTTAGAAAGAAATATGGATCATTTGTGTTCGTACATTTTCAATTTTTATATTTAACAATTGCTTCATTATTCCTTAAAGCCATGAAATACAATTGACTATACTAGGAATGAAATAACGACATATTTCCAAGTTATGGCCCTGATTCAAGAAAAAATGTTGTTCTTATTTGTTTGTTTTAAAATCCGTATCATTTACGTTTAATGTAATCCTGAAAGTTCATTGCTAAAATTACTTCCTGAAAATGGTTCTCTTTAAAAGAAAAGCTTGCTAATAGTGCTGGAATATTGCTTTGAAATAGACGGTGCTTTCTGCTTTTTAAAATTGATCTTGCAATTTTCAATATACAAAAGAACCCCAGGGTTGAGATTCAGAAATAATACAGCATTCTAGACTTTGTATGAGATATAGTTCTGCATATCCCTGTGCATCATATGTACACAAGGAATAAAATTTAAAGTATGGTATTAACTGAATCTGTGGAATATCAAGGTGCTTTTTAATGGTATTTTACTATTTTTTAGAAGTATACAATGAGCATACAAAATATTGACACTACTAACTTCAATAACTCCCATGGGTAAGATTACATATCCTGCAAATAAATGGTGCTCTCCACATCTTAAGGTTATTTGGAGTCTTTACAGTAGATGCAGTCTGAGAAAAATCAAGAAAAGTTGTCTCCATTAGAGTTTTTCCCAGTTATTTAGCAAATCAAACTTTTCTTGTCATCAGTTTTCTTTCAGTAATTTTTTTTAATGTGAGTAACTATCAGTTCTCTATTCATTTGCCATCTGCAGGACTTGTTTTTAATCTCCCACTGGTAGGTTCCATCTCTGTCAGTCAATTATTCTTTAAAACAGCCCTTTCAAAATGAATGACTTTCTCTTTCAACATTGTGCAACACAGAAGGTCACAGGCCCTTGTCAATATGACAGTAAAAGAAAAGAGGGAAAAGGCAATGGCAGAAAGCACATATATAAAAATCCAAGGCAATATCAACTGAACCTGCCAAGAGGAAAACAAAATAACAACACAACAAAACCCAAATTTCGCCACTTTTTTCTTGAGATTAAGCACTTCAGACTCACTTGCTTTTCTTATTCCATGCAAAAGGGAAATTCTTTGGCAGAGTTTTTATCAGATGTAGCCAATAATGGATTGATAGTCAGTGTAAAACAGACAAAAGGAAAGGCTGTACATATACGATAGCCCATGGCAAGTGAGAGATGTTTTTACCAGTCTGTGTAGACAGGCTCAGGAGACTGCTTGCAGTTTTCCTAAATGAAATCCTGGCTAGCTTGACAAATCCCTGCTGTGAAAGCCACATCCCTCATGGTCTACAATTACTGTTAATAGTGTCTCTCTGCCTCATCCGTTCTGTCAGAAAGACAGCAATTCATTGAACATGGGCTTACTGAATGCTATACTTCTCCAAGACGAGTGGTGCCTTTATGCATTTTGCATTTGGTTTTCCAGAAAGCCATGGTATTTAATACTTTGGTTTCTTTTCTATGACATTTAACAGTTATGAAGAATATTCATGTAAGGGTACTTATGAGTAAGAGAAGCTTAAGAAAAGAGAGAAGCCAGGTAAGAAAATATTCCAGTCCTTTGGTCTTTTTTTTTAAGAATTATAATTCTTACAAGCTATTCTCCAATTGATAGATTGTCAAAAGATATGAACAAATTTTCAAATGAAATTAAAACCATTTCTGTGAAATATGAAAAAATGCTCTAAATCACTATTGATCAGAGAAATGTAAATTAAGACAACTCTGAGGTACCATTAGTACACCTCTCAATTGGCTAAAATGACAGGAAAATGTAATGATAAATGTTGGAAGGGATGTGGAAAAACTGCAAAATTAATGCATCATTGGTGGAGTTGTAAACTGATTCAACCATTCTGGAGAGTAATTTGGAACAATGTCCAAAAAGCAATCAAACTATGCATACCCTTTGATCCAACAGTATCTCTTCTGGGTCTATATCCCAAAGAGATCATAAAAGGGATAAGAGACCCATATGTGCAAAAATGTCTGTAGCAGCTCTTTTTGTGGTGACAAAGAAACTGAGTGGGTGCCCATCAGTTGGAGAATAATATTATGGAATATTATTGTTCTATAAGAAATGATCGACAGAATGATTTCAGAGAAGCCTCACATGAACTGATGCTGAGTGAAGTGAGCAGGAGATCATTGTTCACAGCAACAAGATTGTACTATGATCAATTCTGATAGATGTGGCTCTTTTCAGAAATTAAGTGATTCAGGCCAGTTCCAATGGTCTTGCGATGGAGAGAGCCATTCAGAGAGAGGACAATGGGAAATGAATGTAGATTGCACATGGTATTTTCACTTTTTTGTTGCTGTTGTTTGTTTTCTGTTTCCTTTCCCATTTTCCCCTTTTTGATTTGATTTTTCTTGTGCAGCATGATAATGGTAAAAATATGAATAGAAGAATTGCACATGTTTAACATATATTGGATTACTTGCCATCTAGAGGAAGGGGTGGAGGGAAGGAAAGGAGAAAAACAATTTGGAACTCAAGGTTTTTGTTGAAATTTATCTTTGCATATGTTTTGAAAATAAAAACTATTTTAAAAAAACAAATTATAATTCTGGGACTTGTGGGTGTAGAGCCAAGAGAGTGGAGGTAAGTCAGGAAGCTGCTTGAGTTTTCCCAATTTCCTTTGAAAACCACATGAAACCAAGCCTCCGAACAGTCTGACAGAATGAAACCTCTCTCCAGCTCAAGATATGTTGGAAAAACTTCATTAAAGTTCAGTCTCACTGGGATGAAAAAGATGTTCAACCCAAGTCAGACAGATTCTGGGGTGAGAAAGCTAATCATAGCAAATCAGCAGCTGAGACCCTCAGTTCTAGCTCAATAGAGGGACAAATCAGGGGGACAGCTTCCAATCCCAGCTTAAACAGAAAACTCTGGGAAGCCAAGCTGCTTTTAAAATTCAACATTGTACTAGAAACATTGGCTTTAGTAATAGTAATAGAAAAAGAAATTAAGTAATTAGAGTAGATAATGAGGAAACAAAATTATCACGCTTTGCAGATGATATTCTAATCTAGTTAGAAAATCCTATAAAATCATTCAAAAACCTACTTGAAAAAAATTCACAGCTATAGCAAAGTCACAAGATATAAAACAAACCCAAAGAAATAATCAGCATTTCTATTACTAATAAAGCCTTGCACTGAGATAGAAAGAGAAATCATCTAAAATAACTGTAGACAAAATAAAATATGTGGGTGTCTACCTGTCAACATAAACCCAAGAATTATATGAATACAATTATAAAATACTTCTCATACAAATAAAGTTAGATCTAAACAATTGGAAAAATATCAATTGCTCATGAGCAAGCAGAGCTAATATAATAAAAATGACAAATTCTTCCTACTTATTGGTCTACTTGTTCAATTCCATACCAATCAACTTGCCAAAAATTATTTTATAGACCTAGAAAAAATAATAGAAAATTCATCTGGAAGAACAAAAGATCAAGAATATCAAGCAAATTAATGAAAAAATTACAAAGGATGGTGGTTTAGCAATACCAAAACTAAAACTATATTATTAAGCAGCAACTATTTAGTACTGACTAAGAAGTAGAGCGATGGATCAGTGGAATAGATTAGATACACAAGACAGAATAATCAAAACCTTTAGCAATCTAGTATTTGATAAATCCCAAACTCCAGTTTCTGGAATAAGAACTTACTATTTGACAAAAATTGCTGGGAAAGCTGAAAAATTACATCCAAACGTCTGAATAGACCTACATTTCATACCGCATACCAAAATAAAATCTAAATGGATACATGATTGGACATAAAAGATAATACCATAAACTAATTAGGAGAGCAAGGGATAATTTACCTGTCAGACTTTTGAAGAAGAGAGGAATTTATTTCCAAAGAAGAACTAACTAGAGGACATTATGAAAGACAAAATGGATAATTTTTATTACATTAAATTAAAAAGATTTTGCAGAAACAAAAGCAACAGAAACAATATTAAAAGAAAGTGCAAACCTGAGAAAAATATTTACAATCAATGTTTCTGACAAAGGTTTCATTTCTAAAATATATAAAGAACTGTGTCAAATTTATAAAAATATAGGTCATTTCTCAATGGATAAATGGTCAAAGGATATGAATACAATTTTCAGATGATGAAATAAAGTCTTCTATAGTTACATGAAAAAATCCATATTGATTAAAGAAATGCAAATTAAAACAACTCTTAGGTATCACCTCATACCTGTCAGATTGACTAAGATGACAAGAAAAGATAATGATAAATGTTGGAGGCGATGTGGGAAAAGTGGGACACTAATACATTGTTGGTGAAGTGTTGAAATGATCCAAACATTTTGGAGAACAATCTAGAACTGTGCCCAAGGATGTCCTAGAAAATTGGGCATATCCTTTGACCCTTCAGTGCCATTACGAATTAATAAACCGAGGGAAAGAACCCACATGTGCAAAAATGTTTGTAGCCACTCTTTCTGATAGCAAAGAATTGGAAAAAGAGTGGATATCCATCAACTGGGGAATGGCTGAACAAATTGTGGTATATGAAGCTAATGGGATATTATTGTTTTATAAAAATGATGAACAAGCTGATTTTTAAAAGGCCTTGAAAGATTTACATGAACTGATGTTCAGCAAAATAAGTGGAATCAGCAATACATTGTATGCAATAACAACAAGAATGTGCCACAATAAACTATGAAAGGCTTGGTTATTCTAAGTGGATCAGTGATCCAAATCAATCCCAATAGACATTGGACAGGAGATGTCATCTGCATACAGAAAAAGAACTAAGGAGACTGAATGTAAAACAATACATACTATGTTCACTTCTTTTTTTCTGTTTTTTTTTTAAATATCTCCTATAGTTTTTCCCTTTTGCTCTGATTTTTCTCTC
This sequence comes from Myrmecobius fasciatus, assembly GCA_023553655.1. Taxonomy (NCBI): domain Eukaryota; kingdom Metazoa; phylum Chordata; class Mammalia; order Dasyuromorphia; family Myrmecobiidae; genus Myrmecobius; species Myrmecobius fasciatus. Next base: position 288,966 of record JAJPUD010002549.1, read on the forward strand.
CTAACATGATTCATAAAGCAATGTGTATTAAAAATAAATTTACTAAAAATAAGTAAAAACAGTAGAGAACATAGGGGTAAGGGAGCTTTCCTTAAAATAATAAAAAAGAGCATGATGGAGGGAAGGATGGAGGGAGAGAGACTTACAGAGAGTGACAGAGAGACAGAGAGAAGGAGGGAGAAAAAAGGAGAGAGAGGGAAGGAGAAAAAGAGAGAGAGGAAAGAGAGAGAAAATTAACAACTAGAAGAATCAGGGAAGGATTTATGGAAAGAGGAAGTACCTGAGCTGACCTGAAAAATCAGGATTTTTTATTCATCCTCTTTGAGGATGAAAATCTACAGATGTGAATGGAGTACTGTATTCCCTAAAATATTTGAACTTCAATTTTCTTGTTAATTGCTTAGTAGTTGATTTTTGGTTGTGCTTTCAAGGTAATAAACTGATCCTATAGAGACAAAACTTCAAAATAGCATTATCTGTTCTAACTATGCCCCCATATAAATGAACAATGTTCATAAATTTGATCAAAATTAGTCTGTTTTGTCTAGAAACTGGAAACTGAAGGGATGCCCATCAATTGGAGAGTGGCTGAATAAATTATGGTATATGAATGTTATGGAATATTATTGCTCTGTAAGAAACGACCAGCAGGACGATTTCAGAGAGGCCTGGAGGGACTTGCATGAACTGATGCTGAGTGAAACGAGCAGAACCAGGAGATCATCATGCACAGCAACAACAGTATTACATGATGATCAATTCTGATGGACATGGCTCTCTGCAATAAAGAATTGTCTCAAACCAGTTCCAGTTGTTCACTGAAGAAAACCATATACACCCAGAAAGAGGGACATGAAATATGGACCACAACGTAACATTTTCATGATCTCTATTGACATTTGCTTGCATTGTGTTGCCTTTCTCTGATTCTTTTTTTTCTTGTAGATAGGATTTTTCTTGCATAACTTCTCAAGCATTTCAACATTATTAACATGTAGTGGACTTCCTGCAATCTAGGGGAGGGGAGGGGACTGGGGGTAAAATTTGTATTGGAAAGCTTTGTAAAGATCAAGGTTGGGGAACTACCCATACATATGTTATACAAATAAAAAGCTTAAAATAAAAAAAATAAAAAAATAAAAAAAAACATTAAAAAAATTAGTCTTGTTTTTCCAATAGTTTCACATCCCACAGATGATCTCTGAAGCCCCTCCCAGCCATGCTCCTATGATGACTTCACCCTGAGTTTAATGGGAAACTCAGGGATACCAGAGTCAAGAAGAGAATGCAGCTACTGAGGATGTACCAGTTCAGAAAAACAAAACAAAACAAAATCAAAAGGCAGTCCAAGTGAATACAACTAAATTGAAAACTAACAGTTCATGTTAATAATGTTGAAATACTTGACAAGTTGTACAAGAAAAATCCTATCTACAAGAAAAAAAAAGAAAATCAGAGAAAGGAAACAATGCAAGCAAACATCAATAAAGAGCATGAAAATGTTATGTTGTGCTCCATATTTCATATCCCTCTCTCTGGGTGTATATGGTTTTCTTCAGTGAACAATTGGAACTGGTTTGAGACAATTCTTTGTTGCAGAGAGCCATGTCCATCAGAATTGATCATCATGTAATATTGTTGTTGCTAAGTATAATGATCTCCTGGTTCTGCTCGTTTCACTCAGCATCAGTTCATACAAGTCTTTCCAGGCCTCTCTGAAATCGTCCTGCTGGTCATTTCTTACAGAGCAATAATACTCCATGACATTCATATACCATAATTTATTCAGCCATTCTCCAATTGATGGGCATCCATTCAGTTTCCAGTTTCTAGCCACATTATTAACATGTAGTATACTTCCTGCCATCTAGGGGAGGGGAGGGGACTGGGGGTAAAATTTGTAATGGAAAGCTTTGTAAAGATCAATGCTGGGGAACTACCCATACATATGTTATACAAATAAAAAGCTTTAATAAAAAAAAAAGAAAAAAATAAAACTAACAGTTCAGCACTCTTGCCTCTGTACAGAGGTTGAAGAGGTGAACTTAACTAGTATGTGCTGGCTAGTTTCATTCATGGGTAGCTAACCTATCTCCAACAGCCTTTGCATTGACTGCAATGACATGACATTGTTATAGCACCCAGTCGTCTCCCTAAGGATCCTACTACCCCTCCTACCAATTAATTTGGCTAAGAGTATTAAAAGCATGTACATTTTAATGATCCCAGAGAAAAAATGGAACACTGCAGAGGAACAAGAACAGGGGAAATTAGTTGTCAAGAACGGTCGCTCTCTCCATAAAAAAACACTTTTTTTTTTCCTGATTGATGAGGGTAACTTCCTCCTGCAGCTTCATACATGGAAAGCCCCATCAGCAAAGAGTTTAAATATATGGTTTAATAGTTATACAGGAAAAATGTTGAAAGATTTATAGCACAATAAAATATCAATTTAAAACATAATGAGTTTGTCATAATTATTATTAAGAACTATTTAACTTGATATTTCATACTCCATATCTTCATTACAAATACTTATTATGCTTATCTAACTGACTAAGCCACTGTGGTTAGAAGCGTAATTGGTAAATAGAGGCTATTACATTTTATAGAAGTATAAAGGTTACTTGTTTCTTAAATAAGTTTACTGAGAATAATAAGTTTTTTTAAATGTATATACTGATTCATAAAGTATTCATATATATATACATATATGAGATCAAAAATATAAGAGAAGGAAAAATCCAAATACACATTGTTAAAACAGATATAAAAGTGGCTTCCCTATAATTTTCAGAAAACTGATCATCTTGAACTTTACACATAGTAACATACCACACAATAGCAGGCAATACCACCTCATATGATTGTAAATCATTGAATACTATAATATCCATAGAATTAAAATGGAGGATTACCCAAAGGGAAAGAGAAGATACATGAAGAACATGAGTAGGCTGCAACATATTGCAAACGAAGAATTGTTCGGAGGAAATAATATAAATGATGACACAGGAAAACATATATGACTAGAAGAAAATATAGACCAGTCATGTAAAGAGTGAAAGGATAACAGATGGACAGCATTTGTGATCTTCTAGTATCCATGTAACGGCAAGAAAGCCAGCTAAAGGCCTCCCAGAACATTGAGTGTATTTCTAGAAGTGGATTTATGTTAGGACAAGGCAACAGTATACAACATAGAGTCAGCCTCAGTCTCCTTATCTATAGAACAAGAAGAATAAAAAATAGCTCCTACCTCCCAGAATTGGTATGAGGATCAAATGAGCTATTTATAAAGTGCTTAGCCCTATGGCTAACAAGCAGTAAGCACTTAATACTCATTTCCTTTTAGAAGTTTAGGAAAATTCCCTAATTTACTTTGGCCAAGCCATGGAAAGTCCTTTTTCTCACAAACATGAAGTTTGTGAAACAATGAATAAAAACTAAGAGAAAACACACACACACACACACACACACACACAAATAAAAACAGAAATAAACAAGTTTATAAATAGTTTGCAGATCCAGAGCTAAAATCTAGTCACTGATGAGTTGGGCTGACAGCTTAACAAGTCTTTCTAGTTCCTTTTCCTCATACTAACCTTGGCAGAGAGATGTTCAGCAGATACTCAATCTTTTCTCCCAAGATAATTTTGGATTACCATGTCTTTCAAATCTAGTAAGATTCTCAGCTTCTCCCATATCCTGCTTATTATTGTATCGACAAAAATAGAGTTCTCACCCAGGTCCACTCAGAAACAGAAAATTAGAACTAGGGATAGATAAATAGATAAATCAGGCTGTATTTATTTATCCTAGTTTTTAGGCATTGTGTAGGCATGAATACTTTTCCCTCCATTAGAAAGCTCCCAGCAATGTTTTATTTTTACTAGTTAATCATAGGACTCAGTTCATAACAAAGGCATCTGAATGAAATAATAAGTAATATGTCATTCTTCTCACAAACTTTAATCTTGCTCTCCCACATTTGCAATTGTATTCAAGGAGAAAAGTAAACTTTCTTTCATGTGTGGGAGATCTACCCATGAGAAACATATCATACTCCTGGACTTTCTTGATTTTTGTGAAGAGATACACATAATGGAAACACATAAGACCATAGTAACTTCTTGGCAGCCAAGAAAGGGAGGAAGAGTTAACCATTTATGTTCCTATGATACAAAGTTACAGATGACTTCCACTGATGCTCTAATGAGCCTGCTATTCTCACTCACCTGTGCTCCCCTTCTGTCCCAGGCACTTTTTTTTGGCGGTAATAAGGTCCAGCTATTTTCTGGGTCATCTTGTACCCTGTATAACTTCCACTAGCATTTTGTGATAGTTGTGGAACTTTCACCCAACTCCTGAGCCATCTTTGCCACCTCCTCCACTGAATGGGGTATCATCTGCAAATAATTTAGTCTCTCCTTCTAGCCTTTCCTAACTTCTACAACTCAACTCAGGTGCTGTCTTTGGAGATACTTTAAACTCAGTCCTCCAAAAAAGCCTTGGGATCCTAGAGCAAGGAGGGGGATGGATTTTGATTGGAAAAACTCTTTGCTATAGAAGCTGACCTACAGCATTCTTCAGCCAGGCTTTTCTCTCAAATGCTTTCTCAGTTGATAGCTTTGAAGTTTTATAGTCTCTCCTCAGCCAAAGGCTATGAAAGTCTTTTCTCTTCAGCCAAGCCATGCCAAAAGTCACAGAGTCTTAGGAGAAAAATCATCTTAGCCTTTTGAGCAATTGTCTTAACTGATTCTCTGAACTTTTTTTAACTCCATTATTCTCCATTTTTTCCTCAGTCTCTCACCTAAGTGGTCAGAAAAAAAAGAAAAAACATTTTCACTTCTTAGGTTTAATCACATCCACTGACTGAATAAAATCAATGAAATAATAAGAATTTGCTAAAGTATCTACTAAGTTGTAACCATTATTCTAGAAAATGGGGATACAAATCCAAAGAATAAATAAATGTATACCTTTAAAGATTTTGTTTCTTCCAGGGGAAAAGAGATTGAGAAATACTGGGCTTTAATCTTACTCTGCCACCCCTCTATAAATACAGACTTTCTTTTCTTTTTATAAAAATAGCTTTTTATTTTTAAAATATATGCAAAGATAAGTTTCAACATTCATCCTTACAAAACCTTGTGTTCCAAAATTTTCTCCCTCCCTTCCTCTCATGCCCTCTCCTAGACAATAACCCAATACATGTTAAATGTGTAATTCTTTTATGAATATTTCCACATTTATCATGCTACACAAAAATCAGATCAACATCAGGATAATTTCAGAATAGCCTGAAAAGTTACATGAACTGATGCTGTGAAGTGAGTAGAACCAAGAGAACATTGTACACAGCAACAACAAGATTATATAACTAATAGATATGGTTCTTTTCAACAATGAGGTTACTCAAGCCAATTCCAATAGAGTTGTGATGGAGAGAGCCATCTGCATCTAGAGAGAACACTGTGACTGTATGGTGATCACAACATAGTATTTTCACCTTTTTCTTGTTGTTATTACTTATTCTTTTCTTTCTCATTTTTTCCCTTTTGATCTGATTTTTCTTGTGCAGCATGATAAATATGGAAATGTGTTTGGAAGAATTGCACATGTTTAACACATATTGGATTATTTGTCATCTAGGGGAGGGTATAGGAGGAAAGGAGGGAAAAAAAATTTGGAATACAAAATTTTGCAAGATTGAATGTTGAAAATCATAATTGCATGGAATTTGAAAACAAAAGGCTATTATTTAAGAAAAGAAAAATCACATCAAAAAAGAAAAAATAATATATGAGAAAAATAGGAAGGAAACAAAAACAAAAAGATGAAAATACTATGTTGTGATCTATATTCAATCTTTGGATGCAGATGGCTCTCTCCACCATATAACCATTGGAACTGGCCTGAATCATCTCATTGTTGAAAAGAGTCACATCCATCAGAATTGATCATTGTATAATCTTCTTGTTGCTGTGTACTATGATCTCTTGGCTCTGTTTATTTCACTTAGCATCAGTTCATGTAAATCTCTCCAGGTGTCTCTGAAATCACCCTGCTGATCATTTCTCATAGAACAATAATATTCCATGACATTCATATATCATAACTTTTTCAGCCATTCCCCAACTGATGGGCAGTCATTCAGTTTCCAGTTCCTTGCCACTATGAAAAGAGCTGCTATAAACATTTTTGCACATGTGAGTCCTTTTCCATTTATATGATCTCTTTGGCACACAGACCTAGTGGAGACACTGTAGGATCAAAGGATATGCACAATTTGATAGACCTTTGGGCATAGCTCTAAGTTGCTTCCCAGAATCAGTTCACAATTTCACCAACAATGTAGTAGTGTCTCAGTTTTCTCACATCCCCTCCAACAATTATCATTATCTTTTCCTGTCATCTTAGACAATATGAGAAGTATGTAGTAGTACTCCAGAGTTGTCTTAATTTGCATTTCTCTGATTAATAATGCCTTAGAGCATTTTTTCATATGACTAGAAATAGTTTCTTCATCTGAACTCTTCATATTCTTTGACCACTTATCAATTGGAGACTGGCATGTAAATATAAACTTTCTACTTCTTCTTGCCTCCAAATTGGTGAGTCTTCCAATTCCTGCCTCTTCTCTGATCTGGTATAGTTAAACAAGCAGAAATTAGTGATGTATTCTTAGCTGTTCAATCTTTTTTGACTTTTCACTATTTCTATCCAGTTTCTCAAATTCTCTTTGATGAACTACCACTCAAACACCTAGTAAGATTTTTTAAAACTTTCTCTATACAATTCTAAAATATCAAAAACACTTTAATATACAGCCATACCATACTTCTCACCAGAATAAAACTACAGATTCACAGAATTTTAGGATGCAAAGAAACCTCGGGGTTTATCTAGACATATTTTACTGAAGCAAGAATCACAGAAAAGAATCTATAGTATCTTTGATACTATACTCATCTTTGATGAGTTTTCTTTCCATCTCTACCCTAATAATCTCTATTGATGACAAATTCACTACCACCTAAGACTGATCATTTCACTTGGAATACCTTGCTATAAAGCTTTTCTTCTATATATTGAGCTGAAATTTGTGCCTCCTCTGTCTCCCCAAACTATTTCTCCCTACCAGTACCAAGGAAAGAAGTTTAGTTTCTACACAGAGAAATGTAGAATTTTAAAATCATAAAGAATTTTCTCATAGAAATCATATGATATAAAAATAATAATTTTATAAATGAAGAAACTGATATCCAGAGAAGTTTCAGTGGCTCAATAATGTCATTTAATAACAAACTTTTTATCTGAAATATACAGTTCACCTTTGAGTATTAACATTAAGCAGAGTATCCAATGTAGGTACCAAAGCATTGTCCTAGAATCTATTCATTACTGAGCACATATGTAGCTAAACTCAGAGTGAAAGAGCAGAAATTCAATATTATTTTTTGAGCATCAACTGACTGTCCAGTCAGTTTCCTCTCTGAAAAGCTTTCAATGCAGTGAGTAACTAGGTGGTGAAGTGAAGAGAATATTGGATGGAATCAGGAAGCCCTCACTTTAACTCCTGCCTTTGATACCTACTAGCAATATGACTCTGATCAAACATCTTCATCTATTTCAGTTTTTTCTTCATCTTTAAAATGGAGATTAAAAACAGTAACTATATCTCACTTAGAGCTTGTGAGGATCAAATGAGATAGCAAATATAAAACACTTTGCAACTCTTAAAGTTCTATAAAAATGCTATTACTAGTTTAACTTTTAGAGAGATGTCATTGTCAAGAAAATTTTAGAAAATTTACTTGACAAGTTTTTTTTTTCCTCTAAGAAAATATCCAACAGTCTAAAATTTCATTTAAAATAATATAATGGGAATTGTAATTTTTTTTAAAGCTAACTAAAATTGAACTAGTGAAAATTATCTTCTGTATTCTCTTACAGTCCTTTTGGTAGGCACATATAACCTTCTCCAAATTATGAGTGCCCTCTTATGGGAAGGGAAATTCATTACTGCACAGCTGGTAAAGCTATGAATTGATTGTATTGTTCTGTTATATAACTTAGAATTACGAGACAAAGGTGTCTGTAGACACTAAGGAAGTCAAAAATAGACAGGGCTCTGTGTGTGTGTGTGTGTGTGTGTGTGTGTGTGTGTGTGTGTGTG
>JAJPUD010002549.1:297157-312829 GCA_023553655.1 Myrmecobius fasciatus
TGTGTGTGTGTGTGTGTGTGTGTGTGTGTGTGTGTGTGTGTGTGATTTTAGTACTATCTGTCTCTTCATGAATCCATTGGGGCTTTTCTTGGGAACGTTACTAGAATACTTTGACATTTTCTTCTCCAGCTCATTTTACAGATGAGAAAACTGAGGCAAATAGAGCTAAGTAAGTTGCCCAAGATCATAGATAGCAGGAGTCTGAGGCCAGTTTTGAACTCAGAAAAAGCAATTTCTTCCTGACTCCAGATTCAGAACTCTATCTGCTACATCATCTAGCTATAATAGATGTATGAATGGATGAATATTTTTGTGTATGTATGTATATATGTGCGTGTCTATATCTATGTCCATATATATATGTATATATAGAGATATCACAAAAATTAATTGTAATTATTTAAATAATAATCACAGCAGTACTTTTTATAGGAGAAAAGAATCAGAAAACAATACTTACCTGTTGATTGAAGAATGGGTAAAAAAAAGTCACACGAATATAGTGGAATATAACTATTGAGTGAAAAATAAATATGGGAAATTCTGAGGAGCAAGAGAAGATTTGTATAAACTGATACAGAGTGGAATAGGCAGAATGAATGAAAGATTTTATACATATATACACTTATACATATATGCATATATGTGTACACAAACACACACACACACAACATCAACAATATAGATGAAAAGAAAACTGAAAAGAAATCAAACTCTTGAGTGATTGACATAATCAAACTTGATTCCAGAAAATAAACAATGAAGTTTCTTGTTCCTTTTTAAAAAGAGAACTCTAGAGGCAGAATGGTGCATATATTGTTGGTTATAGTCATCATTATTTGTTGTAGTTACTGTTACCTATTTTAGTTTAAGGATTTTTCTTTTTAATAAAGATAGCTTCACTTTAGAGGAGAAGATATCATGAATGATTGCAATGTTAAAAAAAAACTTCTAATATATATACATGCTAGATTCCTTCATTGTGTTTAGAAACCTCATTAAGACATTTCAAATACCTCCTCGAAAGCACTTCCCCAGAATTCCTAATCTGTGAATCTACTAATAGCACTCTTGATTTATTAATAAATAGTAGTTTTAAGCTGGTTTTTGGTTGTCAAAAGCACTGTGAAAAGTCATGTATATTTCTGCCACTTAATTATTTTCATTTTTTCTTTGACCTTAGTTAGCCTGGCTGTTTGGCTTTCTCTCTTAATTTCCTTTTGCTTTAATATAATTCTGAGAAAGCAGACTTTTCAAGGGGCAGAAGAGTCCAACTTTTGCTTGTGGAGAGTTTTCATGACTGGACTTTTCTTCAAGCATCATTTAAGAAATCGGGAGTAAAATTAAAGAAAATAGAAAAAAAAGAAAAAGAAAATAGATGCTGAGGCAGTTAGGTGGTGCAGTGGACAGAGCACTGGCCTTAGAGTCAGGATGACCTCAACCTCTTTACATTTAATAGCTGTATGATCCTTTCCTTCATTCTTGAAGAGGATCATGACATCAGGAAGGTGAAGCCATGACATACAAATAAATTGAATTTGAAGAAGGGAAGGCTTAATTTTATTTGCTCCCCCCCCAAAAAAAGTAAGAAAGAAAAAAAAGAGAAAAAAGTACATGATAAAACAGAGTGTAGATGGTAAAAGAATAAGGAGACAAAAGATCCTGGGATGAGGAAAAAATACCTTCAAAGACTATAAAGAGTTGGGGGGGGATAAAAAGCTATGTCAGGAGCAATAGACTAGAAAATCAGGGAAGGATGGAGGAATTATATATCACAATAAGGATAAAAATAAATTTAGGAGGAGTAACATAGTCAAACAGATAGAAATGTAGGAGATTGTGGTCAGAGAGGAGCATTTCAGATGTCAAAATCTCATAAGGGTTACCAGTTTGAGTAAAATAGAGGTCTAAGCTGACTACCCTTGAGACTGAAGGAGAATGGAAATAAGATCATTGGTAGAATGTGACAAAAAAGGGAGAATAACATCTTTGAAAGAACATTATTAGAAAAAAACTTGTGTCAAAAAGGATGAAGTCATGATTTGGTGGGGGAAAAGTTCCACAGCACCACAGGTTCTAAAAATACCTTTTCTCTCTTCTTACTCTGCTCCTGTTCAATTGTAAGTCTACACTGCCTCTCACAATAGTTTAGATGAGCCTTCTGCTTGGTTTCCCTGTCTCAGTCTCTCCCCACTACAATCCATCCTTCAGAGCTTCCAAAGTGACTTTCCTAAAGTTCAGTTCTGACTATATCACACACCCCACTCCTCTATAGAGCCATGATTTTTACTTACATATTTTTCAATATTACAACTAATCATTTGTGGGGAAGGAGTTATGGGCAAAAGTCTATTATTAAAACAAATAGCAACAAAATTTATAAATTTAAATAAACACATAGGTATAGATAATCATATATAATATTGGATAAATCAGCCCACATGGAAATTTGAGCATTCACCTAGCTGAATTGCATTCTATTAATTACTAGAATACCATTAATTCATATAACTATAAATTAAGCAGGACTTTAAAGATAGTTTAAGATAGTACACTTATTTTATAATTAAGGAAACTGAGACCCAGAAAAACTAAAAGCTTTACTTTTGGTCATATAGCTAATTTAATAATAAAGGATGCACTAGAATCTAAGTTCTTTCTATTATCCTACAAAGTTTCCTGTGGAGTAGTTCACCCTTAGTCACTTCTTGGTATTTTAGTCACTTGCTTAGTGACAACTTTAAAAATCAAAAATATTGTCATTTTCTACTTACCTTTACTATTGCTTCCATACTCTAAAACAAACAAAAAACTCATTTCCAAAGTGTCTAAAGCTCTTTTTTTTTCCTTTCAAAATATTCATGACAGCATAAACTCCTGTTTGGTTTGCTGCAATATATGCCAACTTCCTGATTTAATGGACTACATATCTGAGTTATCATGATTTATTTCAAAGATAACTATAAATTTCCAAGCATATATGGAAAGCTGGCAATGAAATTTTTCAGCCAATTAGTTTAAAGGAAAAAGAAATCTTTACAATAGTATAATGTTGCAATAAAGACAAAAATTGTTTCAGAAATATATATGATGCCAAAATTATGCCACAAATTAGATGAGTTCAAGACTTAGCTCTCACAAATATAGCTAGCAGTATATACTAGATTTAACTAGCTTGAGGTGGAATAATAATCACTGGCATTTATATAGCCCTTTAAGTTTTACAGACTACTATAAAATATTTCATTTTATCTTTACAACAACCTTGACAAAGGAGATATTATTATTATCCCCAATTTCCTGATGAGGAAACAGAGGCAAAGATTAACTGACTTTTATAGGGTAACACTACTAGTAAGTATGAGACTAGTATGCTTGATGCCAGGTCTGTTGTTATGTTCACTGAGGCATTTAGATGCCTCTAAAAATACTGAATGTTCATATTGATGATATAGTTGGCGATACCCTGGGCAAAGATATTTTTTCCGTTTGTGTATTTTTCATTTGTGCATTCAATTGGTATAGTATGTTATCATTTATGTTTTAACACAAACTGTTGAAAGACTATAAAGCAAAGAAGAAAGGAAAATGAAAATAGATTTCAAAGCAAAGTTAAGGGTAAAGCCTATAGCATATATGGCAGCACCATAAAATTTGTTTTATATATATATATATATATATATCACATAACATATCACCTCTTAATTTACATTATTAAATTCTAAATGGGTTCTTTGTCCTGGATGACTCTCTCTATATAATCTTGCATGTTTTAGGAGAAAGAACTCTGCACTTAAAGTCAGAATAACTGAGTTCATATTTTTGCGTACAAAAATCACCTCAATGAATACAAGATAACTGAATAAAAGAAAGCATTCTGTAAAGAAAAAAATTCTGGGTATTATAAGCCCAAATAAGAGTAGCATGACAGCCAACAAAACTAAGCAGTCTTAGGCTGAGTTAATAAACATAGAGTTGAAAATGAAGGAGGTTAGAGCTCCATTGTATTTTGCTCAAGTCAGACTACAACTGGAGGATATGTTAACAAATAAGTGTTGAGTGAGTATGTAGCAATCACTGTAGAAAGCAATGGGAATATAAAGTCTACAAAAAAGTTCACATTCTATTGGGAAAGACAAAATGTAAAAATCATGTCTAGAAGATAATCTAAGGGGGAAGATATAAGGAAGTGTAGGGACTGAGAAATGTCTCTTGAAGAAGATGGCATTTGAGTTAAATTGTACGAGCACCCCTATAAAAAGAGCATTAAAAACTGAGGAATATTTGGAGGAGGACACCAAAATAAGGCTGATTCATGAAACCATGTGAGAGGAAATTCTGTTGAAGGAAATGGGAATGTTCCACTTGAAGGAGGGATGATTTAGGGGGTAAAGTTTAGTAGAAGAGGTATCAGTCTCATTCAACTTGGTCCCAAAGGACAAAAGTTAGAGACAAAAGAAATTTAAAGTGAAGAACAGAAAAAATTCCTAACTATCCTGTTAGTAAAAGGACCACTTCAGGAGACAATAGGTTCCCTCTCATTAAAAGTCTCAGGGAAATGGCTGGATAGTCATTTATTAGGGATCTTATAGAAGAGATTCCTGTGTGAGTTACACATCAGACTAACCCATCTTTCAGGTCCTTTCCAGTGATGAAATCCTCAGGTTTTTAGTCCTAACTCTGCTGTATACTATACCTTGGGCAAAAACAAATGCACAAAAAACTCTCAAAACTAGGAGAATAGACTAACTGAGTTCAGTAAACTACAGTCATTTGGCAGCTCTGATTTTTTTACACTTTTAAATAAAATGTTGTTGTACTTAAAATATATTGTCTTACAGGTTCAACAAAAACAAGATTTTTTTGATCTATGAGTCATACTCTGACGACCTTTCAACCAGATGACACCTTTTCTGAAATATCTAGTAACTATTCCATGATTTCAAACTGAATTCTGTTGAAAATACTATCTCATACCACTACACACCTGTCAGATTGGCTAAAATGACAGGAAATGATAATGATAACTGTTGGAGGGGATGTGGGAAAACTGGGACACTGATACATTGTTGGTGGAACTGTGAACGGATCCAACCATTCTGGAGAGCAATTTGGAGCTATGCTCAAAAAGTTATCAAGCTGTGCATACCATTTGACCCAGCAGTGTTCTACTGGGCCTATATCCCAAAGAGATTTTAAAGGAGGGAAAGGGACCCACATGTGCAAAAATGTTTGTGGCAGCCCTTTTTGTAGTGGCAAGAAACTGGAAATTGAAAAGATGCCCATCAATTGGAGAATGGCTGAATAAATTATGGTATATGAATGTTATGGAATATTATTGTTCTGTAAGAAATGACCAACAGGAGGATTTCAGAGAGGATTGGAGAGACTTGCATGAACTGATGCTGAGTGAAATCAGCAGAACCAGGAGAACATTATACACAGCAACAAGACTATACGATGATCAATTCTGATGGACATGGTTCTCTTCAACAATGATGTGATTCAAACAAGTTGTGCTGCGATGAAGATAGTCATATACATCCAGAGAGAGGCCTGTGGGAACTGAGAGTGAACCACAACACAGCATTTTAACGCTTTCTGTGAATATTTCCATGCATTTTGTTTTCCTTCTTAGGTTGTTTTTTTCTTCTTCTCTTTCTAGATCTGATGTTTCTTGTGCAGTAAGATGACTGTATAGATATGTATACATGTATTGTATTTGTCATATAATTTATCCTATCTAGCATGTATTAGATTACCTGTCATCTAGGGGTGGGGGTGGGGGAAGGAAAGGAAAAGCTTGGGAAAAAAAAGTTTTTTTGCAAAGGTCAATGTTGAAAGGTCACTCATATGTTTTGTAAATAAAAAGCTTTATAAGAAAAAAAAAAGAAAATACTATCTCAAAATACCAGAGGGCTACATAACAAGAAGCAACAAACCAAAAGCTTGTCTTGTGTTATTAATTTATAATTAACCATGTCTGTGTGTATGTATGTGTGTGTATAGTACTGTAGAATTAAGTAAAAAGGAATAAAGTCAGGTATCTCCAAAAATTATTCTTCACAGGAAATAGAAACCTCAGTTCCTAAGAGGCATATGTGGAAACTATATGCAGAAACACAATGAATGACCTTCATTTCCTTAAATATATGTCTTTCCTGAGTGAAGTTAGCATTCAAAATAGCACTCAGACATGACTCATCATTAATGGTGGCTGAAAACAGGATTCAAAGAATCACATTCATATAATGGAAGCCTGAAAAATATATCTACCAGCAGCAAGATGCTTGAGACACAGAGTAAGAATAAGAGTAATGAAAACTTTGTCAAATGCCAGCTGCAAGATAAAGGGAGGAAAGTAAAAAGTTAGAATTACTGGGGGGAGAAGGGAGAGAACAAGACTTGCAATTTCCTTAGTAAAAGGAATTCTCTGTAAAGCAGCTTCCTCTCTCACTACAGGCTAGCACCTGCTCTACAACATATGTTCTTAGAGATTGGCCCCAGAACTCTCACAAATGAAGTGACTGCCCAGCTTTTTATCTACTATTATCACATTTACCTGTTCCAATATGAGTATTTTTATGCACTTCCCTAAAACATTTCAGGCACATAGAAATTTACATTGGGAATTGCCTATAGAGAGAGGAATATGTCAATAGTGTCAGTCTTTCCATCACGGATTTCTCTGATGCTCCAAAATATAGCTCTGGTACCATCACCTACCTGAGATTTCTCCTAATCCTGCCAATTATTACTGGTCTCTCTTCCTGTTAAAATCACAATGGTATTTTCTTTGCATTTACCTTGTCAACTTTTTTCCCCATACATAGATCTAAGAAAGACAAACAGAAGGCTACATGAGTGCTTCATTCCTCTCAAGCTAGTGAGCATGCATTCGGGAGCTGCAGTTAAAATTGAGGTCCAGGTGTACATAGGCAATAAGGATTATAAAGACAGAAGTCATAAATTTGGGGAGTGGGATTATAATCACATTGTGACTTCATTAGGCCCAACCTAGTTGTGACTTAATAGGTCCAATTCCCAGGGCTGGGCTATTTCTCAGAAGTTAAATCATGGACTGATTAGGTAGCAGACTGGGCTGGGCTATTCTTAGAGATTATAAAATAATCTCTGGGTATAAGGGAAACGGGTCCGAGTGAAAAGTCCCCAGGGGCCCTTATTTTGTTGGGAGTCGGCATTAGCCAATCTCAGCTGGTTCTGTTCCATGTTAGCAAGTGAATACTGCAGTGGTTGGTTGGACTGGTATGTCCAGCCAAAGGGATGTTCAGTCTGCCCCCGAATTGGCTGAATCTGCTTCCAAGGTCAGTCTGGCCTCCTCTGAATAATGAGGTAGCTCAAGCAAATCAAGGTGATTAGTAAAATCACTAATTACATCAGTTCTACAATCTCTAGTTTATTCATCTGTGTACATATCATATGTAGAATGTAAGCTTTAGGGCAGATTGTTTCAATTCTGTATAAGTCCCTACTGTAACTCAGTACCTTAATCATAAGAGGCACTTAATTTCCATTGATTGAATTGGTTGAAAATCAAACTAAGAACTTGATATTTCTGGCTTTTTGACATTTTGCTACTTAATGAGTCAGAATGGTGTAATGGAAAAAAATCCTGAGAAAGAAAATTAGGTTTATTTCCTAGCTTTGCCATTTAGTTGTTGCATGATCCTTGCATGTGTCGTGTAATTTATCTGAGCTTCCTCAATTCCCTCTTCTGTAAAATGGGAATAATGCTATTTACTGCCTTTCTCCTCATGGATATTGCAAGGATCAAATCAAGTAACATATATAAAACTGAATAGCCATAAAATAACATAATAAATATTATTTATCAATAGAGAAAAGTGGCTCTTAATTTATACTACTTTAAATCTGAAATGAGGATTTTTTTTTCCTCCTTTGAGTTTAAATTAAACACTGGCCTTTCCAATACATCTAGTTCTATAAAAGCCTCCTAGTGAAACTCTGAAATGCTTTCACAATCCAAATAGCTCCCTTAAAACAGTTCAATAAGTATAAATGATTTTTTAAAATCTTCTGACATATTCATAATACTCTGAATGTTCATAGTGTAGAAATTCCCATGCCTTTTATGAGAGCAATGCTATCTTCTTAACAACTACTGTATTGCTGACAGTGCATTAAGGGCTGTTCCCAACTGACTTTTCATTTTATCATGTTCTTTTGTTTCAATTCTCTTTTCTGAAATCGTCAAGTTAAAGAAGTTTCTTTATGCACAGGAGATCTAGAATAAGCCAAATTCTACAGTATGGATCTTCACAGTGACTCTTGGAAGAAAGTATAACTGAAGCATCCAATAATGGTAACCTTAAACAAATAATTAAATTTTCCTTGTGGAGATCAAGTTTTTGCGGAAAATCACAAAATGTTGGAGCTTGAATGTAAATGATCATTGAGTTCTGTGCCCTCATTCAGAGGATATAAGGGATATGAAGCCCAAAGATAATATGACTTCTCCAACTTTATACAGTGGAATAAGACTGAAGCATAGCTCTCCTAATCTACCTTCCTCTTCATCATGGAATAGAGGAACACAATCAGAGAAAAATCTATTTATCCTTTATATTAATGACATAATCCATTATATTTGCTAGCAATGTCACCAGAATGTACTTTCTGGTGTTTTTTAGGGCAGAAAGAGTGAGTGAAAGAGGCCATGTATGTAGCAGAAATATGAGTCAGAGCACATGGCTTCTGACTCTTAAAACCTGAGTCTTCATTTGACTTCTCCATCTACAAAATGATACTCATTTGAGTCTCAGCTCTACCATGAATTAGTGTTTGGCCTTGGGCAAATTATTTAACCTTTCTACTCAACTTCAGTTTCTTCA
Source organism: Myrmecobius fasciatus (assembly GCA_023553655.1). Classification (NCBI taxonomy): domain Eukaryota; kingdom Metazoa; phylum Chordata; class Mammalia; order Dasyuromorphia; family Myrmecobiidae; genus Myrmecobius; species Myrmecobius fasciatus. The sequence goes on from JAJPUD010002549.1 coordinate 306,031, forward strand.
TATTTGAAACAAGAAAATTAGTTCTATCTATGTTAGTTAGTACCTGAGAACTGTAAGTAAACAACTGTAAGAACTATAAGTAAACTGTAAGTAAATGTTTTATATGTAAAATATTAATAAAGTTTGTGTTATTATTGTCATAGAGAATTTCACAAAGCAGGTTTAAAATATGAAAACACAAAGCAAAATTTATAAATGTTTCATCTTAAGGCTTCCCAGTCATGACTTATTTTGTTCCAAGTGTTCATACTCAACCCTACTACAACTGTTGGACTAAATGAACTTCTAAGTTACCTTCTAAATCACCTGTGATATTTATCATTTCATTCATGTAAAGAACTGCCAGGATGGAAATTCTCTCTTTTAAGCAGATCAATATATGCTCTATCATGTATAGTTTTACAGAGGTTTCTGAGACACTAAGAAGTGATTTGGCCATAATCATATAGCCAGTTCATAATGGAAATAGCATTTTAATAGAGGCCTTCTTGACTTCTACACAGACTTTCTATATATTATACCATGCAACCACTCAGAGTATTGTAGATGATAATATTAAAAATAATAGCTTATGTGAAGGGATCCAACCATTGTGGAGAGCAATTTGGAGCTATGCTCAAAAAGTTATCAAACTGTGCATACCGTTTTACCCTGCAGTGTTTCTATCGGGCTTATATCCCAAAGAAATCATAAAGGAAGGAAAGGGCCCCACATGTGCAAGAATGTTTGTGGCAGCTCTTTTTGTAGTGGCCAGAAACTGGAAACTGAGTAGATGCCCATCAATTGGAGAGTGGCTGAATAAATTATGGTATATGAATGTTATGGAATATTATTGCTCTGTAGTTGGACGATTTCAGAGAGGCCTGGAGAGACTTGCATGAACTGATTCTGAGTGAGATGATTGTTGTACACGGCAACAACAATACTATATGAGGATCAGTTCTAATGGACATGACTCTTCAACAATGAAATGCTTCAAACCAGTTCCAATTGTTCGGTGAAGAGAGCCATATACACCCAGAGAGAGGGATGTGAAATGTGGACCACAACATAACATTTTCATGTTCTCTATTGATGTTTGCTTGCATTGTGTTTCCTTTATCGGATTATTCTCTCTTATAGATATGATTTCTCCCGAACAAAAAAAAAATGATGTGTGGCAATAACTATACATATATTCGACTTAAGTATTCTAACATAATTATCATGTAGTAGATATCCTGCTATCTAGGGGAGGGGTGGGGAGTAGGGGGGAAAAATTTGTAACAGAAAGCTTTGTAAGGGTTAATGTTTAGTAATTACCCATACATATGTTTTGCAAATAAAAAGTATTAATAATAATAAAAAAATAAAAAATAATAGCTTATATTTATACAATACTTTAAGGCTTCTAAAATACCCATGTTATTTCATTTAATCTTTCCTCAACTCTAAGGTGTTTTTAACTATGCCCAGTTCTCAGATGAGGCAATTGAAGTTGAAGGCTTGATGACTTATCCAGGATAAGGTCAAGTATTTGAGTCAAAATTCAAATCCAAGTCTTTTTGTTTCCAACTCCAATACTCTTATCTACTGCATAATTAGGTTGTCTAATTGCTTAGATAATTCAAACACCTGCCATATAAATTAAACTGTAAATTTTAGACATATTGGAATGTTCCTTAAATATAACTATTTATTTCAAATTTCTGCCTCGAAGGAAAACAACTTGGTATACACACAGAGACTATATACACACACAGACTATATACATACATATATATGCACATATTTGTGTGTATGTATGCATAATATGTATATATATACAAACATATATAATGTATATATACATGCACATATATGTACAATTGTGAATACATGAATAGAGGTCTCAAGATACAGCTTGAGACAAAATATATGGGCACATATACATATGGATACATATACATATTTAATTCAATTGCAAGAATGTTACTCATGCTTCAGGTTTTTTATATAGGCATAATCCATTTAGTCTTCCATTTTCTATTCTTTTTTTCTCATTATGAAATGTATTCATTTCACAGATCTTTTCGTTTAACAGGTATTCACTTCAGTGGTCTCTCCTAGAATAGGTTTTCTACCAGCAAGGTCATTCTTAATATTGACTAGTCTTTCAAGTTAAAAAGAAAATTGGTAGATAATAAACATTCTCCATGCACCCTTTATGCTAGGAGAGCAATCTGTAAAATAAGACAGACTGTGGTTTAAAGCAGAGCATTAAATTGCTTTGCCAGTTTGCAGTGTTGCACCTGGTATGACAAAATGTGTGAGATTTCAAAGAAATGGGGGTAGCTGGGCAGGTGTCTTTCTGTTTTTGACAGGCTACATTCCTTAGCACCTGCTGCTAGCATTGCATGTGTAAAAACAGAATTATCAATAATGCCCTGCCTCTTTTGCCACTGACTGACAGACTATTCTAAATTGTATTAAGAGATCTTGACAAGTGAAAAATCCAGATTTGATTTGCTTTTAAAGATACATTAATAGCTCCTCCACTGAAGTTCTGCTGAGATACCTCAGTTTCTCATCCTGGAACTGATCCTGAGGACTCAAATGGCAGGGATTCTTCTAGCAAGTCCATCCTTTCTCTGCTTGAAAGGCTTCAAGTATCATACAACCAATTGTGGATATGTCCATCATTCACAAAACAGCCACTACTTACAGACAGACTCTTCCATAGTGGCCACTAGGTGAATAATTGTTATTACCACAGAAAATCATAAAGATTATCTAATAAAATATGGAGAAATCTTCTGCATGCATAGAGAGAATGAGCCTATTGATTTCAAAAAATCCCTTTAGAACAGGGAAAGCTGCTAGTCTTGAAGTCTAAATTCTATTTCAGTTACTTACTAGCTTTTTGACCTTAAACTAATTACTTAAATATGCTCAGTTCTAGTGACCTCCTCTGCAAAATGAGAATGATAAGGAGATCTACCTCTATTCTGCTAATAATACAACTACATTAATATGTGATGATCCACTTTGGAAAAGGATCCTGTCTGACTGCAACTTACAGCGTATGGTGATATACACAAATTTGAATGAACAGGTGAGTTTCTAAGAACACACCCACTGTCAAATATTACTTCATATTTACTTTAGTTGAAATTTGCTCTAGGTTTTTCCATTGGGATGGACAGGAAATAACCTCCAACTCTGCCAAATTACAGACTGTGTTCCTTTTACGATTCCAACCACTATTTAATACTATGTGTTTCTAGCACTCTCACTTATCAGGGAGAGCAAAGAATTCTTTTCAGCTATAAAGCTGTGCCATTCAAGCATAAGTCACTGGGAAACTCTGAGGTTAAAAGCACACAGAATTCATAAATTTGTGTGAACACAGTCAACTCCCTTAAATGAAAAAAGGCTATTTTATTGTGAATTTTAATAAATATTCCTAAAGAATTATCTAATAGTCCATGTTTGGAAATAATTAATTTTTAGCATTCTCATTACACAAGCTTCTAGGAATGTTTATATATATACATACATATATATGTGTGTGTATAGTATGTGCATGTATACATGAATATATATTGTATTTATGTTTATATAGGCATATATATCATGTATATGTGTATATGTGTATGTGTAAATATGTATACATATATATGTGTGTGCACACACTCACACACACACACCTTGAGTTCCTTTTCCCTTTTTAATCCCATTTCAATCAACTTCCAGCATACATTATTGGGAGAACAAAACTCTAATTCATTGACACAATTTGCAATGCAGTCTTGGAGGAGATGTTTTCTTTAAATTGTTTTTTTTTGTAAACACTACATTCTATTATGTATTTGAAGTAGTATGTATTTGAAAAGCAAGCTAGAGCTAGCCACCAGTCCTGTATCAGCTAAAAACTTGATGACATGAGTCCCATCTGCCCTAATGCTTTCACTGTTTCACACAAACTGTCTTTTCACTTTCTCCTGCATTGTTAATTCATCCAGTGTGCTTAGAGTTTCAATTCATCCCAACAGTCTTCATGTTCAGTTGTATCAGCACCTTTCAATTTTCTCTCTCATGCAAGAATAGAAAGAAATAGTGATATGATTCTTGATAATCGGAACTGTGACTACATATTCCTTTCCCTCTTTGTGCTTCTCACCCCCTCTCTCCCACGCTTCTTCGTTCTCTTTCTCTCCATCTCCCTTTCTCATACTTTCCCTTCTTTTCCCTTTTCCTTTTTCTTCTTCTCCTTTTCCCTCTCCCTCTTCTTATAGCTCTCACTGGTAAGACAGACAAAAAGGAAAACAAGTAATAATTGCTAATATTTTGAGGCCATCTCTTGATGCTACTATATTTTAGTGTGTCTTAATACTTTAGAGAGGAGATAACACAATTTATTATTCACACACTGATTTCTTATTTACTTTTGTTTCATTTTTAATGCAGTTTTAAAATTACTCCACAATCAAACATTTTCTATTGTTAAATCCTGTATTTCTTTAAGCATTTTACTTTTAGAAGTAATACTAAATTCTAACAGTTATATAGAGCAGAAATTCACTAAGTATGATCCAGAGAACCCTAGAAGGCCCTGAGATCTTTTTGATGGTATTGGCTTTAGCCTTTGCCTTGTACCCTGCCCTATGGGGAAACTGTGTCCAGTAACAGAGGCTATTTTGATGGACAAAAGTTACTGACCTTCTTTAATAAGATCTTTGAAACTTGTAGAACAGCCCAAGGTCCCTGTACCTGCTTGGGTGGGCAGGCTAATTCTATTTCTCTGTTCTTTGCGGTTGGGTGTGCCCATGGGAACTGGTTCAGCCCTGAAACTTGGCCCAGACATTTCTATAAATATGGGACCCTTTCTCTAGCTTGCTACTAGTCCCTTAAGGACTAAGCTTGTCTTTCTGTTCACAATAAAATATGCCTCGACTGAAAACCAACTTGCTCCCTGAAATTCTTTTCCTGAGACCCAACTGACACTGATGGATCCTCTCCCCTTTTAGAGGATTTCCAAGGTCAAAACATTTTTTCATAATAATGTTATGATATTTTTATTTCAAATATAGTAAATATTAATAGATGTAACCCTAATGAACAAAAATTCTGAGAAAATGAGATGAAGTCCTTAATATCTTTTAAGAGTATAAAAAGGCATTAATGCATTGTTGGTAGAGTTGTGAACTGATCCAACCTTTCTGGAGAGCAATCTGGAACTTTGGCAAAAAGGCTCTAAAACTGTACATATCTTTTGACCCATCAAGGCCATTACTCAAGGAAATCATAAAGGAGGGGAAAGGGCCCACATGTGCAAAAATGTTTGTAGCAACTCTTTTTGTGGTAACAAAGAATTAGAAAATGAGTGGATGTCCATCAATTGGGGAATGGCTGAATAAGTTGTGATATATGAAAGTAATAGAATATTATTGTTCTACAAAAAAATGATGAAAAATGGGGCAGCTAGGTGGTGCAGTGGATAGAGCACCAGCCCTGAAGTCAGGAGGACCTGAGTTCAAATATGGTCTCAGACACTTAACATTTCCTAGCTGTGTGACCCTGGGCAAGTCACTTAACTTCAATTGCCTCAGCCAAAAAAAAAAAAAAGAAGAAGAAAGAAAGAAAAAAGAAAAAAAAGAACAAGCTGATTTTAGAAAGGCCTGGAAATATTTGCACAGACTGATGCTGAGTGAAACAAGCAGAACCAAGAATACATTGTACACAATAACAGCAAGAATATGCAACGATCAGCACCATATTTGTGTCATAGAAGGAGTTTGATAGTACACATTCTTTCCCTATTTTTTCAAATAGTTTATATAGTATTGGGATTAATTGTTCTTTTTTTATTAAAGCTTTTTATTTGTATAACATGTATATGGGTAGTTTCCCAACATTGATCTTTACAAAGCTTTCCATTACAAATTTTACCCCCAGTCCCCTCCCCTCCCCTAGATGGCAGGAAGTCCACTACATGTTAATAATGTTGAAATGCTTGAGAAGTTATGCAAGAAAAATCCTATCTACAAGAAAAAAAAAGAATCAGAGAAAGGCAACACAATGCAAGCAAATGTCAATAGAGATCATGAAAATGTTACATTGTGGTCCATATTTCATATCCCTCTCTCTGGGTGTATATGGTTTTCTTCAGTGAACAATTGGAACTGGTTTGAGACAATTCTTTGTTGCAGAGAGCCATGTCCATCAGAATTGATCATAATGTAATACTGTTGTTGCTGTGTATGATGATCTCCTGGTTCTGCTCGTTTCACTCAGCATCAGTTCATGCAAGTCCCTCCAGGCCTCTCTGAAATCGTCCTGCTGGTCGTTTCTTACAGAGCAATAATATTCCATCACATTCATATACCACAATTCACTCAGCCACTCTCCAATTGATGGGCATCCCTTCAGTTTCCAGTTTCTAGCCACTACAACAAGGGCTGCCACAAACATTCTTGCACAGGTGGGTCCCTTTCCCTCCTCTAAGATCTCTTTGGGATATAGGCCCAGTGGAAACACTGCTGGGTCAAAGGGTATGCACAGTTTGACAACTTTTTGAGCATAGCTCCAAATTGCTCTCCAGAATGGTTGGATCTGTTCACAGTTCCACCAACAATGTATTAGTGTCCCAGTTTTCCCACATCCCCTCCAACATTCATCGTTATCTTTTCCTGTCATTTTAGCCAATCTGACAGGGGTGTAGTGGTACCTCAGAGTTGTCTTAATTTGCATTTCTCTGATCAATAGTGATTTGGAGCAACTTTTCATATGACTAGAGATGGTTTTAATTTCATCATCTGAAAATTGTCTGTTCATATCC
>JAJPUD010002550.1:0-15716 GCA_023553655.1 Myrmecobius fasciatus
TTATCAAACTGTGCATACCCTTTGACCCAGCAGCATTTCTATTGGGCTTATATCCCAAAGAAATCATAAAGGAAGGAAAAGGCCCCACATGTGCAAGAATGTTTGTGGCAGCCCTTTTTGTAGTGGCTAGAAACTGGAAATTGAATAGATGCCCTTCAATTGGAGAATGGCTGAATAAATTATGGTATATGAATGTTATGGAATATTATTGTTCTGTAAGAAATGACCAGCAAGATGATTTCAGAGAGGCCTGGAGAGACTTACATGAACTGATGCTGAGTGAAATGAGCAGAACCAGGAGATCATTATACACGGCAACAACAGTACTATATGATGATCAATTCTGATGGACATGGCTCTCTTCAACAATGACATGTTTCAAACCACTTCCAATTGTTCACTGAAGAAAGCCATATACACCCAGAGAGAGGGATGTGAAATGTGGACCACAACATAACATTTTCATACTCCTTGACTGATGTTTGCTTACATTGTGCTTTATTTATCTGATATATCGTTTGTGTAGATAAGATTTTTCTTGCACAACAATGATAAGTTTGGAAATATGTATACATATATTCGATTTGCCAATATTTTAACATAATTAACATGTAGTGGATATCCTGCCATCTAGGGGAGGGGTGGGGAGTTGGGGGGAAAAATTTGTAACGGAAAGCTATGTAAGGGTTATTGTTGAAGAATTACCCACACATATGTTATGCAAATAAAATAAAATAAAATTTAAAAAAAAGTTGCCTTTGGTTCCAATGACATAGAATTTATTTTTTTTAAATTAGGTCTCAGTGGACATTCAGTCAGCTTAGCAAATCCTAGTGTAATACATGACACTGAGCATTAGTCATCTCCCTGCTGGGAAGGAGGTTAGGAGTGTGGCAATATGGAGTTTGCAGAGCTAGATTTGGGTTAAGTGAACTACATGAGAAAGTAAGAAGGATGTCGAGTTCAATCCCTCCTTCTCCCCAAGCTTTCACTGAAAATTCAGTTACATTGGGAGGCAGTCTGGCCTAGTAACTAGAGCACTGGGCTTAGATTCAAGAAGATGTGGATTTGAATCATGCTTCAGACACAGACACGCAGTGTGGTGCAGTGGAGAGGGCTGAGGTTTTAGGGGTGGGTAGAAATGAGTTAAAACCCCACTCTGTCACTAAACAATCTATATGACTCTGGAAATTTTACTTAATCTCTCTAGATCGCAGTTCTCTCATCTGTAAAAAGAGAGGGTCGGATTCAGTTATCTCTAAAGTCCCTTTCTAACTCTATGATGCTATAATTCTTTAAGAAGGAGGATGATAATAGCCCCTCACCAGGTGGTAAAGATCAAATGAGATAATATATGTAGAGTGCTTTGCAAACTTTAAAGCACTATATACAGGTGATCTATTATTACCAACAAACCTTTCATGGATTCCCAGACTACCACCTCATTTCTCCCCTTCCTATCACCAAAGCACTTCTAGAAAGAGTCATCTACACTTGTCACCTCCACTCTCCCAGCATCCATTCACTCTTTTTCTTGTTCAATCACTTCAGTCTTGTCCGACTTTTCATTATCCATTTGAGGTTTTCTTAGCAAAAAAAAAAAAAAAAAAATACTGGAATTGTTTGCCATTCATTTCCTTCTTCTACTCATTTTACAGATGAGAAAACTGAGGCAAACAAGGTTAAGTGATTTTCCCAGTGTCACAGAGCTATTATCTGAGGCAGACTTGACTCGGGTCTTCCTGACTCAGATGCTCCATTCACCTAACTTCCCATTTATTCTTTAAATCTTTGTAATCTAGCTTCCAAAGATTAAAGTTATCCCAAATTCAGGGGCCCTACCTCAGGCTTCTTGATCTTTCTGAAGCATATGACCCCTTCTCATCACCTCCTTGATTATCTTCAATTTTTATTGTATATATCTTCTTTGTATATCTTTGCATGTTATTTTCCCTATAACCCATAAGCTCATTGAGAATGGGGGCTGATTTTTATCCTTGTTTTATACCCAGTGCTTAGCACAGTGCCTGGCACTTAGTAGGTGCTTAATAAATGCTTGTTGACTGACTGGTTTTCTCTCATGGCATGTAGTGAAAAATTATGTTCTTGGTCCTATTTGAGATCATATTGACCTCGAGAAATGGGCCTCTTGGCCCTTTCTTTATTTTTGTTTTTTTTTCCAATCTATGTTCAGGGAATGGAGCCTCTGACAGTGGTCTAGAGAGCACTGGACATAGTCATCATAAACCAGGAGTCAGAATCCAGGCCATGTTATTATACTTAGCTCAGCATCAAAGCTTTTTTTTTTTTAATTTTATTTGCAAAACATATGTATGGGTAATTCTTCAACATTAACCCTTACATAGCTTTCTGTTACAAATTTTTCCCCCCAACTCCCCACCCCTCCCTAGATGGCAGGATATTCACTACATGTTAATTATATTAAAATACTTGACAAATCGAATATATGTATACATATTTCCAAACTTATCATTGTTGTGCAAGAAAAATCTTATCTACACAAAAGACATATCAGATAAAGGAAACACAATGTAAGCAAACATCAATCTAGAGTATGAGAATGTTATGTTGTGGTCCACATTTCACGTCCCTCTCTCTTGGTGCATATGGCTTTCTTCAGCGAACAATTGGAAGTGGTTTGAAACATTTCATTGTTGAAGAGAGCCATGTCCATCAGAATTGTTCATCATATAGTACTGTTGTTGCCGTGTATAATGATCTTCTGGTTCTGCTCATTTCACTCAGCATCAGTTCATGCAAGTCTCTCCAGGCCTCTCTGAAATCCTCCTGCTCGTCATTTCTTACAGAACAATAATATTCCATGACATTCATATACCAGAATTCATTCAGCCACTCTCCAATTGATGGGCATCCATTCAGTTTCCAGTTTCTAGCCACTACAAAAAGGGCTGCCACAAACATTCTTGCACATGTGGGGCCCTTTCCTTCCTTTATGATTTCTTTGGGATATAAGCCCAATAGAAATGCTACTGGGTCAAAGGGTATGCACAGTTTGATAACTTTTTGAGTATAGCTCCAAATTGCTCTCCAGAATGGTTGGATCCGTTCACAGCTTCACCAACAATGCATCAGTGTCCCAGCCCTCCCACATCCTCTCCAACATTCATCATTAACTTTTCCTGTCATTTTAGCTAATCTGACAGGTGTGTAGTGGTACCTCAGGGTTGTCTTAATCTGTATTTCTCTGATCAATACTGATTTGGAGCATCTTTTCATATGACTACAAATAGTTTTAATTTCATCCTCTGAAAATTGTCTGTTCATATCCTTTGACCATTTATCAATTGGAGAATGGCTTGAATTCTTATATATTTGAGTCAATTCTCTATATATTTTAGAAATGAGGCCTTTATCAGAACCCTTAAATGTAAAGATGATTGATTTCCCAATTTATTGCTTCCCTCCTAATCTTTACTGCATTGATTTTGTTTGTACAAAAATTTTTTTAACTTAATATAGTCAAAATTATCTATCTGCTGTTCAATTAGGAGTTCCAGTTCTTCTTTGGACATAAATTTATTCCATCTCCATAGGTCTGAGAGGTAAACTATATTACATTCCTCTAATTTACTTATAGTATCACTCTTTATATCCAGATCATGAAGCCATTTAGATCTTATCTTGGTGTGTCATGTTAGATGTGGGTCAAGTCCTATTTTCTTCCATACTAGTTTCCAATTTTCCCAGCAGTTTTTGTCAAATAGTTACTACTTATCCCAGAAGCTGGGGTCTTTGGGTTTATCAAAGACTAAATTTCAGCATCAAAGCTTTGAAGAAATCATAGACCCATGCCAGCAAAAGCTGAAGCTGGCAGCAAGGATGCCAATTTTGGTCATAAACTGGATAGAACAAATGTTGCATAGGAAGTTTGTTAAGTTTTGAGTCTATTTATCCCTAAAATTGAAATAATATAAGGGAAAGTATGACCTAGAAGTATTGGAGGAAGATATTTGTATTTTTCTTGCTATATTTTTTAATGTAAATATCCATTGATTAAAAAAGTGCATGTGTATTATATGCATATACATGTATATATATATATATATATATATATATATGTATGTATATCTATCCACAAATCACAATAGTGCCCTCACCTAGGTTACTTTCCTTCTCTGGAGAGTTCCTCATTTGGAAAATGAGATAATTGTCTCTTACAGCTCCAAATCTATGATTCCCTGGTCGTATTTATTAAGTACCTACTATGTGACAGGCACTATGCTAGGCACAAAACATACAAAGACAAAAATGAAACAGTAACTTCATTCAGTGAACTCACATTTTAATGGCAGATATATGAACAGTCAGTTCTGCTTTGAGTTTTAAAAATGCGAGTTTGCTCCAGCAAGATTGATCTATTAAAGAACATATTGAGCATAATGGGATTTTTTTGAATGTGGTCCAATTTCTTCCTCAAGAAACATAGAGAATGTAGAAGATGCCATTACTTCCCAACAGTTCACAAGCTGCTACCCTAATCCCAATGCTCACTTCTACAAGCAAACTTCAGGTCTTTGTCAAGGTAGAATGATCTATTTTGTAAATCTCTTCTGGTTCAGTAGTAGCTGAGAACAGAGGAAGACCCTTCCCAATCAGTGGCTGAGGACAGAGACTTGGGATACACACATGACTAGAAGGTGTAAGATGGACAATAATCCCACAAAGGGGATGAAGAAGGAATATTCTGAAAAATAGGAGAACCAACAGAGAGCAGTGTCTTGGAAACTCAGAGAAAAAAAACATTCAGAATAAGAGTGGTCACTGGGGTCAAATTCTGCCTAGAGTTTGAGAAAGTCAAGAACTGAGAAAAGGCTGGCAGATTCATGTCTTTGGAATCTTAGTGATTTGCTCCAATTAGTATTGACCTCTCCCTCCTTTTGAAGTTCTATGTGTTTCTGTTAGGCGCTTACCATATTCCACCTTGTAATATAAGTATTTGCTCATAAGTCTTATCCCTTTTACTAGATTCTAAGTTCTTTGACAGGGAGGGACCATACTCAGTCATTTTCACTCATGTCCAACTCTTTGTGACACTATTTTGGGGTGTTTTGGCAAAGAAACTAGAATTATTTGCCATTTCCTTCTCCAGATCATTTTACAAATGAGGAAATTAAAGCAAACAGGGTTAAATTTCTTGCCTGATGTCACATAGCTAGTGTCACTTAATAAAAAAACATTTAACCCTCTAGTAATTTTCTATTGAGTTTCATCATGTTGGAGTAAAATGTTGATAATAAATCACAATTAGGCAAAGAGCAAATCCATTCATTCATTTACTCACTTTTTAATTCAATTTCCACTTTGACTATTCAGAAAGATGTTTTTTTAAAAAACTAATTTATATTTTTCCTTAAGTACATGTAAGAAGAGTCATTCAATTTAAATGTTCTTTAGAGAGCAGGATTCAACAAAGGCAGGAAAGATTAATGTTAGATACAAAAGAGAATTTCCTAACAATAAAAGTTGTTTTAAAAAAATTACTGAAGGAAAATAAGATCCTGAATTTGGTTGGTACAGTTGCCTCTAGGGTCAGAAAGACACAAAGTCAGATAGTCTGGTCCCAGACACTTACTATGTGACCTTAAGCAAGACATTTAACCTCTATCAGGTTCAATTTCCTCATCTGTAAAATGGGTATAGTACTATCACTAACTTCTGAGGGTTGTTGTGAGGATCAAATGAGATAATTTTTTTAAAATCACTTACCACAGTGGTCAGTGCATAGTAGGCACTAGAGATATGCTTATTCCCTTCACCTTCTCTCTCCCTATTCCTCCCATCCCTCACCTTGTTATTCCAATATCTAGTAGGAAGTTGATATTATAGATGACATTTTAAGATCTCTTTGCACATAGTAACTGTAATCCCATGCTGTGTATATGTTTCTTGTTTTGCTTTGAACTGCCAGGTAACCTAGAGACAGGAAGAAGGATTTATGAAAGATGGGGGGATAAAGATCCAAGCAGAGTATTTTACTTTGATCTGTAAGTTTAATAAGATCTGTAGCTGGAATGGACCTTAGCAGATCACCTAAGCCAACTGAGACCCAGATAGTTTGAGGGCCTTTATGGAGTCACATAAATAGTAGAAGCAACTTTCAAATTCAGTCTTCTGTTTCCTGATTCAGGAATCTCTCCATTACACCAGGTGATAGGATCTGAGGATCATGCATAAAGAGTCAGAAGGGACCTAAGAGGTTATGCAGTCTAATATACTCATTTTACAGATGAGAAAACTGAGGCACAAAGAGATGAAGTGATTTGTTCAAGATCACATAGGTGAAAGTGGCAGAGCTGGGATTTCTTAAAACCAAGTCATGATCAATGTTTCTTTAGCCTTGTTTTCCTGTTAAGAAAACACTGGAAATAGACACCAATTGTTTATACAAGTAGAGAGAAAGGAATGAAAATGATTACAGGACAGGACAGGAACCAAAAGAAAATGAGATTATTTAGTGAGATAATTGCTCAAATGGAGTATTCAAGTTCAGTATTTTTATTGTCCATTTACTAGGGACAGGTAATGTGGGTGACATAAAATTTTTATCACTTATAGTCAAAAATTAAAAAGCATTTATTAAGCACCTACAATGTGACAGGCACTATGCTAAATGTTGGGAATACAGATAAGAAGAAAGTTCTTGTTCTGAAGGAGATTACAGTCTAATGGTGGAAGACAACACATAAAAGGAACCAAAAAGTATAGTGAGGAAGTGATGCTAGAATGGGAATGATGTTTTGTGGAGTCAAAACCAGAGTAGCTAGTGAGAAATCAAGAGTTGGCTGGAAAACTGAGCCCTTTATAAAGGGAGAATTTGGAAGGAGTTTTGGTCTCTATCCCCAGTGTCCAGTCAAAAAAGAAAGGCAACTGAGAGTATGGAGGAAGTATTGAATGTCAAAGTTAATGTAATCTCCATAGTGACGAGACTTCTGATGATGAACAGGGAGAAGGAAGTATGTGAGATGATACAAAACCTGGATGCAGAGCTAACACATTACGTGGAAGGAGTCAGTATCCAAAGAGACTTTGATGGGCTAAAACGTTAAATAGAATTTAATAAGATGAATTTCAATAAGGTTAAAAGTAAAGTCTTGTAGTTGAGTATTAAAAAAATTATCTTCACAAGTACAAGAGAAGATTAAACCATAGTTTAAGAAGTACATTGATAAAAATGGAGATTTATTCAAGGGAGATCAATCAGGATGGTAAAGAACTTGGCGTTCATGCCATATGAAGACTGGCTGAAGAAAATGGATATGTTTAGCCTGGAGAAAAATAAGACTCAGAGTGAGTGTGAAAGTTGTCTTCAAGTATTTAAAAAATTGTCAAATGGGGACAGGATTAGACTTGTTTTGTTTGGCTCTGTATCAGGAGCTTTGGGTAGAAATTATAACAAGGCCAACAGTCTTGATTCAGAAAAAAAATATTACTAATAAGTAAGGCTGCCTAAAAATGGAACAGACTGGCTAGAGAGGTCTTCTTGGAAGTCTTAAAGTAAAGGCTGAAAACTTATTTGCTGAGTTTGTTATAATGAGGATTCTTTTTGTGTATAGGTTGGAGCAGATGACCACTGAGATCCTTCCAACTCAAATTTTGTTTTTCTGTGAATTATGTGTCATATTTCTTCAGGTAAAAAGTGAGAAGGAAGCACTCCTGGTGCTTCCAACCACATTTCCAACCACAAAGAAGGACCAAACACAAGGAGGAAGTCAGAAAGTGCTGCATGAATCTAGCTATCTCTATAGTCCAGTTACATAAAAACATCTACTTGGGTTATCTAGATGAGTCAGGGAATAGTGTGCCAAGCCTAGAATAAAGAAGATTTGAGTTCAAATCTAGCCTCAGATATTTAATATCAAATTAATTTACCCCCTTTACCTCAGTTTCCTCATCTATAAAAGGAGATGGAAAAGAAAATTGCAAACCATTCCAGTATCTTTGCCAAGAAATCTCAGATGAGATCATGAACTGATGAGATATATCCCTGAAACAAATGAACAGCAATAATCCAGTTTGGCTAACACTTTGGGGAATTGGAGAGAATAGTAGGAGATAAGACTGAAGAAGAGTTTGGGCATCCTAGAAAGATTACAAAATGGCACCTGTTGTATCCTCCACTAGAAGTATTGAGTCTTATTGAATGGATAGACTGCCTCAAGAGCTTGGTATGCCTCAAGACGTTTCTTGGGGATCTTCAAGCAGAGGATGTAGGATATATTATAATTAGGATTCATTTTATATATAGGTAAGATTAAATGGTTGCTAAGCTCCCTTTCAAATTTCAAATTCTATCATTGTAATACATGCAATCACAAAATAACTTATCACAAAATAAACACCTCTATGTCATGAAGAGCATGATTTTTTGCCATTAAAAATATGTGAATCTATTTCTCAAAATTGTTCCATCTTACATTTGTACTTTTAAACTTATGCCTACAAAATTACCTTGGATCATAGAAACTAAAGTCAGAAAAAAAAATCTAAGAGATCATAAGTCCAATACTTCCATTTTATAGACATAACTAAGGCTCAGAAAGATCAAGGAATTTGTTTGAGATTACACAAGTAGCAAGTAGAACCTGAAGCTGTCCTCTGTCCCCAAAATCCAGTGCTTTTCTACTACATTGCCTACCTTTAGCCCTTACTTTTGGCCAGAGTATGTGGAAAATATATTTACTTTATATAGATTACATCTCTACAAACAGTTTCATGGCAACCTCTTAAAGCTGGCAATGCATATGTGATTATTCTCACATTACATACAAGGAAACTGAGGGTCAGTAAGTTCAAACAACTTGCCTGCTGTGGCATATGATTAGTAAATACAACTAGTATTAAAACCCAAGTTTTCTAATTTCTAAGCTAACAACATTCATTCTCCTAGACCAGAAGTTCTCAAACTCTTGGATTCAGAACTGATTTATGCTAAAAAATTATTAAAGATCCCCCCAAAAAAGCTTTTTTATCAGGATTATATCTATCAATATTTTTAATATTAGAAATTGAAATATTATTATTATGAAAATTATTTTGATTTCACGGACTCTCTAAATATATATTAGGAACCCCCCAAAGTTATTGGACTGTTATTGTTGTGGTTGTAGTTGTTATTGTGGTTGTGGTTGCTGTGGCTGTTAGGGTGGTGATGGTTGTTACTGTCCAGTCGTTTCTCAGATGTGGCTTTAATTTATCTTTATTTGTTATTTATTGTTCCCTTATCCTCACACTTGAAACTCCATCTCCAGCCAACATACCTTTGCCTGGTTGTGCTCTGCACCCACTCTATTCCTGAAGTGTAAGCCTGAGATATCTGCTTCTTACAGTACTTTGTTGCCTCCAAAATGCAGCTCAGGCTCTACCTTCTATATGCAGCCTTTATTGATCAACCTAGTTCCTAATGACTTAATTGATCAACCCCCATTATTCTGTATTACACTGTATATATTTTTGTAAATAGTTATATGTATATAAGTTGTTCCCAAAGAACAGGAACTCCTTGAAGACAGGAAATGTCTCTCTTTAGTCTCTATACCTTCAGAGCCAAGTGTCTAGACAGAAAAAGCATTTAAGAAGTGCTTCGTGATTGATCAGCTGTTTGAAAAGGAAATAGGACAGTCATAACACAATAGAGATAAAAGGTAGAAAATCTTCTATGCAATGGTATATCTACAAGGTATTAAAAGCACAGAAGAATGTCCTCTAGCAAACTGGATGGGTTTCCCAAGGAGGATTTACAGAAAAATGTGGACAAGAATCATATAGGTTAAGAGGATGTGTGGATGAGTGGCAATCTGTACAAGTGGAGGCAATATCCATACTGATAAAGTCATGGAACTACTGAAGTGTTGGAGTACAATGTCTATTCACAGGTGTAAGGACTGACTAGCAGAAGCAAAAGATGGAGTGGAGAGTGCCTACATAAAGAACAGAACACTTAGCATGCAAATTCAGCTGACCAGTACTAGAGGGGTGATCCAGACTTGGCTCCTACACAGTGGCTTTTTCCCCATCTGACCCAGTTCCAGTTTCCCAATATTTCCCCTCTATTCCTACTCAAAAAAAATTTAAAAAATCTTTGGTTTGGATAGTCTTGGTATGATGGCTTCCACTCAGACCCTCATCTGCTTCTAAATTTAGAGCTACAAGGGATATTAAAGGTTATCACATCCAATCCCCCCATTTTATATATATAAAAAAAATGAGTCCTGAATAGGTAAGTGACCTCTCCAGGGTCACACAGCTCATAAGTGCCTATGGCAAGATTCGAACACAGTTCTACTTGACTCCAAGCCCAGGATTCTGCCTCTCCCTGATTATACCTTGCTAATCAATTAATGTTCTCCTTACTTTATCTAGACTAGGATGGGTATGCTGAGGCCTTACTCAAGCCATCCATGCCTTCTTTGCCCAGAACTTACAGCAGCTGCATATATGCAGACAAAACCTTGATTCTAGGTTTTATAAGCAAATAAAATGAATTAAAATCAACAATAAGCAACACTTTACCTGAATTAATAACTAATTACACCAATTAAAAATGATCATTTTTAAATTAGCATAAAATATGCATTTTTAAAGAGATGCCCTAATTAGCCCATTTATTCACATGTCTACCTTTACAGGAATGCTAGTTTTATATATGAGCAAAGGATAGGGATTTGGAAATTAATTTTGGGTTCCACAGCTCATTGGTTCTGCTTCCTTCGAAGCTGTCACTGTTGTGAGGTGATCATTTTATTGGTCAGTGCCTTATGGAACTGTGGCTTCATGGGCTAAATTCATGGTCCAGGGTACCACTGATGTATGCATTTTTACATAGGGAAGTCAAGTCCCTGGGTAGGATTAGATTCATTTACATGTGGGATAGTCCCTTGAGTACTGAACTTGGAGCAAGAAGACTTAGGTTGGAATAGTCTTAGACACTAGCTATATGACTTGGACAAGATACTACACTCATTTCAACCTCAGTTTCCCCATTTGTAAAAATGGGCATAATGACCAGCATCTAAGTCACAGAATTGCTATATGAGTATCATATGAGATAATATACATGCATATGTATATACATGCATATATACATTTGCAAATACATTTATACATTTTATTCATTTGTGTGCATGCATTGTGTATACATATGTATACATAAATGCATATTTCATTTCTTATACCTCTGAAATTAAACTATCAAATCTAGTGTAGTGATTTAATTTCTTAAACTTCAGTTGCCTCATTATAAATACACATACTTATGTGTATGTGTATATATCTAGAATTTCACAAACCTTAAATAACTAAATATTATCTATAGTTATTATTGTCATCATTATATAATAATGATTAGCATTTGCACTAGGTAGATGGCCTACCTTTGGATAATAGTCACCCCCAAAGGTTAATAAACATAATCCAAATAACCATCTGTACTTAAAAACAGGGGGTGAGGATGGGGGAGGAAAGATTGATAAATACATAATATAGCATACAGTCTGAATGCAGATTGAAGCAAACTTTTTTTTAACTTTCTTTTTTATTTGAGGGAGGAATCTGCATTTTCTTTTACAATATAGTTAATATAGAAATGTTTGCATGTCTGCTCAAATTGCTGCCTTCTCAGGGAGGGAGGAAGGAATGGAGGGAGCGAATTTGGAACTTAAAATTTTTTTTGATGTTTTAAAATGTTTGTTTATATGTAATTGAGAAAAAATAAAATAAAAATAAATGTAAACAAAAAGAAAATATATGTTTTATATTAGGGTCTATTTTTTTTTTGCTTTTTTGATGTGGGAAAAATACTTTTTTTTAAATCATCCATTGAGAGAGCATTTGTTGCTAAATGTTGGGCAATGAACAGAAGAAACTGATTACTTCTCTGGAGAATGATTTAATTTCTTAAACCTCAGTTATTTCATCATCTATCATACCTATGTCCCAGGGTTTTGTGAGGATCAAATGAGATAAGATATATGAGAATATTACATTAACCAAAGTGTGGTATAATGTGAATTATTTTTATTATTCTATAGATTGTAAGTTCCTTGAGGACAAATGTTGTTTCCTTTTGATTCTGAATTCACAGCATCTTCCACAGTCCATGAAGTACACAGTTAATAAATGCTTGTGGAGTTATTCACATATGAAGACTAGGGGGATACAATCACTAATTTATATGTATGAAAATACCTCATAGCACTTGTACTGGGGAGAGAGAAAAAATGGATGTGGAGAAGGGAAGATAGAAACAAGAGGCATTTGAAAATTATCCTTTCAACTTTGTAGCTAAAATATTTGTCTATAGGGTACACTTAGGGGTGAAGCACAGGCTCCTTTCTTTTAATGATGTCTCATTAAATTGATTGATACTTTCATGTTACTAGGTTTTATTATAACATAAAGATAAAGGGTCTTATAGTCATGCCTCTCAATTTTCAAGACTTACAAAGCCCTGTGCCATTTTAAATTTGATTATGTTCAGCAATCTATTTTGATTGGTAGATTGTCTCCACAGAAAAGTTTCCCTTTTGACTTTTCTTAATGCAAGTGGTATATTTAAAGCCTACCAGGATGCCTCTTTCTCTTTTTCTTTAAATGTTCTTTTTTAATTTTGAATTTAATAAACATCTCCCCCCAAAATATTTCATATACAAATTGTAAAAGGACATTGATTAGCTATGAAATTGTGAATCTCTACTATATATAGCTTGCTTTAAAAAAGTTTGCAATTAATTTTATATAACTTTCAAAAGTATCCTTATTTGTATTTTCTTTCAAATGTTCTGTTCTCTTCTATGTATTATTTTAAATGATTCTCTTTTCTTTCTTTTTTCTTTTGGCAGTATTATTGCTAATTTCTCCCTACCTCCTCCCATAAAGAAATTAAAAAACAATCCTTGTAACAAATAATCACAGTCAAGCAAGGCAAACATACACATTTGCCATATCAAAAATATATATCTCCTTAAACATTTTGAGTCCATCATCCCTCTGTCAGGAGGTAGGTAGTATGCTTCATCATGGTCTCTCTGGAATTATATACTGATCATTATGTTGATCAGAGTTTTCAAGTTTTTCAAAGCTCACTTCATTCTTTTCTGAATCTGTCTCTTGTTATCTTACAGCATAATATTCCATTATATTCATTTACTGTAATATGTTCAGCTAGTCTCAACTGTTGAACAATCCCTTTATTCACAGTTCTCTACTGCAATAAAAAGAGCTCCTATAAATATTTTTATATTTGGCATCTTTTTCCTCATTCTTTTATGTTTGGGGGATATAAGCCAAGTAGTGGTGTTTTTACTTCTTATGTGAGTGACTTTTGGACATTGTTCACAGCTCCACCAACAGCATTATATGCTTGCCTTTTCTTAGGTCCTTCAACAACTATCATTTTCCTTTTTTTTTCATCCTTGCTAATCTCATAAGAGCCTTAAAGTTGCTTAAATTTTTATTTCTCTAATTATAAATGATTTACAGCATTGTTCCATATTGCCTAGATTTGAGGACTACTTGTTAATATCCTCTAACTATTCAACTATTGAGGAATGCTTATTGTTCTTATATATTTGAATCTATTCCTTATATATTTTGTATTCATACCTTTATAAGAGAAATGATAGAAAACTTGTTTTTTCACAATAGTTACGTTGCTTTTAAGCCAAAGCTTTTCAATTTTATATAATCAATATTAATGATTTTATCTTCCATGATCCTCTCTTGCCTTGTCACAGTCTTTCCTAAGGGTATTTGCTTCTTTGCTCCTCTCATTTGTTTGAGATGTGAGCTTTTATATCTAGGTTATGCACACCCATTTAGAGCTTGTTGTGAGATGTGGTATGATTTGCTGATATAAAGCTAATTTATTCCAGGTTCCTTTAAAGTTTTTCCCAGGGGGGGCGGAGCCAAGATGGCAAACTGCAGACAGTGTTCTCTGTGAGCTCCTGAGACCTTCCCTGAGACCCAGACAAATTGAGCCTCTGAACTGGTTTTGGAATGAGGGCTCCACCAAACTGCCCCAGGGCAAATTGAAACTGCTGCAGAATCCCCTGCTAGTGACTGATACCTCAGCTCAAAAGCATGAGTAAGAAGCAAAAGAGAGCTCTCACCATAGACAGCTTTTACAGAGAAAAAATAGAGCAGTCCCCAGATCCTGAAATTCTGAAAACAATCCCAGATGAAGCCACAAAGGCGGACTTAAGCTGGTCTCCCTTTCAGAAGGCTTACCTGGAAGATTGCATAAAGAGTCTCAAAAGAGAGCTAGAGGAAGAATGGGAAAATAAATTGAGAGCAGTGCAACAGAGATATCAAAAACTGGAAAACAGGACGGGTGAATTGGAAAAAGACAACAATTCACTGAAAAAAAATTGGTGAATAGGAAAAAGAAAAAAAATTCACTGAAAAATATAATTGGTGAATTGGAAAAAGACAACAATTCACTGAAAAACAAAACTGGCAAAATGGAAAAAAAAATGCATTGAATCAAGAAATTCAACCGGCCAGCTACAAAAGGAGCTAAAAAAGATAACTGAAGGAAATAATACTTTGAAAGTTAAAATTGAAAAATAGAAGTAAATAACTCAATAAACTTCAAGAATCAGTCAAACAAAAACAAAAAATGAAAAAATAGAAGAAAATATGAAATCTCTCCTAGGAAAAACAACTGATTTGGAAAACAGATCCAGGAGAGACAATCTAAGGATTATCAGACTCCCTGAAAGTCACGATGAAAAAAAGAACCTTGATGCTATCTTCCAGGAAATCATGAAAGAGAATTGCCCTGAGTTTTAGAATCAGAATTGAATTGAAATTCAGAATTGAAAGAATTCACTGATCACCTCCTGAAACCCCAAAATTAAAACCCCAAGGAATATCGTGGCCAAATTTCAGGACTATCGCACCAAGGAAAGGATTTTACAAGCAGCTAGAAAGAAACAGTTCAAATACCGAGGAGCTGTAATTAGAATTACACAAGATCTGTCAGCTTCCACATTAAAGGATCAAAGGGCCTGGAATCAGATATTCCAAAAGGCAAAAGAACTTGGATTACAGCCAAGAATAAGTTATCCAGCTAGAATGAGCATCATCTTCCAGGGAAGAAGATGGTCATTCAATGATACAGGAGAATTTCACCTATTTCTAATGAAAAGACCAGATCGGAACAAAAAATTTGACCTCCAAATACAGAACTCAAGAGAAGCATAAAAAGGTAAAAAGGAAAGAACTCTTCAGAACTATATTTCTACTATAGGTATCCTTAAAGAATGGGGGCATAATTTGATTTTTCTTTGATAATAATGGAAAAGAAATTAGAAGTGGAAGGGATACCATACTGAAAAGAAAAAGGGGGGGTGGGGAAGGAGGCAAAATAAAGTAAAAATAAAGGAGGTAAAATAAGGCAAAATCTCATAAAGAGACATAGAAGATCTAATATAATCAAGGGAAAGTAGGGAGGGCAATAAGTATTGTGTAAACCTTACTCTCATTAGACTGGATTCTAAGAGAATATATCAGACACATTTGGCTTCAAAGAAAGGCCTGACCCTCCTTGTGGGAAGGTGGGAGGGAAAGGAGGAAAGGAAAGGGATAGACTAATAGAATGATTAGGGGAAAGGTATAAAAGGAAAGGAGGGATTCCAAAGGGGGGAGGACTGTTGGTGGGAGGTGGTCATCAAAAA
>JAJPUD010002550.1:15816-32938 GCA_023553655.1 Myrmecobius fasciatus
GGGGGGATGGGAGAGAGGGGAAAGGGAAGAGAAAATCATAACTCTAGGTAAAAAGATGGCAGGGAATACAAATATAGTTATTTTAACTGTGAATGTGAATGGGATGAACTCTCCCATAAAACGGAAGCGGATAGCAGACTGGATTAAAAGCCAGAATCCTACAATATGTTGTTTACAAGAAACACATCTAAAGCATAGAGATACATACAGAGTGAAGGTAAAGGGCTGGAGCAGAATCTTCTATGCTTCAGGTGAACAAAGAAAGGCAGGGGTAGCAATCCTTATCTCGGATCAAGTAAAAACAAAAATAGATCTAATTAAAAGAGATAAGGAAGGAAATTATATTTTACTAAAGGGTACCATAGACAATGAAGTGGTATCAATACTAAACATATATGCACCAAGTGGTATAGCATCCAAATTCCTAGAGGAGAAACTAACAGAGATGCAAGGAGAAATAGACAGTAATACTATACTAGTGGGGGATCTCAACCTTGCTCTCTCAGAATTAGATAAATCAAATCACCAAATAAATAAGAAAGAAGTTAGGGAGGTTAACAAAATGCTAGAAAAGTTAGGTATGATAGATCTCTGGAGGAAATTGAATGGTAATAGGAGGGAATATACTTTTTTCTCAGGGGTTCATGGAACTTATATGAAAACTGATCATGTGTTAGGGCATTAAAACCTCGAAATCAAATGCAGAAAAACAGAAATAGTAAATGCATCCTTCTCAGATCATGATGCAATAAAACTCACATGTAATATAAGGCCAGGAGAAAATAGACCACAAGTTAATTGGAAATTAAATAATGTAATCCTGAAGAATGAATGGGTGAAAGAGCAAATTATAGACACAATTGATAATGTCAGGAGAATGACAATAATGAGACAACATACCAAAATTTGTGGGACACGGCTAAAGTGGTTATAAGGGGTAATTTTATATCTCTAGATGCTTACTTGCATAAAACAGAGAAAGACAAGATCAATGAACTGAGCTTACAATTAAAAAAGCTAGAAAAAGACCAAATTAAAAACCCTCAATTAAATACCAAATTGGAAATTCTGAAAATTAAAGAGGAGATCAATAAAATTGAAAATAAGAAAACTATTTAATTAATAAATAAAACTAAGAGTTGGTTTTATGAAAAAACCAACAAAATAGATAAGCCTTTAGTTAATTTGATTAGAAAAAGGAAAGAGGAAAATCAAATTGTTAGTCTCAAAAATGATAAGGGAGAACTTTCCTCCAATGAAGAGGAAATTAGAGTAATAATTAGGAGTTTCTTTGCCCAACTTTATGCCAATAAATTTGATAATGTAAATGAAATGGAGGACTATCTACAAAAATATAGATTGCCTAGGTTAACAGAAGAGGAAATAAATTATTTAAATAGCCCCATTTTGGAAAAAGAAATAGAACAAGCCATTAATCAACTCCCTAAGAAAAAATCTCCAGGGCCAGATGGATTTACATGTGAATTTTACCAAACATTCAAAGAACAATTAATCCCAATACTATACAAACTATTTGAAAAAATAGGGAAAGAAGGTGTACTACCAAATTCCTTCTGTGACACAGATATGGTGCTGATAGCTAAACCAGGTAGGGAGAAAACTGAGAAAGAAAACTATAGACCCATTTCCCTAATGAATATTGATCAAAAATTTTAAATAAGATTTTAGCAACGAGATTACAGAAAGATATCCCCAGGATAATACACCATGACCAAGTAGGATTTATACCAGGAATGCAGGGCTGGTTCAATATTAGGAAAACTATTAGCATAATCAATTATATTAATAACCAAATTAACAAAAACCATATGATTATCTCAATAGATGCAGAAAAAGCCTTTGATAAAATCCAACACCCATTCCTATTAAAAACACTGGAGAGTATAGGAATAAATGGGCTTTTCCTTAAAATGATTAGTAGTATCTACTTAAAACCTTCAGCAAACATCATATGTAATGGACTCAAACTAGAACCATTCCCAATAAGATCAGGAGTGAAACAAGGCTGCCCACTGTCACCATTATTATTTAATATTGTCTTAGAAATGTTAGCTTTGGCAGTAAGAGAAGAAAAAGAGATTAAAGGAATTAGAGTAGGTAATGAGGAAACCAAATTATCACTCTTTGCAGATGGCATGATGATATACGTAGAGAACCCTAAAGACTCAACTAAAAAACTACTAGAAACAATTCACAACTTTAGCAAAGTTGCAGGATACAAAATAAATCCACATAAATCATCAGCATTTTTATATATTACCAATAAAGTTCAGCAGCAAGAGATACAAAAAGAAATTCCATTCAAAATAACTGTTGATAGTATAAAATATTTGGGAATTTATCTGCCAAGGGAAAGTCAGGAACTATATGAACTAAACTAACTACAAAACACTTTCCACACAAATAAAATCAAACCTAGTTAATTGGAAAAATTTAA
This sequence comes from Myrmecobius fasciatus, assembly GCA_023553655.1. Classification (NCBI taxonomy): domain Eukaryota; kingdom Metazoa; phylum Chordata; class Mammalia; order Dasyuromorphia; family Myrmecobiidae; genus Myrmecobius; species Myrmecobius fasciatus. Next base: position 18,275 of record JAJPUD010002550.1, read on the forward strand.
AATGCTCATGAGTAGGCCAAGTGAATATAATAAAAATGACAATACTACCCAAACTAAATTACTTATTTAGTGCCATACCAATCAAACTCCCAAGAAATTATCTTACAGATCTAGAAAAAATAGTAGCAAAATTCATTTGGAAGAACAAAAGGTCAAGAGTTTCAAGAGAATTAATGAAAAAAGGCTGATCATGGTGGACTTGCTGTACCAGATCTAAAACTATATTACAAAGCAGCAGTCATCAAAACCATTTGGTACTGGCTAAGAAATAGAGTAGTCGATCAGTGGAATAGGATAGAATCACAAGACAAACTAGGCAATAACTATAGCAATGTAGTCTTTGATTAACCTAAAGACCCCAGCTTCTGGGATAAGTACTCACTATTTGACAAAAACTGCTGGGAAAATTGGAAACCAGTGTGGAAGAAAATAGGGCTTGACCCACACCTAACACCACATACCAAGATAAGATCTAAATGAATTCATGATCTGGATATAAAGACTGATACTATAAGTAAATTAGAGGAATGTAATATAGTTTACCTCTCAGAACTATGGAGATGGAATAAATTTATGTTCAAAGAAGAACTGGAACTCTTAACTGAAAACCAGATAGTTAACTTTGACTATATTAAGTTAAAAAATTTTTGTACAAACAAAACCAATGCAGTCAAGATTAGGAGGGAAGCAATAAATTGGGAAATCAATCATCTTTACATTTAAGGGTTCTGATAAAGGCCTCATTTCTAAAATATATAGAGAATTGACTCAAATATATAAGAATTCAAGCCATTCTCCAATTGATAAATGGTCAAAGGATATGAACAGACAATTTTCAGAGGATGAAATTAAAACTATTTGTAGTCATATGAAAAGGTGCTCCAAATCACTATTGATCAGAGAAATGCAAATCAAGACAACCCTGAGGTACCACTACACACCTGTCAGACTGGCTAAAATGACAGGAAAAGTCAATGATGAATGTTGGAGGGGATGTGGGAGGGCTAGGACACTGATGCATTGTTGGTGGAGCTGTGAACGGATGCAGCCATTCTGGAGAGCAATTTGGAACTATGCTCAAAAAGTTATCAAACAGTGCATACCCTTTGACCCATCAGTGTTTCTATTGGGCTTATATCCCAAAGAAATCCTAAAGGAAGGATAGGGATCCACACATGTGCAAGAATGTTTGTGGCAGCCCTTTTTGTAGTGGCTAGAAACTGGAAACTGAATAGATGCCCTTCAATTGGAGAATGGCTGAATAAATTATGATATATGAATATTATAGAATATTATTGTTCTGTAAGAAATGACCAGCAGGACGGTTTCAGAGAGGCCTGGAGAGACTTGCATGAACTGATGCTGAGTGAAATGAGCAGAACCAGGAGATCATTATACACGACAACAATACTATATGATGATCAATTCTGATGGACATGGCTCCCTTCAACAATGAAATGTTTCAAACCACTTCCAATTGTTCACTGAAGATAGCCATATACACCCAGAGAGAGGGATGTGAAATGTGGACCACAACATAACATTCTCATACACTCGATTGATGTTTGCTTGCATTGTGTTTCCTTTATCTGATATGTCTTTTGTGTAGATACGATTTTTCTTGCACAACAATGATAAGTTTGGAAATATGTATACATATATCCGATTTGCCAATATTTTAACATAAAATAACATGTAGTGGATATCCTACCATCTAGGGGAGGGGTGGGGAGTTGGGAGGAAAAGTTTGTAACAGAAAGCTATGTAAGGGTTAATGTTGAAGAATTACCCACACATATGTTATGCAAATAAAATTTAAAAAATAAATAAAGTATCCTTAAAGAGCAAAAAAAAAAAGAAAAAAGAAAACAAAAGTTTTTTTCCCAGCAGATATTGTTAAATAATGTATCTTTGCTCTAATAGTTTGTATGACTGGGCTTATTGATTTCTAGGTTGCTATGTGAAATAGGTCAGGATACTGGTAGAAATAATGATATGTGAGTTAGTTCCTCATATTCCTACAACAGTAGGAGAAAACAAACAAACAAAACAGCTGGGGATGCACAACTGGAGCAGTTTGGATTAATTGTATACCCAAGTGGATTGATCTCAGACCTAGCAGAGAGGTGAGAAGAGTATAAAAAACAGTCTTGAAGACTTTGGTAAAGAATTCCTGAGTAAGGTTCCCTAGGGAACCTTACTTTTACCCTTCCTGACATATTTTACCTGTTTTTAATCTTTCTGAAGTGCTTTTAACTGTCTTGGTAACTGCTTTTGCCTGAGGTACTAGAATATGTTTTGATTAAATCAAATATTTCTGAACCCCTGAGCTCTCAGTCTGCCAGATGGAGATGGAGAACTAAATTGGGTGCTATTTATTTACTTCTGTATATGTATATAGTTTGTATATATGTATTTTTATTTATTTCTATATATATTGTATGTCTGTTATGATCCACTGACAGTCTTTTCTGGTTTAGCCAGAGAAGTAGTCTTAATGATGCAATGCTTTTTAGTACAGTTTGAGATGTAGTTCTTCTAGGCTACCTTCTTTCCCATTTCTTTTTACTGTTTCCCTTGAGAATCTTGACCTTTTGTTCCTCCAGATGAATTTTGTTTGTATTTTTCCTAGCTTTCTAAGGTAAGCTGTAGGTAGTAAAAGGATGGGAATCATTGAATCAGTTGATCAATTATTCTACTACACTTAAGTGTCAAGATGCTATGTTCTCACAATAAAATGAGAACCCATCTCTGTTGAATCAATCTATCACAGGCTTTTGATTAAATTCAAAAAAATCCTTGACCAATTTACACATATTTGAAAACAACTGGATGACCTGGAGTGATGTTACACAAGAAGATTGTGCAGATTGGTTGAGGGAATTGGGGATCTTTGTGGGTCATCAATATAAAAGAACAATTCCAAATTGGGGGATTTGAAAGTCAATCAGTAGAAGAGTATATTTTCCTTAACCTTGTTCTTCTCCTCCACTTCTCTTATCCCCAACCACAGGACAAATGTGGTAAATGTTTAACAACAAAATGTGGCTTTAAAACACACACATACACACATACTTACATACATACACACAATGCACTTTTAATTTTAATCTGCATTATTAACATTTTCTCCATCATTTTCTTAAGTCTAGAAATCAATAAAATAATAAAGCAGCCCTGATTTCTAACATTTGCTAATTTCTGAAATGGAAATACAGTGAAAATTCAATAACCAACTCTCTCAAACCAGTATAAGCCAACTCCAAAATTCCTGACTGGTGAACTTTGTAGATTCCCTAAGTCCTGAGGATTTGACATTTTCAATAGAATTTTAGATATATCTCCAGAACAACAATTGTTGAAAGCATTGTCTTCTTCAAGATTTGAGGACACACCAGATGGAATAAAGAAAGGCAGATTCAGGCTTAATAAGGGATTCAGGAGAAAATTTATATCTAAAAGAAACATTATGAGGACCTAGCAAAAGTACTTCTAAGAGCTGGGAATTACCCTTTGTCACATCATTAAGCTTGAGCCCATTTTCCTTTATATGCATTTATGATAGAATATATCACTAAATTTGGGGAGAGGATATGTTGTATCACCTGGATGACCTTAATGTAGCTGTCAAATAGCCTAATCTTCTAAAAGTTAATTGTCTGGTTGATTGATGTCAACTGATAATCAACAAGGGCTTATGAAGTATTGTATTAAAAAAGGAACACTTCAGCCCTTTGGGATGCCCTGGAATCCTGAGGAGAAAATATAGTAACTGACTACTATCTTCCTAACCCATCAATTCCAATGGTGATTGGGAGAGTAGGTCCAAAGTATGTGCTACTTTCATTGATACAGAGCACCTATTTTTCATCAATTAAGTTCAGTAAACATATTAAATACCTACTATGTGCCAAGTCTTAGGATATAAATAGTCCTTGCCTTTAAGGAACTTACATTCTACTTTGGGAGGGAGGGTATAATACAACTTGTACACAATAAAATAAATAGAATATACACACACTAAGTAGATACAAAGTAATTTGAGGATGAAAAGAAAACTATCAACTGGGACAATTGGGGAAAGCTGGGTAGGAGATAGTACTTAAACTAGGCTTTGAAGGAAGATAGGAATTGGATATAATAGAAGTGAATTGGGAGTAAATTCCCATTACAAGGGACTCATCCACCCAGAAGCAAGGGGTTGACAAGAGGGAGATGGAATGTCATGTATTAGGAACTCTTAGCAAGCCAGTTTGGCTAGAATGAAGAATGTGTGAAGAAGTATATGAAATAAGGTTGGAAAGAGAGAAAGGAAGGAGCCAGAGTGTAAAGTACTTTCAATGCCAAACGGAAGATTTTGCATTTTAACCAAGAGCCAAAAGGGAGCTACTGAAAATTTCTTCTGATCATTCTTTTTTGTTGATAATTTGGAAAAAAGTGCATAATATAAATTTTCATGATCATGAAAAAAACATGCTTAGAATAAAGTAAGTTAGGTGATGTGGCTTATGTTAATTTATTTAATCTGAATAAGATAGGAAGAATTTGACTTTTCCCTGACTTTGGGAATGCTGCTAAATTTTAGCAATCCAAACTTTTCCCATTCAGAGGATAGTCAAACTAGAAACAATTCATTTTTCTCGGACTTACATATACTATAAAATTTTGTACCCTTCTCCCCCTCCCTTCTCCTCACTTGCAAATTATCTTCAGAAAGAAATAGTTGTTTTAAAATGGTTAAATTAACTGGAAGTTAGGGGAAGACAGGCACACTATTGCAAACCTAACACTTTAAAATTCTAAACCCTTATGAAGTCTGGATACATTTTAAAATTTGTGCTTCCAATTTCACTAACAGACCAGTATGTCTGCAAATACAATGTTGTCAGTCTAAATTTCCTTTTTTTAAAATAAAAAAACATCATCTAGCTTCTGTCTTTTTCAGCTGTTAATTTCTCCTAAACTATTTGGAGAATACTTCCCACATACTCTCTTTTGCTGGGCAAAGCTCCATGTGGATCTTTCCATTCCTTGAAAGTCTGTTGTTTGAGGTCACAGGTTGGCAAAGTTCACAAAAAGACCCTCAGCTATATATCCCCTTTCCCCTTCTGAAGGCTCTGAAAAAGAATGTGACTACAACTGCAAGGAGAAGCACTGATTGCTACAGTCGCATCTTTATTTTAATGTTATACTTGGAAAAGGGGGTTTCTGGAAACAAGTATACACACTTTTAAAATGAATTTGGGCAAAATAGTTTGCAAACTTGTGTCCTATTCACCTGACTTAAACTTCAGGAATTTATTAGATTGCAGATACACCTCAAACTTTATACCTATTATAAATAGAATATTAATAACAATATCCATTTGCAAGGCAGTGGAAAGAACACTGAGGTCCAAATCCTCTGCCTCTTTCTACTTGTATCATCTTAGAAAGGTCGATTAAAATTTCTGAGCCTCATTTGCTTCATCTATAAAAATTAAGTAATCGGACTAAAAGACCTCTAACATCTCTTCTGACTTTAAATTTGTGATCTTAACTTTCTCCAAATTACTAATACAAAAGAGTTGGACTTAATTATCCACATAGGAAAAAACAAGTGGATGAAGAATACCAAAAGTCAGGATTATGATATATAAGGGGATGGGCAACTCATAAACCCACAACCCGGTATAATTTACATTTTGTATAGACACTGCAGATGGAAAATGGACTGAGCAGAGGAATCCTGATTAGATTACTTTTGGGAAATGACAGAGTAAATTTAATGATACTGAAGCTGCTCCCACAAAGATCCACCTTTTAAATGACAATATTCTTCTGGCAATGGTTTTTCCTAAATCAGGCTGGAAACAGCCCCTGACCATGATTGAAGATTGGAGAACTTATTGAAACATGTACAAAGCAATGGAAATCATATCAGTATATACCATACCACTACATTTGGAAAAGATTTACAGACTACTAGAAGGCCAGTTCTGAAACAGCATTTATTTACTGGAGGCAGTAGGAGACAAGGAAAGTTTTCCACCCCAGAAATTCTTTCATGGGTGTGTCTGTTCCAGATTACATCAATTTATCCTTGGAGGATTTTCATTGACAGAAAACAAGTCAACCAGACCCTGTTTTAAAATACATGCAAATGCATAGTCATTTTCCAATTACTCCAGCAGAGGCGAGTAGAGACTAGAGTTTATGCAAAGTGAGGTTTCTATAAAATGATAAAGGGGCTGAGGGACTTCCCATTTGTCATTTTTTAAAAAAAGCTAAAAAGCCTAACATTTGTCTGCATTAAAAAAAAAATAAAAATAAGAGGCAAGAGAAATGTTTGGAGCTGGAAAAAAAAAATGTTGGCTTTCCTAGCAGGTTTCCAGCCCACTCAAATCAGTCACCATGGAGACTTCTGTTTGCTTCAGGAATGACTCACGGGAGTCAGGGATGGAGCCTTTGAAATGGAAGCAGCCCTGCACAAAGAAGAATTTAGACTCAAGTCCTTGAATAAGAAGCATTTGACTCTGGCTGGCATATGTTGGATGGGGACTTTGGGCCACTCTTCCTCAAAGAAAGTGGCTGCCCCTTCATTTTGGACTTAATTACAGGCTTCAGAGAGCAAAGGTCAGCTTTAGATCACAGGCTACCTCCATTTGGAGAGAAGTATTAATGTAAACTCTGAAAGTGTGAGTGCTTGAGGGTAAAGACTCCAGTGCAAGAAGGTGCTAAAAAAATATAAAGACCCTACAGCTCCTGGGGAGTGTGATTTCAAGAGTAAAGAATTGGAGATAGGTGTAATTCAGAAGGCATTTTGACAAATTGGGTAATGTAGTGTGTTTGATTTTTTGGTTTATTTTTTTATTTAGGATTTTTGGTTTTTTGAAGGGATAGGGCTAAAGACTGAAATTTAAACTTATTCCACTGGATTCTGACTACACAATACATCAGGGAAAGCCCTTTCCTACTGTCAGAGGACCTGGGTTAATATTTCAGCTTGGGTGATTATCTGTGTAAATTTGGGAAAACCAGATAACCCTCAATTTTACTATCTGTAAAAATAAGATGGTTGGATTAGATGGTCTTTGAGGTACCAATTCTAGATCTATGATCCCCATGATAATCTTGGTCAGTCTTAATGGAAAATAGTTCATCTGAGGCACATAAGAAATTCAGGAAATTTAAGGTTCCATTTGAAATGACCCTTGGTCAAGAGACCTGAAGTTAGAGAAAAGAACTCATGAGGAGCTGAGAGAACAGATGCTGCAATTCCTTGAATTTTATCAACTGAATAATCCTAAAAATCATTTGGGGGCTTATAGTGAAATATGTAAAAAGTTCCAAAAAACACAGGTGTGATCCAAATACCCTTTTAGACTTGGGGACACACAGAACAAACTCTGACCAGACAAAATAAGCACTGACAAACAAAACTTGTAAAAGGTCATTCCTACACACCATTTCTTCCCTGAAAATACATTCTCATGATGATATCTACTACTTCAGACACAAAGCTAAATGTCTCCCAAAATTCATGACTACCTCCATTTCACCTCTACTCCAATCTTTCTATTGTCATGACGCAAAGTGACCTGGAGTCTACTCTGTCACTTAGAGTCTGTGCTACACAAACTGAATGTCTCCTTCCTTCTTCAGAAGGCCAAGTATTTCAGGTAAGTATGTTGACAGCAGGGAAATTTTGCCTCAATGCCCAGATGACATCCTTTAGCTCCTAATTGTGCTTTTAGACCGATGAGCCAATACAGAGATCATATTACTGCTGTGTGCACTTTGATGCAAGTACAATCACATCACTAGCCACATCTGGAATTTTTTACACTACCACATCTCCATGGATAGGCCCCTCTGACTTGCAAATATCATTGGCTCTGCTTGTCACTGGAAGGAAGGACAAAAATCAGCTCTTTGGACTATTCAAGAGATCATAAGCTCATAAAAAGCTAAAAGGAACCTCAGAAGTCCATAGAACTATAGACCTAGAACTGAAAGGATCTCGGAGTCTATTTTATAGGCCTTTTTAGTACATTTTATAGATGTGGAAATTGAGGCCCAAGGTCAAGCAAGTAAACTCAAATCGTGTCTTCTGACCATTAATCTGGAGTTCTTTCCACTACAGATTGTCTCTTATCAACATTAGGTCAAATATAGGTAAGAACTAATAAAAGGCTGTCTTAGTAAAGGGATTCAACAATTTATTGAACAAGAAAACTGTGGTTACATAAGCAAAGAAGTGATTATTTAGATGGCAGGGCTTGCTCCAACCACTTAACCAAATTAACACACAACAGAAAAAAAAAATGTATGTTGTCCACTCCTTATATAGAAGGGGAGAAATGAACCAACCACTATGCATACCACATCCTCCTTGAAAATACATTTTCATGATAATATCTGCCTCCCCATTGACTGCAGATATGAAGCCAAAAGTTTCCCAAAATTCATGATCACCTCTACTGAGTTATCTTTCTATTGGCATAATGCAAAGTGATTTAAAGGCAATTCTGTCACTTATAGCTTATTTGGAAATGCTCCTTAACCTTTTAGGGCCTCAATTTCCTCTCCAGTAAGTAAGGGGATTGGACTAGACCCCTTGGGGCTCCATATGGAATGATTGATTCTGAATGCTTTGCCAAGTGAACTAATTTAATTGCTCCTCTCAACAGAGATTCCATAGCACAATAAACAATTCTGACCAAATACCAAAGAAGAAGCCTGGTTCCCAAAAGTCTTGATGCAGTTTTAAGCTTTGATAGCTTAAAACTATACTTAAAACTTTTTGAAGACCCTGTAATTTCCATATTAGACCTGAGAGGAACTCTAAAAACCTGAGGATGAGGAATGAGAGATTTTAAACCAAAAACAGAGACCCAGGACACAAAAATTTCCTATCACATCATTAAAGAAGACAAACCATTTCACTAAGCCAGATATCTTATTCCCCTATCTCCCCCAGTGTTGGGTTTCCCTTCTTTTTTCTTTTGCTCTCCTTCTCTTTTCCCCTCCTTCCCCTTTCTCTTACTTTCTCTCTCCCCCTTTAAATTACTTTTTTCCCTTTTTCTTCCTTTCTTCTCCCTTTTCCTTTCCCTACCCCTTTCATCTCCCCTTTTCCTTCCTCTTCCCCTTTCCCTCCTCTTCTTTTCTCTTCTAGCTCTCCCTTTCCCCTGTCCCTCTCCAATCTTCTTTCTCTTTCCCTTTCCTTCTTCTCTTTTTTTTCTCTGTCTCTCCTTCCTCTCCCTCTACTCTCTCCCCTCTCTCCTTGCCCTCTCCCTCTCCTTACCTTCCCACTCTCTCTTCATTCTTTTTTCCCTTTCCCTCACTATCTCCCCATCCCCTTTCCTTCTCCTCTCTCTCTTTCTCCACTCCTTTCCCTCTCCTCTCTTTATCTTTCTATCCCCCTTTCCTCCCCTCTCTCTATTTCTCCATCCCCTTTCTATCTCCCCTCTCCTTTCCCTCTCTCCCTTTCTTCTTTCCTTTCCTTTCACCACATGTTTTCTTTTATTTTTAATCACTATTAGGATTTTGCAGCTTTCAAGTCAAAATGAAACTGCAGAGGATGAAGAAAGCAATGCAAAGGATTTAAGGCATGCACAAGCCACCATCATCCCTTTAGGCTTAGAAGAACTTTTTTTCTTTTTTTAAAGCTGACTTGGTTTGCTTGGGATTTATTTAAGCATTGGATAGTTGAGGCTGCTGGTGCTATTGCTGCTGGAGCTGAGCTCAGTCCCCTAGATGATTTCTAACCCCACCCCCCCATTCCCTCGACCAGAGTGAGCAGCTGTACAGCAGTAAGTGCAGAGCCATCTGTTTTGCAGTATAAATGGGAGATGTGGGGGCCCCTCCTCCCCTCAGCCACCACCCTTCATCCCCCAAGACCATCTACTTACATCATTGAACAGCTCTGCTATAGTCTTGCTGGCTTTCCCCAGGAGAGTCAGCCCTGGTCTTATATACATTGCCCTATCCATCAGGTTCTGCATACAAACTTAGAAAGGAAGGAGGGGAGGGGAGAGAAATGAAGACCGGGAAAGAAGAGAGGAAAAAAAATTGAATAGAAATTAGCCTCTAGCAATCTATTTTCAACCTCAAGAGCTGTCTTGTGGGCTCCTTTCACTTTACAGAAAGATTAAACAGCTGCCTTGTTTGATGTAATGATTTTCCCCTTGTGAAATATCTTCCTTTTAATTCTCTGTAGCTTTTCTCAGAGGTTGGTTGTTTTGGGTTTGATTTTTTTAATTTTCAACTCTCTCCTCCCTCTTCCTCAGTCAATTCTCACTCTGATTCTTTCTGCCTCTAATACTTCCTTTTACCTCTTTATACGTATTGATCCAAAGCGCAATGATATTGGTGATGTTGAAGGTAAATGGTCTCATCCCCATCACAGCTTATCTGCTACTCACACCCTCAACCATTCCCCATTCTCTGCAACATGTGCTGTCGGCACTAATACTCTGCACCTCTGGGAGAATCCCAGTTTTAGTGTCTGGCATTACCTCTCTAGTCTGTATTGTCATCCTGAGCATGTGTTCACTTAAATGCACCTGCTGGGGACAAAAGCCAAGCACCCTGTAAATACTGTACTTTATAACCATCAGGACTCCAGCCAGAACTCTGTGCTTGTAGATTCCAAATACCACTTGTATCAAAGCACCTCTCCCTGGGAGATTATGCTTTACCCACAGAGAAAGCTAGGTTTACTTAAGTCAGGGACCTGGGTGGAAGTGGATGGTCTCACACACTAGTGTCACTTTAGTCAGCTAATTGGAGCAAAGAGGCTGGACTTCTTTTTTGGAGGACCAGGTTATGGGAAGAAAAAGGAAAGGGAGAAAAAAAAATCTGCCTCTAACAGGATTAAAGGAACATAGAAGAAAATTATAAACTTGAATGGGGATGGGGAGGGGGAAATGGCCTGGGAAAGAGGTAAATTGTAGACATGAATAATAACATAAGAAAATTCATTTTGAAAGAAACAGATCCTGATGTTCCATTCTGATCTGTTTGTTATCTACTAAATACACTTTTTTTTTATTTTTAGCCCATCCAGTGGAAAGAGTGATCAATCTGGAATAGGAAGAAATGGGGACAAGCCTTGACTCCTTGGGGCAACTTGCTTCTCCCTCTACGTCAGTTTTTTCATCTGTAAAATGAGGGTTGTGAACTAATGAGAGTAATAACAATAGCAATTCTTTATATAGCATTTAAGTTTTGTAAAGCACTTCCTTTAAGCCTCATAACAACCCTGAGAGGTAGGTACTGTTATTATCCCCATTTGACAGAGGAGGAAACTGAAACAAAGATTAAGTGACTTGTCCAGAATCACATGGCTAGGAAGTGCCTGAGGATGCATTTAAACTCAAGTCTTCCAGACTTGACAATGTTCCATCCAATGTACCTCCTGAACGCTCAGATCCTTTGCAGTTTTAAACATATGATCCAACACTTCAGAGTTGGAAGGCATCTTAGAAAGCATCTAGATCAGAACTTCTTTACCTTTTTTGTATCATGGATCTACTTGGCAATCTGGGAAGACTAAAGGAAAAGGAATTCCTTTTCAGAATAATGTTTCCCAGTGCATAAAATAATATGCATAGGATTGTAAAGAAAATTAATTACATGGAAATGCAATTATCAAAATATTTAAGAACAAGTTCACAAACCTCGGGTTAAGAATCCTTGTTCTAGGTCAACCCCTAAGTAATTGAAGAGGAAACTGAAGCCCAGAAAGGTCAAATACTTGTCCAACATCAACCAACTTCATCATCCAGAATACAGGACTTCTGACTCCAAGTTTGTTGTTCTTTGCATGATATTACAAAAAATTTTGGCCTATGTGATTTTCCCCACCCAAAATACTTTCTTCTTGCCTACTCACTAGTCATCACTCCTTCAAAATACTGCTGAAAATTTATCTACCTATTCAAGAAGGCTAATTAACTCTGACTGACTCAAGTCCAAGATAGATCTGAGTCCTTGAGGTTTCTTTCAACTCTAAGACAGCCTGAGTGACTTTCCCCTTTCCCCTCTATCCTAAGCCTCAGGATACAAACAAGTAAGTGGATCTATATCTTTCTAAGTGCTCAAAATCTGGGGTTTGCACCTGTGGAGACTCTGGCATCTGCTGTGTCATTTGGATGACTCGATTACGGGAGAACATTCAGAGAAACTCAGTAGGACAGATTATTTTCTAGGATAACAAAACCCTAAGACTGGAAGGTACTTTAGAGTCCAGATCCATCTACAACATTCCAAAAATGCCTTCCTGTCTTAAGTCTTTCACCAAACTAATCCATCTTTTACTCAACTGTCAAAGGAATTTTCCTACAGTTTAGATTTAAACAGTGCCACCCTCTCTATTCAAGAAATTTCCTGTGGCTGCCTAGTACTTCCAGGATTAATCTGTTTTGACATTTAGAGCTCTCTTCTTACCTTTCCAGTTTTCTTTCTCTTTATCCTTTCTCCCATCCAGAGACTGTAAATCCATCTTCACTAGCCTGCTTGTTCTTTATACATGATCATTATCTCCTGACTCCTAGTGACCAGGAAGGATGTTAAAGTTTAGCTATGCCTTAACTAGATATTATCTGAAATATTATGTTCAATTCCAGATGCTATATTTTATGAAATGCATCAGCATGCAAAGGAAGGCAACCAAAACGACAAGAGAACTCGACCCTATGAGCAGTTGAAGAAATTGAGGTTGTTTTTCCTAAAGAAAATTTAGAAATGACACAATTGGTTTCTTCAAATATTTTAAAGGTTGTCATGTGGAAGAAGAATTAAACCTATTGTGTTTGAACTGAGAGAATAGAATTGGAAACTGCAAAAAAAGCATAAATAGTCACAGTTTATGAAGAGAAAAAAAATCCTTGTTATAATTTTCCAAAATTAGAATAAAATGCTTCAGCAAGCAATGAATTTCCTACCATCAGAGGACTTCCTGTGAAGGGCAGATGACCAATTGTCAAAGATGTTTAAATGTGCACTAACTTTCTTCAAATATAGTGTTCATTGACCAGATAGATAATTTTGATTATATTAAGTTAAAAAGGTTTTGTACAAACAAAACTAATGCAGACAAGATTAGGAGGGAAGCAATAAATTGGGAAATCATCTTTACATTTAAGGGTTCTGACAAAGGTCTCATTTCTAAAATATATAGAGAATTGACTCATATTTATAAGAATTCAAGCCACTCTCCAATCAATAACTGGTCAAAGGATATGAACAGACAATTTTCAGATGATTAAATTAAAACTATTTCTAGTCATATGAAAAAGTGCTCCAAATCACTACTGATCAGAGAAATGCAAATTAAGACAACTCTGAGATACCACTACACACCTGTCAGATTGGCTAAGAGGACAGGAAAAGATAATGATGAATATTGGAGGGGATGTGGGAAAACTGGGACACTGATACATTGTTGATGGAACTGTGAATGGATCCAACCATTCTGGAGAGCAATTTGGAGCTATGCTCAAAAAGCTATCAAGCTGTGCACACCCTTTGACCCAGCAGTGTTTCTATTGGGCCTATACCCCAAAGAGATCTTAAAGGAAGGAAAGGGGCCCATATATGCAAAAATGTTTGTGGTAGCCCTCTTTGTAGTGGCAAGAAACTGGAAAAATTGGAGAATGGCTGAATAAACTATGGTATATGAATGTCATGGAATATTATTGTTCTGTAAGAAACGACCAGCAAAATGATTTCAGAGAGGCCTGAAGAGACTTACATGAACTGATGCTCAGTGAAATGAGCAGAACCAGGAGATCATTATACATGGCAACAAGACTATATGATGATCAATTCTTATGGACGTGACTCTCTTCAACAATAAGATGATTCAAACCAATTCCATTGTTCAGTGATAAAGAAAGCCATATACACCCAGGGAGAGGCCTATGGGATCTGAGGGTGGACCACAACATAGCATTTTCACGCTTTCTATTGATGTTTGCTTGCACTATGTTTTCCTTCTCAGATTTTTTTTTCTTATAGATCCAATTTTTCTTGTACAACAAGATAACTGTATAAATATGTATACACATATTTGATTTGTCAAGTATTTTAACATAATTAACATGTATTAGACTTTCTGCTATCTATGGGAGGGAGTGGGAGGAAGAAGGAAAAATTTGTAACAGAAAACTTTGCAAGGGTCAATGATGAAAAATCACCCATGCATATGCTTTGCAAATAAAAAGCTTTAATAAAAAAAAGATAATGTTCATTGATGGGATAATGTGATTCAAATTTATGGATGAAATGTTAAATAAATATTTATGTGTTTGCATTTTCAGCAAATGTTTTGGTTGTTTTGTTAATAGCAAATACACTGATGGGGGCTCATTAGCTACAATGTTAGAATGGCCACCTACTGAAGTTACTCCTAGGAAACAGATTAATGAGTTGTAAAGACAATTCCTGTTCAGATGGAAGGTTAATTAGCTGACTGTTGGGGTTATTTGGTGAGGTTCTGAGATTTCTGTGACCTTGCTAGTTTATGAGGTAGCCCATTCCATTTTAGGTACTCATTATGAAGTTCTTCCTTATATTGATCAAAAATGTAATTTCTACTAATTAGTCCTAACTCAATGACACTCTTTTAAATGCTTAAAAATAGTTGTGATATCTTGTCTAAATCTTTTCTCCAAACTA
>JAJPUD010002550.1:32948-113867 GCA_023553655.1 Myrmecobius fasciatus
GGGGTAGCCAGAAACTGAAAACAAAATGAGTGCCCATGGATTGGGTAATGTCTGCACATATGGTGACATATGAATGGAATGGATGATTATTGTGGCTTAAGAAATGACTAATATAGGGCAGTTGGATAATGCAGTGGATAAAACACTGGGTCTGGAGTCAGGAGGAACTGAGTTCAAATCCAACTTCAGACACAACACTTATTAACTGTGTGATCCTGGGAAAAACACTTAATCCCAATTGCCTCACTTAAAAAAAAGAAATTAGAAATGCCTAATATGAGAGTCAAAGAAACATGGAAAGATTTGTATTAAGTGATGAAGTTAAGAAAGCAGAACCAAATTTCAAACTGGATGTCCCAACATTCTTTTAGTCTCCTAGGTTCATAATTTTTAAGTTATCCTTGACTCTTCACTTTCCTCTTACCTCAGAACATTACATCTCTTGAAACCAACTTCTAAAGAGAGACAAACTAACACAAGTTGGAAACAAAGCTAGTCTCAGATTCTGTACCAGTCAGAGTGGAACTGAGTCCATGAATGGTTCTGAACTTCCAGCCTCTATCAGATAGGGAAACTTAGTCTTAAAAAAAACAAGAAGGAAGGAAGGAAGGAAGGAAGGAAGGAAGGAAGGAAGGAAGGAAGGAAAGAAGGAAGGAAGGAAGGAAGGAAGAGAGAGAAAGAGGGAGGGAGGAAAGGAGGAAGAAAGGGAGGAAAAGAGGGAGGGAGGAAAGGAGGAAGAAAGGGAGGAAAAGAGGGAGGGAGGAGGGAGGGAAGAAGGAAAAAGGGAGGGAAGAAGAAAGGGAAAAAAGGGAGGGAAAGAGGAAGGGAGGGAGGAGAAGTGGGAAGAAGGGAGGAAGGAAAGGAAGGCTAGAAGGATGGAGGGAAGGAGAGAGAGGGAAGGAGGAAGAGAGGGAAGAAAAGAGGAAAAAAAGAAAGGGAAGATCATCAAAGCATTTTTTTCATCTGCAGAAGAGAACAGAAATAAGGCCAGAAGGAGTCACTAACTTTGAAAGTTACATATTGAATTTATTATGTACTCACAAAGAAAAGCAAGATCTGCATAACAGAAACTCAGTTCTATGTACCATCTCCTTTTGTTCTACTATGTATGTGAATGTTCATTTAATTTGATGTTTGTTAAGCTTAGAATAAAAAGACTTTTTTAAAAAAAAAACCTGATATAAAGCAAAGTTAACAAAAAAAGCAAAGCAATTCTCATAGCGGTCAGATTAATGTAAAGAAAAATGACACTGACAGACTTCAGAACTCCAACCAGGGCTATATCCAATGATGACTTCAGCAGCTTAATGGTGAAACTTTCCTCCTGCTTATCGGCAAGAAGGTGATGGAACAACAGGTGCAGAGTGAGGCACATATCTTTAAATAAATCCAAAGTGTTCACTTGTTTTGGCTGATTGTACTTATTTGTCATAAGGGAGGGTATGGAGGCTGGAGAGAAATGTAATGAAAGTGGCAGATATGTTTTATTTTAAAGCTCATCAATAAAGCTATTTTAAGTGTTTTGTTTTTATCTTCCTTAAATCAAGCCATGTCCTGTCTACACCTCCTATGCCAAAGGTACTCTTAGGCTTTCAGGATCTGTTGGAAGGGGAACACCTCCCTGACCATGATTTTAAAACATGTTAGAGCTCTTTTCCTTACACCTGGTTTTTAATTGGATTGGGGTTCCAGTTCCTTTTTAGAAATCCTGGTTAGTTTTCCCCCCAGCATTTAGTACATTTTAGCCTCTCCTTATCTAAAGTGCTCACATTGCAAATATGAGCAGCAGGAACAGGGATTTAAATTCTGTCTTGATGAGAATTTGAACTGAAATACTCTGCCCACTGCCACTTTATAAGACGGGAATCATCAAGCTAGCTGCAAATACCTCGAGGGGTCTTTGCAGTTGTTCAACATAAATCAGCAAAATGACAGGCAATTGACTTTGAAGACAACTCTTACATGGCTGAGTGGCTGGAGCTGCTAGCAGCAGATGAGGGCATTTTCCTGTAAACACGCTTGTGATTAGGATACTAAATAAACAGTGTATTGGGTTCTCTCTGTCAGACTCCAAAATACTCTGGATTTTTTCATTAGGCGGAAATGAACACAGAGCTGCGTTTAGTAAAGCATACAGCTCAGAAAAATAAATTCGTGCTTCAAGGGCGGAGGAACGTGGGGAGCTGGGCATGTTTGTGTTCCCTGTGTTTTCTGCAGGGTACCAGAGGCTGAGCAGGGAGAAACCCTCCCTCACCTTGTATTAGGAATATGTTGAGGGAAGCATGGAACCAGTCAGTTCTGTCAGGGCAAAGCTGTCAAACAGCATCTGCCACATCTCAGGGTTCTAAAATCTATTGCACTGATAATATAAAATCATGGGGGCTGCCTTCAGGCTGGACCACACCCTCATAATTCCAGCCAACTTGAGGTGCCGGCCCATTTTTAAAGATCTCCAAAGAATGAGATTGCTTAGCCTCCCTTAGATAGATAAAGAATTTTTATCAAGAGCTTTCTATCTGCCAGACTCTGTACTAAGTACATGGGATACAAATATATGAAAATAAGTTAGCCCCTACTCCTGAGGAATTTACATTCTAATGGGAAGAGATAACAAAAAGGATCTCCAAAGGATTCAAGGGGAAATATTACAAGCTGGGCCAGGAAACTGAGGGGGAGGTAGAGAAGCCCTGAGTTGATCTGGGAGTGAGCCTCTCAAGAAATGGCAATCCAGGCCACGGACTCATCTATCGGGAAAGTGTTCCTCAGGAGAGACTCTTCTTACTAAAGTGGGAAGAGAGCCGAAAGGAAGTAGAGCAGTCTGGTCTCATGTCAGTGTCTAAATATAAAAAAATACATATTTTCTGGCATCAAACCCAAATCCTTCTTGCTGCAGCTCAAATCTATTTTACCTTCTTTTCTTAATGGTAGAGTTGCAATGCAGCTATTCATTCCTGGAATTATCTTGCATACAAAATGACCATAGAATTCAGAAGTGGAGGAGATCTTAGAAAACTTTGATTTCAACCCATTTTATCAATAAGGAAACTGAAGTCAATAGTTCAATCATACAGGTAGTCAGGAGAGTCAGGCCTGGAACTGAAGTCTTCTAACCCTAAATCCAGTGCTCTTTCATATCTATACCAGCTTACTTAGTTATTTTTTGCTCAACCAGGTTAGCAATACTCATCACTCATCACATACAATCTTCTACTATGTACTTAACAGTCAAATGCCCAATTTGAAGAATTGGAAAATTCCACCAAGACAATGCTGTCCTCCACAGCTCTCTGATTGATCAGGTTCCATGAATTCACTCAGCTGACTAGACAATAAAGAGATTCTATAAATTCTATAAAATTGTAGCTGAGGGGAAAAGACCAAATCTGACCTTTGAAAGGACCAATAAGGTGTTTCCAGATCCCCCAGGAAAACTAAGAAGTTAGTTCCCCAATGGTCTGGTGAAATCATCCAGCCAGAGTTTCCTGGCTTTTTGGTATACAGTTATCCAAAGTTAGAATCCAGGATGGCTGAGTAGGTATCCCAGATGAGCAGTATCCCAAAATCAATCAGCTGAGACACAAGTGCAACCTGCCTTATCAATTATATGAGCAATTGGCATTTACAACTTTTCATAGCCTGATTACTTTCTATTATCTTTCTAGTCTTAAACTTATTTCCCTCTATGCCCTCTATGATCTGGATGTACTGTACATAGGACACGGCACTCCTTACTATCCCTTCCTGCTAGATATTCTCTCCTTCCTGGATTTTCTTGACATTGCTCTCACTTAGCTGACCACTCTTCAGTTTTATTCTGTTGTGGGTTTTTTTTTTTGTTGTTGTTGTTGTTATACCATTCATACAGGTCCCACACCCTGCATGAAACTACCACAGGGCTCTATGCAGGGACACTCTTTTCTCTTTATGCTTTCTTGGTAACCTCCTCAGTTCCCATGAATTCAACATCCATCTCACTGAAGACATCTCCCAAATCCATAAATCTGGCCTTCATTTCTGCCCCAAATCCAGTCATGTTATGACCAACTATTTATCTATATCTCCAACTATATGTTCAACAGCCATCTCAAAGTCCTTATGTCCAAATTGGAGCTCATGCACTTTATACAACCCTTCATCCTTCTCTTTTAATCACTCAAGTTCAAAAGCTCAGTCATCCTTGACTTTTCCCTCTTCCTTTTCCTCATATATAAACCTTGGGAATTCTACCTTCATCCATTTCCTTCCTTCCAAACCCATGGCCACCACTCTAGCATTAGCCCTACTATTTCTCATCTGGACTACTACAATGGCCTCCTAATTTGGTCTTCTGGGATTAAGTGTCTTCCCTCTCTAATCTATTCAATACACAGTTACCAAATTGAGATTTCAAAATCATGATGCTGATTATATCACTGCCCTCTCAAGAAGCTTTGATAGCTTCCTATTATCTTTAGGATAAAATATATTTATCCTGCATGGGATTTAAAGACCTTCACATCCAGGACTTAGCCTACTTTTGCAAAACTGGTTTATGTTATTCCCACACAAGCACTGAACATTCCAACTAACCTAGGCCATTTGTTGTTCCCCATACATGATATTTTATATCATGCTTGTGTTCCTTTACCAAGCTATCTCCCACACTAAAATGTTCTTCCCTTTCACTTCTACTTCTTGTAATCTTCAGCTACATCAAGGTACCAAATCCTGCCAGAGGCCTTGCTTGACTTTCTGTGATTAATGTTTTCCCTTCCCAAAAAGTGGTTCCTATAAATTTTACATTTGCTTATTTTTATGCTTAAAATCCCCTCTGGAAATCCTTCCCCAAGTTAGTCCTCATAGATTTCAGACTGGGTCCACCAAAGGGGCAACATCCTCTGGTTGGAAAGTACTTTCTAGGTCTTCAGTCTAAGAACTATCAATCACAAGTGTCTACTAACAATCTAAACTTTAATAGTCAAAAGGTGAAATAATGAGCTCAAAGAAAAAGCACTATGATAACAAAGCAAGAATAGTAACTAAAAATATTCCCCCCAATAAAATTGGATTGTCCTATACCCCAAGTGTACTTAGCAACTATAGGAAAACTAAGTGCAAACTTAGAGGATACTAAGAGAGAGGTATAGGTGCAGCTAAGCAAATTCATGTCTCCAATATTGCAGCCACCCAATGTCCTTCGTGTTTTAGTAGTGTGTCCCCTACCAACTTCAGCTGGGCAAGTTACATAGCTAGACTCCCTAAGCCCTGTCCTCTCTACAACTTTGTTCTTGTTCAATGGCTCTCTTCTCTTCTACCAGAAATCACACTTTTGAAAGGCACTTCCTCTGATTAGACCGCTCAGGAATCCTCCTGGATTCCTCACTATCTGTATCCTCCCTACATCCAAGTTCTTGCCAAAGACAATCAATTTGACTTTTGCAACATCTCTAAAACATGTTCCCTTTTCTCTTATAACACTGCCACCATTCCAGTATAGAACCCCATCACCTCACACCTGTATTACTGCAATATCCTGCTGGTGGGTCTGCCTGCCTCAAGTCGTTCCCATTCTAATATATTCTCCATTCAGCCTTTAAAATGATTTTTTTCTAAATTACAGGTTTGACCATGTCACCCTCAATATTCAATAAACAATGGCTCATATCACCTCCAGGATCAAATTCAAAATCCTCTTTTTGGCATTCAAAGCCCTTTACAACCTATCCTCCTCTTACCTTACCAGTCTTCTTATATTTTACTCCCCACCATACTCTTCAATCTAGTATCAACCACCTGGTTTTTCCACAAATGAGACACTCCATCTTTTGGCTCCAGGCATTTTCTCTGACTTTCCCTCATTCTGGAAAGCTCTCCATTGCCTAGTGGCTTCCCTTGCTTTCTTTAATTCCCAACTAAAATTCCATCTTCTATAAGAAATCTTTCCTAACTCATCCTAATTCTACTACCTTTCTTCTCTTTTTATTCCCCATTTAACTTATATATAAGCAGATTTTCTCATATTTGTTTGTTTGTTGTCTCCCCCATTAGAATGTGAGTTCCTTGAAAGCAAGAATTTCTTTTGCCTTTTTTTGTATCCCTGGCACTTAGCTCAGTGCAGCATATAGTAGGTGCTTAATTATTTATTGATTATCTGACTTTTCTTTCTAACTGAATGCATTATCTTCTACTGGGTGACTAATTCCACTGCAAGAACACACACACACACACACACACACACACACACACACACACACACACCCACACACACACACCCCTCTGCTGCCCTGTAATGGAAGTACAGGGTTCATACTTCAACTATGTCCAAAACAGGCAAACTTAACCATTTAAAGGCTGCCAAACACATGACAGATCTTTGGCTAACCAATGGCAAAATATTTTTCCAATCACATCAGGAAAAGTCTTTTTACATTTCATAGAAGAGAAACAGGACAGAGGAACTTCTTTGTACTTTGTTTAACACAATTACAGAATCTTACTTCTACTATCTGCCCTTTACTTCCTGTTATTATGTCATCTGGACCTGGGGATGCATGAAACCAACATCTTGTGGCAATAAAATGTGAGTTCCTTAAGATAAGAACTGAATCTTGGTATTCTTGAGATCTAATATAGTGATTTGCACATGATAGATGCTTAATAAATGCTTGTTCAATTGAATTTGAAGTTAATTATATTACTATAGTCTTACTATATTGATATCTTTCCAATATCAGGTAATATGGTGATATATAGAGACATAGATATATTTTCAAGTCCCTAATAAATGCCTCCAGGATTTAAAAGTAAACATGTTTTTTTATTTTCAATATTAAAAGCCTAAATTTGAATTGATAAACTAAGATATTATTGAAAATTTTATGTTCTGGAAATAATCTCTTTCCTAACACCATGCATGTGTGACCCAAGAAGTCATTCTACTTCTCTGGATCTCAATTTCTCCATCTGTAATAAGATTGTAATGACTAGAACTATGGTATTTGAAAGGCTCTTAAGAGTCCAAACTCACTCATTTTATAGAGAGAGAAAAAGAGACTGAGGAATTTACCCAGTTGTAGATAGCCAGGATTCAAACCTACATCTTTGGGACCATAATCTAATGCTCTTTCCACTAACCACCTCAGAAGATTGTTGTGGGAAAAAAAAGTTTTATAGAACTTGTATTGCTAAATAGCAGTGTCCCTATGAAAGACTAATCACCTCTGCCAAAAAGGTAAGTTAAAAGCTCAGGATAAACATTTCCAGAGGATAGATTTTCTTTGAAAGGGCTTCTGGGGATTGTTCAATTAAATTATCTTTGGGAGGTAAAATTCAACAGATGGCTTTCTCTGTACCTTTCTAGGAAAAGACCCTGAAGGCCATAATGTGAACTTCCAAGTGCCCTCTGGAATAATTCATCATAGTATCTATTGAGAAAGTTAGAAAATAAGAATAATTTGAGGAATCAAATGAAAATATTATCTACTTACTTGCTATTAGTTACTGGTTTGGACTACAATTTTAATGAAAAATTTAAAAAGGTCATAGTTCAGATTGGCTTGTACTTCTGTTCCAATTCCTTTTCTCAATATTTTTCAAATGAAAATATTAGAAGACACTCATATATGAAATATGAGTCTACACCCAATTTTGTCCTTAGTCCTGGTACTGGGAAAACTGATCATACCTTTTTTTTTTGGTATAAGTCCTTTATCAGTAGAATTACATCTCCAACAAACAATTTGTGAAGCCATTCACATAGAATACATCTTGCTCCTACAAAGGTTAGGCTCTCCCAAATACACAAATGATAGGTACCTTTTAAGTTGCTAACATTTAAGAATTAACGACCTTCCAACAAAGGAATCAAGACAGCTTATTGTATGAAATAAGCAGTAGGTCAATAGGCTACTTCTGACTGCCTCTTTGATAAATTAGCACAGTCGGCTGAACATAAGCTATCTCTTGATTAGCAACTCTAAAGGCTTACACTGAAGTGTGCTATAGTCAAGCCTCCTTTTGTGATTTTTTCAGAATCAGCTGAGTCTTTCTCCCATATACTCAATTCCTGAATGGGATCTGCCTCCTCTCACTCTTTCTTCCCCACCCCCAGCACATTAGCATGAAGGGAGCCATGTGTGGAAACCTGTACCCCTTTACCTGGTTCTCACTGCATTTCAAAGCCAAATGTGAATTATCTGGGGAATTTTCTGTTACTTTGCTTGTCCACTGGATAATAGAATCATGGAATTTTCAAGTTAAAAGGGACCACACAGCATCTTAGTGGTAAAGTTAAGACTAGAAACCAGTTCTCTTGACTTATTGGTACCGTTTCACCATACTGCTCTTCAAAGAAAGCAAACAGGATGGTGCATCTCAGCAATCTATCTCTCTAAGACCCTCATGGATAAAGACCTGTGTGGGAGATTGAGTCACCTAACTCAAGCAGCCTGCAAAAAATATTCCACTGACTCATCTTTTTGTCATCTTTCTCTGTCTCTTTCTCTCCCCCTCTCTCTCTGGGAAATAGCCTAGTTTGGATTTTTTTCCAGCTAGGAAAGAACCCAAGATTCAGCCTTTAATTATTGTTCTACAGTATTATTATTTCTTTTCTATTTTTGTCCTTTTTCTTTGCTTTCCCCCTCAGATTTTTCCCTCTTTTCCTCCTTAGTAACCTCCAAATAAGCTGGTTGTCTCTCTGGCCCACAGCATCCCATTCTACAATTTTGACAGACACAGCCAGTCCCTGAGAACCTCTCCCCCTTTCTGGCTGTTAGGGATGCTGAAAGCTTCTTTTCTGTTCTCTTGTAGCATCCCTAAAAGGCCACAGAGTGGCAGCATTTCAGAACATTCTTGTACCTGGGGGCCGTATCCTACATAAAACAGGCTGGCACGTCTGTGGCCGACTGCACACCACTGGATTAATGGGCAAAGAGGTCCATAGGGATGCAGGAAGCTAAGTAATGAATAGGGTTTAGCACTTATGGAGATAAGGAGTAAATAGAGATCTATATACTTAGATACAGCATGCTCCGGAAGCCGAGCAAGAGCCCCAGTGCTAACAAAAGCCTCTGGGATCTGACAGCTGTTTTGGCTCTTTCTGGAAGGAGTCATCATGACCCCTCCACCCTCAGTGTTTTGATGTTTCAACCAGCCTAGAGCCCTGATTCACCCCTAACCAAATAACAGCAATCCCCAGGAGCATTTCACATTTGCTGGACTGGGTTGTAATGGCCTTGATCCCCCCTAAAGGCTTTGGTCGCTCCAGGATATTGGCTATTAGCAGGGTCGTTTGGAAAGGGAGAGGGGGAAGGGATGGGGGCCATCTGCTGATTACACCAAGCCTGAGGAATGAAAAAGAACATTTAAAGGGGAACAGTCCAGCTATGTGAGAACCAAATAAATATTTTGTAATAAAAAAGGCATGCTTTCAAATCAAACTTAATGTCTGAATCATTTTCATAGGGCAATTGCTAAATTCAGGAATTATTTTTCAATCCTTTCTTCTCTAGAATGTGGCCACCAAGGGAGCTCTGTGGTCAAGTCCCTTTGCCTCTCTGAGCCTCAGTTTTCTCATTTGTAAAATATGGGGGATGGATTCAATGATCTCCAAGCTCCCTTCTCACTCGAAATCTATGATCCCTATAAAAGAAATGTTCTCAGAACAGCCTCAGCTTTTACATAATGACTGAGATCATGTGGAAAGCAAAGCAAATGCTTTGACCACAAACAGGGCCAGCCCTAGAAAAAAGCATAAGATCATGGATTTCTGAAGAAATTTTAGAGGTATTAAGTCATTTTACAGATAAGGAAACAGAGACCCAAGGAGGTTATAGTAATTACCTAATAATACCTTATGGTAAGAATTAGGGGTCAATATAGTTTGAACTGATTCAGACCAGTTTAAATAAGTTTGAACAATTTTGAACTGGATTATACCAATTTGAACCATTTGGACTAAAACCAGTTTTAAACTAGACTGAATGAATTTGAACCAGATAGAAACAGTGTGAACTATTATAAATTGATTATTTGGACTGATTTTAAAAGGTTTAAACCAATTCAGACCAGATTGAAAATGGTTTGAACCAGTTTGAACCAGAATGAACCAGCTTGAAGATGACCAGTTTAAGCTATAGTGAACATAGGAATTTATATATATATATATATATATATATATATATATATATATATATATATATATATATATATGGGTAATTAAGCACATAAGTACTTGTACTTAAGTAATTAAGCATTTTATTACTTAAGTACTTAGGCAAATACATAGATACTTAGCAATTTTATTACTTAAGTAATTAGAAAATTGGGCACTTAGGTTGGACATTAGGTGATTAAATACTTTGAATAAATTGCTGAAATATTAATTAGTACTTTGGTCAATGGATATTTGAGTAGTGCAGGCTCTGAAGCTCACAAATGAGTGGTTGATTGGGTATTTGGCTAGTTGGTGTTTAGGTAATCAGTTAATTGGGCACTTAAGTGCTAGCTACTTAAGGATATAGGTACTTAGGTAAACATAAGTGGGTATTTAAGTAATTAGTACTTAGGTAGACATAGGCAGATAATTAAGGTGCTTAAATACATAACTATTTAAAAATATAGACACTTAGGTATTCAGGTACTTAGATAATTAATTATTCAGGCATTTAGATTCTTAGGTACTTACATTTGCCTTTAAACCCTGGCAGCATTTATTTCTTTTTCCCAAGAAATTTTTGTGATCCCAGGTATAAAGGTATATAAAATAGGCATACAGATCAACACATTTACTGCTAATAAATCATTATTTTTTGACCCTTACATTTAGCTATAAGACCCCATATGGCATCAGAAGCTGGGCTCTATATTACATGGCTTTAAAAAGCTATCTACAGTGATAAAATTCAATTTGAATTCAACTCAGAGAACATTTATTAAGCATCAACTATGTGTACTATGTGCAAGTCACTGTACTAGGCATTTAGGTACTTAGGTAATTGGATCCATAGGTACTTAATTAAATATTTAGGTTCTCTGGTCTTTATGTACTTATATACTTGTGTATTTATGTGCATTTAATAAATGGTTAGTATAACAAGTAAAAATTATGCCTATATAACAAACATTATATGAGTATAATGATTAGTTTACCATCTCTATACCTTGCATAACCAGCTATGGATTACAAAGAGGTAATATATAATTCACTTATTTAAGGACTTAGGTAGATAGGTAATATGTGCTTAAAAACATGGTTGTTAGGGACATAGGCATCTAAGTTCATAAATCATTGGTACTTCCTACTTCTAGGAACATAAACACTTAAGAAAGCAGGTAATTAGAAATTTAAGTAATCAGTTGATTTTGTACTTCGGGTATTAACACTTAAGTACTCAACACAGGCAATCAATATAGTACCACTCATATAGCTACTCATGATCCTGTTCAACTATTAATTGGAATTGATATTTTTATCTTTATAATAGGCACAATGGAAAATACCACTTCACATAAATCAGAAGTCACAAGTGGTATGGAGTCTTTTGTTTGATAATCAGAGAACTTTTCATTCACCCATATTCAAAATATAGTTAGATTATTCAGATATTTATTTACAGATATTTTAACTCTGTTAACAATTCTAGTTCAGATGGAATGAGACTAAATATGTCATATGTTCAAAGCAAATTATTTCCTCATTCATAAATATTTAGAAATATCCAGATCTTTAAAGTAAAAGAGGGTTGATTCTGTGGACTGCTGAGTTGATTAATAAGCATCTTTTATATTTTATCTAATTTGTAGGATAATATTTTTAATTGAGAAATACATCAAATACTTATTTTGCAAAATGATTGTGTATAGCTCTACTTTTTATTTTTATATTTCTGGATCAGAGTATGAATTTAAGGACGTTTCACTGATTTTCTGTATGAATATTTAAAAATATTGACAAATAGAGCCAAGATGGTGGAATTCAGGCCAGGACCCAGTTGAACTCTCTTAATTTCCCTCCAAACAACTTTAAAATAATTCCACAAATAAAATTTTGGAGTCTCAGAATTGACAAAAGTTCAGAAGGAAGCATTTTTCCAATCTAAGACAACTTAGAAGGTCTGCAAGAGAGATCTGTAATACCAGGGTGATGCAAGCCTAGAGTATGGCAGGAGCGCCAGCTATCAGTCTTGCAATGGCAACAGCAGCAGCCATATCTTCAGGAGCTCCCAGTCCAGAGTAAGGCAATCAGACAACTGATCAAAAAGATATTTCAAAGGACCTTTTTCTAGCACTGACTGGCTATTCTATTGCACAAAAGCAGTTCTGGGTCACATTTCCAGGGTGGGGAAGGACAATTACTAACAAGGAAGCAAGCAGGAGCTCTAGTCACAGTTATAGGACAGGACCAAGAGGAATGCTATTACTTGTGCCTGTGAGAGAGCAAGAGTCCTTCCTGGATAAAGACCAGAGCAAAGACCAAAAGAGCAACGAGCACATCTCTTCCAGGAAAACAACTTGGATGTAATGAAAACTTGCAGACCCCCAAAATTAGCTCAAAAAATAGTAGCACAAAAAAGCCTGAAATTTAGGATGGTGCCTTTCCACCCGAGTGAACAATCCAATTTCAAAATAAAATTCAAAGTAAAAAAATAGACTGAGTAAATGACAACAACAACAACAACAACAACAACAACAACAACAAAACCTTTGACTATTTTAAATAGTTTAAATAGTGGCAGAAAAGACCAAGACAAACTCAAAAGAAGATAGCAATGTGAAAACAACTATAAGCAAAGCCTGAAAGTAAAAAATGCTAATTGATCCCAAGACCCACAAGAATTCCAATAAAAGCTAAAGAAAGAACAGTGATAGAGGAAAAATTGGAAAAAGAAATGAGAGGGATGTAAGAAACTTTTGAAACGAGAATTGATATGTTGGAGGGGATGTAAGAAAACTGGAACACTAAATGCATTGTTGGTGGAGAATGATCCAACCATTCTGGAGAGCAATGTGGAACTATGCCAAAAGGGCTATAAAACTATGCATAAGCTTTGATCCAGCAGTGTCACTTCTGGGTCTGTATCCAAAAACATCATAAAAGAGGGAAAATGACCCACATGTGTGAAATGTTTGTAGCAACTTTTTTTGTAGTAGTAGCAAGGAACTGGAAATTGAATGGCTATCCATCAGTTGAGGAATGACTGAATAAGTTGTGATGTATGAATGTAATGTAAAACTACTGTGCAATAAGAAATGATGAGCAGGTAATTTCAGAAAAACCTGGAAAAACTTACATGAATTGATGCTGAGTGAAGTTAGCAGAACTAGGAAAACATTGTACAGTAATAGCAAGATTTTGTGATGATCAACTGTGATAGCCTTAGCTCTTCTCAGCAATAGGGGTATCTAAAACAATTCCAATAGATTTGGAATGGAGAATATTATCCACATACAGAGAGAGAAGTATAGAGACTGAAAGTAGACCAAAGCATAACATTTTCGACTTTTTGTTTGCTTGTTTGCTTTTTTCTTTCTCATGTTTTTTCCCCTTTTGGTCTGATTTTTCCTTGTACAACATGACAAATATAGAAATACGTTTAGAAGGATTGTACATATTTAACTGATATTGAATTGCTTGCTGGCTTGGGGAGGGAAAAAATTTTTGGAACACAAAATCTTATAGAAATAAATGTTTAAGATTATTTTTATATTTATTTGGAAAAATAAAATACTAGTGAAAAAAGTTAATTTAAAAAGAATTAAGCAAGCAAACAAAAAAGAACAGAGAATTAACAGCTTGGTTTTTAAAAGGTACCAAAAATGCTAAAGAAAATAACAATTTAAAAAATAAAATTGACTTAACAATAGAAGAGACATAAAAATTCATTGAAGAAAAAAGAACTCTCATTAGAAAGCAGATTTGGCCAAATGAAAAAGAAAGTACAAAAATTCACTAAAGAAAAGAACTCCTTAAAAAGCAGAATTGATCAAGTAGAAAAATAGATACAAAAGCTTACTAAAGAAAATAATTTCTTTTTTATTTTTTTTCATTTTATTAAAGCTTTTTATTTTCAAAACATATGTATGGGTAATTTTTCAACATTGACCCTTGTAAAGCTTTCTGTTACAAATTTTCCCCCCTCACCCCCACTCCTCCCCTAAATGGCAGAAAGTCTACTACATGTTAATTATGTTAAAAATACTTAACAAATCAAATATGTGTGTACATATTTTTACAATTATCTTGCTGTGCAAGAAAAATTGCATCTAAAAGAAAAAAATCTGAAAAGGGAAACAATGCAAGAAAACATCAATAGAAAGCATAAAAATGTTATGTTGTGGTCTACATTCATAGCCCTCTCTCTGGGTGTATATGGCTTTCTTCATCACTGAACAGTTGAAACTGGTTTGAAACTTTTGTTGAAGAGAACCATGTCCATCAGAATTGATCATCATATAGTCTTGCTGTTGCCCTGTACAATGATCTCCTGGTTCTGCTGATTTCACTTAGCATCAGCTCATGCAAGTCTCTCTAGGCCTCTCTGAAATCATCCCGCTGGTCGTTTCTTACAGAACAATAATATTCCATGACATTCATATACCATAATTTATTCAGCCATTCTCCAATTGATGGGCATCCATTCAGTTTCTAGTTTCTAGCCACTACAAAAAGGGCTGCCATAAACATTTTTGCACATGTGAATCCCTTTCCTTACTTTAAGATCTCCTTAGAATACAGGCCCAGGCATGAACAGTTTGATAATTTTTTGAGGAGAGTTTCAAATTGCTCTCCAGAATGGTTGGATCCGTTCATAGTTCCACCAACAATGTATCAGTGTCCCAGTTTTCCCACATCCCCTCCAACATTCGTCATTATCTTTTCCTGTCATCTTAGCCAATCTGACAGGTGTGTAATGGTACTTCAGAGTTGTCTTAATTTGAATTTCTCTGATCATTAGTTATTTGGAGGAACTTTTCATATGATTGGAAATAGTTTTAATCTTATCATCTGAAAATTGTCTGTTTATATCCTCTGATCATTTATTGATTGGAGAGTGGCTTGAATTCTTATAAATATGAGACAATTCTCTATATATTTTAGAAATGAGGGCTTTGTCAGAACCCTTAAATGTAAAGATGATTTCCCAATTTATTGCTTCCCTTCAAATCTTGTCTGCATTAGTTTTGTTTGCACAAAACCTTTTTAACTTAATACAGTCAAAATTATCTATCTGGTGTTAAGAGTTCCAGTTCTTTGGACACAAATTACTTCCTTCTCCACAGGTCTGAGAGGTAAACTATCCTATGTTCCTCTAATTTACTTATAATATCATGCTTTATATCTAGATCATGAACCCATTTAGATCTTATCTTGGTATGTGGTGTTAGGTGTGGGTCAAGCCCTAATTTCTTCCACACTAGTTTCCAATTTTCCCAGAAGTTTTTGTCAAATAGTGATTACTTATCCCAAAAGCTGAGGTCTTTGGGTTTATCAAACACTAGATTGCTATAGTTATTGCCTAGTTTGTCCTGTGATCCTATCCTATTCCACTGATAGACTACTCTATTTCTTAGCTAGTACCAAATGGTTTTGATGACTGCTGCTTTATAATATAGTTTTAGATCTGGTACAGCAAGGCCACCTTCATCAACCTTTTTTTTTTCATTAATTCCCTTGAAATTCTCGACCTTTTGTTCTTCCAAAGAACTTTGCTACTATTTTTTCTAGATCTGTAAAATAATTTCTTGGGAGTTTGATTGGTATGGCACTAAATAAGTAAATTAATTTGGGTAGTAGTGTCATTTTTATTATATTCACTTGGCTTACTCATGAGCACTTGATGTTTTTCCAATGGATTAGGTTTGATTTTATTTGTGTGGAAAGTGTTTTGTAGTTTAGTTCATATAGTTCCTGACTCAAAAAAATAATTTCTTAGCTTTGCAAGGGTCAATGTTGAAAACTTACCTATGCATATGTTTTGCAAATAAAAAGCTCTAACAAAAAAAAAGAAAATAATTTTTAAAGTAAGTATTGAATAAGTACAAGTTAATGACTCATGAGAGTCATGAGCCTTCAGAAAAACAAACAAAAAAAGTCAAAAGAATGAAAAAAGAATAAATGAAATTTCTCACTGGGAAAGCAATTGACCTGGAAAATAGATCAAAAAGAGATAATATAAGTTATTAGATTACCTAAAAACCATGATCAAAAAAAAGCTGAGATGTCATATTTCAGAAATTATCCAGAAAAACTTCCCTAATATTATAGATTCAGAGAGCAAAAGAGAAATTGAAAGAATCCACTAATTTACCTCTTTAAAAAGACTCAGGAATATTATAAATAAATTTCGAACATTTCAGGTAAAGGAAAAACTATTGCAAGCAGCCAAAAAGAAACAGCTACAATCAGGATTATACAAGATTTATCACCTTCCAAGTTAAATAAGCAGAAGGCTTAGAATATGATATTTCAGGAAGGCAAAAGGAGCTAGTAGTATTCCAACCAAGAATATACTCTCCAGTAAAATTGAGTGTAATCCTCCAGGGAAGAAATAACTATTTAAAGAAATAGAGGACTTCCTAGCATTCCTAATGAAAAAAACAGGACTGAATAGCCAATTTGACATAAAACTCAAGAAGAGAATAAAAAGATAAATATAAGAGTAATCAAAAGGGACTCAATAAAGTGAAACTATTTATGTTTCTATATGGGAAGATGATATGAGTAACACCTAAGAACTTTATCTCAGGGCAGTTAGAGGCAGCCTACATAGATAGAGGGTACAAGTGTATGTTGATTATGTTGGAATGCTTTTTTTTTAGAAAACAAAACATTAAAATATTTGTTTCAATAATTTAAGGAATATTATTCAAAGTATGGCATATATCAAAAGATATGAGTATTTCTATATACAAAGAAAAGGAAAAAAGGTTGTATATCAAACAAGAATCTCCATTGCTTACAAATCCATCATTTACAATTCAAATTTAAAAAATATATATATATATATTAAGACATTTAGTACATTAGTTCCAAAGTTGTCAGGTTTGTCTCCTTTAGCCCACTTGTGGTAAGAGCAATATAGCAATCTATCCTTCATATAGACTAGGCAAATTATTTATTTATTTAATAAGCTCCCCCAGTTACATTCAAAAGCTTTTTTTTTACATTTTTAAAAAAGATTTTTGAGTTCTAGGTTCTTTCCCTTAACCCCACCTACAACAGAGAAATGGCATGTGA
Source organism: Myrmecobius fasciatus (assembly GCA_023553655.1). Lineage (NCBI taxonomy): Eukaryota > Metazoa > Chordata > Mammalia > Dasyuromorphia > Myrmecobiidae > Myrmecobius > Myrmecobius fasciatus. The sequence goes on from JAJPUD010002550.1 coordinate 50,164, forward strand.
AGCTACGCAAAACATTTCCATAAAAATCAAGTTCTGAAAGAAAATATAGATCTCCTACCCTAATGAAAATAAAAACCTTCAAGAAAAATTAAGTTAAAAATAAAGAGAAGGGGGGAGAGAGGAAAGAAGAGAGAGAGAAACAGAAAATGCTTCTATCTGTATTCAGACACAATCAGTTCCTTCTCTGGGTATGGATAGGATTTTTCATCTTCAGTTTTTCAGAGTAGTTATGGAAGATTGTACTTCTGAAAATAATAGTCATTTATAGCTGGTCATCCCAGAACATTGCTATTACTTTGTATACAGTATATTTCACTTTGTTCATGGAGAACTTTATAAGTTTTTTTTTTTTCTGAGAGTATCCTACTCATCATTTCCCAGATAACAAAAACATTCCATCAGAGAAACTTGCTTCAATTTCTTTTTTACAATTATCATTGTTAATTGTATTCCCCCCCCCATTTTTCTCTTTCCCCTTTCACCCTGTCTCTCCTCAAAAGTGTTTTGCTATGGACCACTCCTTACCCCAATATGCCCTCTCTTTTATCACTCTCCCTACCTTCTCATCTTCTATTCCCTTCCTATTTTCCTGCAAGGTAAGATAGATTTCTATACCCTTATTGAGTATGTATGTTATTTCCTATTTGAGCCAATTCTGATGAGAGTAAGATTCACTCACTTATTCTCTCTTTCCCCTCTTTCCTTTCACTATAAAAGCCTTTTCTTGTCTGTTTTTATGGCAGATAGTTTATACCATTCCACATCTCCCTTTCCCTTTCTCCCAATATATTTCTCTCTCACCCCTTAATCTCATCATTTAAAAAAAATGTTATCCCTTCATATTCAACTCATACTCATGCCCTTTGTCTATATATACTCCTTCTAATTGCCATAATAATGAGAACCTTCTAATGAGTTACAAATATCATCCTCCCATGTAGGAATGTAAACAGATAAACTCTGTTAAGTCCTTTATGATATCACTTTCCTGATTACCTCCTTATGCTTCCTCAGAATCCTGTATTTGAAAATAAAATTTTCCATTTAACTTTGGTCTTTTCATCATAACTGCTTGAAAATCTTCTGTTTCATTGAATGGCCACCTTTTCCTCTGAAGGATTATATTCAACTAGTTTTGCTGGGTAGTTGATTCTTGGTAGCAATTCTAGCTCCATTACTCTCCAGAATATCATATTCCAACTCTCTGGTCCTTTAATGTAGAAGTTGCTGAATCTTGTGTTATCATGACTGTAGCATATACCTGAATTATTTCTTTCTGGGTGCTTGCAATATTTTCTCCTTAACCTAGGAGTTCAGAATTTGGCTATAATATTCCTGGGAGTTTTTATTTTGAGATCTCTTTCAGATGATTGTTGAATTCTCTCAATTTCTAATTCACCCTCTGGTTCTAGAATGATGGACAATTTTCCTTGATAATTTCTTGACAGATAATGTCCAAGCTCTTTTTTAATCATGACTTTCAGATAAACTAATAATTTTTAAATTATCTCTCCTCAATCTGTTTTCCAGATCAGTTGTTTTTCCAATGAGATATTTCATATTTTTCCTGTTTTTTTTTTTCATTTTTTTGTTTTGCTTTATTGTATCTTGATTTCTCTTAAAGTTGTCAGGTTCCATTTGCTCAATTCTATTTTTTAAAGAATTATTTTTCTCAGTGAGCTTTTGTACAGCCTTCTCCAGTTGGTCAATTTTGCTTTTTAAGATATTCTTCTCCTTATTAGCTTTTTGTATTTCCTTTTGCATCTCTCAATTCTTTCCCTAATCTTTTCTCTATCTCTCTTACTTGATTTTCAAAATCCCTTTTGAACTCTTCCATGCTAAGCCTAATTCTTATTTTTCTTAGAGGCTTTGGATATAGGAACTTTGACTTCTCAGTATGTGTTTTGATCTTCCTTGTCACCATAATAACTTACAATGGTCAGAAGCTTTTTTTTCTGCTTATTTTCCTAGACCATTACTAGCTTTTGATACTTTGCTAAAGTAGGGCTCTTTTTCTAGGCTGGAGGGTACATTGTCCCAAGCTTCAGGGGTTTTGTGCATCTGTTTTCAGAAATACTTTTAGGTATCTGATAAAAGCATTTTCCCTGCCCTGGAGCTATTAGATGTATCCCTACTCATTGTAGCTGTAAGATCTAGTGTGCTGGCCAGGGCTGGGGCTCTGATGACCAAGGATGTGTTGGAACTGCCCACCAGATTCCCACCTTGTTGCCACAGAACCTCTCCATTGACTTTCTGAGTCCTTCCTGGTATCTCTGGGCTGAGAAGTCCAGAAGCCTCCAGCACTGCTGCTGATTCAGAGGTCCTACCTTGATGATGCTGGGGTCTGGGCTGGACCTGGAGCAAGGACTGGGCTGGGCCTGGAGCCAGGACAGCGCTGGGCTTGCACTGGGATTGTACCCTGGTTCCACAGACCTCTGCTGAGCTTTTGGCTGGAAAATGTTCTCCTCCATCTTTTGGGGTGTTCTGATGCTCTAAAATTTGTTTAGAGTTATTATTTAAAGGAATTTGGAGCAATTTGGGTGAGAAGTTGGGCAAGTCCCTGCCTTTATTCTGCCATTTTGGCTCCATTGGAATGATTTGGAAAACAAAAAATGAATAGATGAGAATGAGGGATGATTTGAGGTCAGGGGTAAGAAAGAAGCAGAATCGGAAAAATATTTTCACAAAAGAGTCATACAAGGAAGAGCTAGGGAAAGTAGAAGAAGATGGCAGGCAATGCATGATCCTCACTCTCATTAGAATTGGTTCCAAAAAAAAAAAAAAGTACGCGCGCGCACACACACACACACACACACACACACACACACACACACAGAGGCACTCAATTGTATATAGAAATGTAATTTATCCAGTAAAGACAAAGGAGGGAAAGGGGATAAAAGAAAGGGGGATGGATTGGGGAGGGAGGCCTGATGGAAAGACAAGTAGAGGTAAAAGCAAAACATACTTTAGAAGAAGGGCAATATTAAAAAAGAGAGAGAGAAAGAAGAAGAAACCAAAGAAACTTGGACTGAGCGAAACACACAGCTAGTAATCATAATTGTAAATGTGAATGGATAAACTCACCCATAAAACAGAAGCAAAGAGCAGAATGGAATAGACATCAGAATCCAACAATATGTTGTTTATAAGAGATAAACAGAAAATTTGAAACAGAAAAATACACAGAGTTAAAATAAAAGACTAAGCAGAATCAAATGTGCTTCAATTGAACTAAAAAAAAATTGAGGTAGCAATTTTGCTCTCAGACAAAGCAAAAGCAAAAATAGATTTAATTAAATGAGATAATCAGGGAAACTACATTGTGTTAAAGGGTACCCAGACAATGGAGTAATATCAAAAGAAAATTTACAGAAAATTTCTCAGATAAAGGCCTAATTTCTCAGATATATAGTGAATTTAAAAGTGAGTCAAATTTATAAAAAGAAGAGCCATTCCTCAATTGATAAAATGGTCAGAAAATATAAACATGGCATTTTTAGAAAGAAAGAAATCAAAATTATATATAGTCACATGAAAAAATGCTCTCAAGCACTGATTACAGAAATGTATATTAACACAACTCTTAAGGTATCATCTCACACCCAATAAAAGTGACAAATGCTAGAAGGAATGGAGGAAAATAGAGTCACTAATGAGCTGTTTGTGAAGAACTGAAGTATTCCAACCATTCTGAAAAACAATTTGAAGAATGTACAAAAGCTACAAAACTGTGAATGCCTTTTGACCCAGCGATACCTATGCTAGATCTATATCCCAAATATTTTTTTTAAAGGAAAGGAAAAAGACCTATATATACAAAAATATTTATAGTAGCTCTTTTTTTATTGGCAAAGAATTAGAAATCAAGGGGATACTCATCAATTCACTAATGCCTGAACAACTTATGGCACATGATTTCAATAGAGGATAATTGAGCTATGGGAAATGGCTAAAGCGGCATTTCAGAAAAACATGGCAAGGCATATGAAGCAAAACAAAGTAAAGTAAGAAACAACAGTGCTGTCATGATGATCAAATCTAAGAGATTTCGCTACTGTGATCAATACAATGATCCAAGACAGTTCCAAAGGACTCACGATGGAGAAAAAAAAAGCTATCTACCTCCAGAGAGAGAACTGGTGAACTCTAAGTGCAAATTGAACTATAATTTTCTCACTTTTTTTGGCTTTGTTTTGCCATGTAGTTAATATAGAAATATGTTTTGTGTGGTCTCATATAAAATTGATATTATTTGCTTTCTCGGTGAATAGGAAGGTATGGAGGGGGAAGAAGAGTATCTGGAACTCAATTTTTTTAAAAAGAATGTTTAAAATAAATAATTAAAAAAAATTTAAAAATTTATATTTTTACACATATACATACACACACATACATAAATATTCAGGTTTCACTTGTAAATTTGTCATAAAATAAATTTACTTCATCTTTATTGTTATCACTAAGAGAAGCAGTTATTTGTTCATTTTAGCTCAAAGACTCAACCCTTTTAAACACTTTGGCATGAAAAAATCATAAAGTTGTGCTATAATAATGCTCGAGTTTCTATCCTATCTACTATCCCACAATGTTCCCAAGAGCATTATTTTCAATGGATTTAAAAAAAATTGATTACTCTGGTAATGACTTGAAAAACTGTACATAGTGATTCATGCATATTTCTTGATATAAATGATTTCTATGAAACATGCAATGTGTCCAAAGTTCATAAGGACCACACTTTAAACTAGTGTTTGCAGACCTGGGTTTCATCCTGATGTTGAGCTCTAACAATGCAGAGCCCAAAATTATTTTCCCAAGTTTTATTATTTTCATTAAAAAAATCTATCAATTATTAAACATTACTTTTGATGTATCAATGCAAAATAACAACTCTTCCCAGCATGAGTTGCAACAACATATTATACATATCTAAACAAATGTGCACCTTTAAATAATCCTTTGCTTCATCTATTTGCAATGCAAAATAAGATTTTTTTCTCAGTTAATTGAGCATAAAGACAATTGTAGAAAAAATAAAAATCACAAATAAAAGAACAATTCTCTTTTCCACAGTATTATCTGCAAATGGAAATATTTTAAGCTACTTTAGATAGATTTCCAAAGCATCATTTCAATAATATCAAAAGATAGCACTGCCGATACCACTAATCTTTCTTCTATCAGATGTGATATTTTTACACCCAGCAACCCTATAAGGAATGCTGTAAGATGCAAGTAATCCTTTTGATAGCAAAGATATTTCCATTTTTAAAATTTTTATTGATGGCATTTTTTTCATTGTTGAGAAATCACATGAGATCTGAATCCTGAAGGAAGATAACCGATTGTAAACAGTGAAGTTAGAAGGGAATGGAGCTTAAGTATTCAAGATAGACTGAAAAATATGGCAGTTTAGCTGAAACAGAGAAACAATCAATCAGTAATTAACTTGTGGAACACCTTCTATATGCCAGATAATGTATGAGGCATTGGGAGATATAAGAAGAATAAAATTACCTCTGTTTACAAGCAATTTATTTTCTAAGGAGCTAGTCAATAAGTATGTATATAAATACAACATAAATATAAATATATTCAAAGTAATTAAACACAACATAGCTTGTGAACAAGGACATTAATAGTGGGGAAGATCAGGCAAAGATTCACACAGAACACTGCTTGAGCTATTTCTTTATTTATGTAACTAGGTTATTCAGTGGATAGAGTGTTGAATGTGGAGTCAGGAAAATATGTTTAAATTTTCCACAGACCCTTAAAGAGTTCTATGACCCTGGGCAGGTTTATTAATCTCTTTCAACTTCAATTTCCTTCTTTGTGAAAAAGTGATAATCCTAGTACCTACCTCACAACATTTCTTTGAGGCTGAAGTGACATAGCATAAGTAAAGTGCTGTGCAATAATATACTAGTTTTTTTGTCTTAAAGGAAAGATAAGACAAGACAATGAGAGAATTCATTCCTTGCATATTACATGACCAATGGGAGGTGGAACATCTTGTATGAAGAGCACAGAGAAGGCCAGTTTAGCAAGATATCAGATGGGAGTTGGAGAAATTGTTGTCCAATGATATTGGGTCACATAGGGCTTTTAAAAAATGTATGAAGAGTATTTATGCAATAAACCTGGAAAACTTGGCTAGTGATGGTTTTAAATGAAAAGCTAAAGAGTACCTGTCTTTAGTATAGGTAGTAGGCAGTCATAGAAGTCATGGAAGGTGCCTGACCAGAGAGATCATTTCAAATACTACTATGAAGTCCTTACCAATTCTTCTAGTCAAAATTGAGCATGGCTTCTGAAATATTGATTCCATGTATTTTTTATTTCTTATCTCCCTACTAGATTGCTTAAAATTAAGACCATTTCTTTTTTATCTTTGTGTCTTATGGCATCCAGCACAATGCCTCACATAGTAGGCACTTAAGCAATAGTTTTTAAAATAAATATTAATATCAGCTGGTATACATATATAGAGTGATTACAAAATGTACAAAGTGTTGTACACACATTATCTTATTTGATAATCAATCACTCCTAGGAGCTAGATAATAAAGGCATTATTGCCCCCATTTTTTATCTTTAATAATTTCTTCTTTTAAAAGTGATAGAAGCACTAGCCCTGAAATCAGGAGAACCTGAGTTCAAATCTGGTCTCAGACACTTAACATTCCCTAGCTGTGTGACCCTGGGCAAGTCACTTAACCCCAATTGCCTCAGCAAAAAAAAGCAAAAAAAAAAGTGATAGAAGGAAATTAATGCTACTATCTATTCCTTGGATAGTTTCTAATTTGTCCTATATATACATATGTACATATGTATGTATATATATATATATATATGTGCATATATATAATTTGTACTTAGCTATTTGCTTGATGTAACCTCCATCAGGTTGTGAGTAACTTAAAAGCAGGGTCTGTTTTTTTTTACTTTTTTATGGCCATTTCCAAGGCTTAGCACAGTGCCTGGCATTTACACCTAATAAATTTTTTGACTTACTGACTTGACCATAGTTTATCTTTAGAAATATTAAGTAACTAGGAAAGAAGTAATGGTCCCCTCATACTTCAAATGTCTCCCTCAGTGTCACACTTCCTAGAAAGAAAGACCTGAATTCAAATCTGGTTTCAGACACTCATCAGCTAATCATAGGCAAGCCACTTAATTTCTCTTTGCCTTAACTGCTACAGAATCTTTGCCAAAAAACAAAAACAAACCCACACAGAGTCATGAAAAGTTGAAGGTGACCAAACAATAACAGGAACATTTAATGTCCCAGAGGCAAGAACTAGAAGCCATTATCAACTGATGTTCCAATGGAGTGCCTCCTTAGTGGAGCTACTTGAAATCTGGTGTTATTGGGAATAAAATATTAGAAAGGAGAGAAGTAGGCAAAAAGAGTAGGGAGTATATCAACTCTGGAGGGAGCTGGATACTATGACATTTAAAAAGTGGAAGAGACATAATTTATCATTTTATTAATAATGCTAGCAAATTATCTAAAAGGAGACCAAAGGCATTTGTCATGGCAATGGGTTGGTGGTTTATATGCCCTTGGAAGAGTAGGTGTTCCTGAAGGTAGCAATCATCTCTGATTAACAAATAAGAGAATGAACATTATAGTGAGAGGTTGGCTTATTCCAATGAGGGTCTTGGGATATGTAACAGTGAATAAGACAGTAAGTCTTAATCAAAAAAACCTTATCAATATCCATATCACCTGTATGACAATACGGAGAATCCACATTTTCCCAGACTTGTCAGAATAAAACACAATGGGCTAGAATCCATTCATGAACATATCTGAATCCTTCTCAGTATCAGTCTTGTACTTTTAAGTCTGCTTGAATAACCTACAGAGGTTTATTTCTGTATAAAAAAAGGGGGTGAGGTGGGTGCGAACCTTGGCCCTAATTCAATAATTAGCTTTTAAATACAGGAGAGAACAGACCTGTGGAGATGGAACAAATTTATGTCCAAAGAAGAACTGGAATTCTTAATTGAACACCAGATAGATAATTTTGACTATATTAAGTTAAGTTTTTATACAAACAAAACCAATGCAGTCAAGATTAGGAGGGAAGCAATAAATTGGGAAATCATCTTTACATTTAAGGGTTCTGATAAAGGTCTCATCTCTAAAATATATAGAGAATTGTCTCATATTTATAAGAATTCAAGCCACTCTCCAATTGATAAATGGTCAAAGGATATGAACAGACAATTTTTAGATGATGAAATTAAAACTATTTGTAGTCATATGAAAAGGTGCTCCAAATCACTATTGATCAGAGAAATGCAAATTAAGACAACTCTGAGGTACCACTACACACCTGTCAGATTGGCTAAAATGACAGGAAAAGATAATGACGAATGTTGGAGGGGATGTGGGACACTGATACATTGTTGGTGGAACTGTAAACGGATCCAACCATTCTGGAGAGCAATTTGGAACTATGCTCAAAAAGTTATCAATCTGTGCATACCCTTTGACCCAGCAGTGTTTCTATTGGGCTTATATCCCAAAGAAATCATAAAGGAAGGAAAGGGATCCACACATGTGCAAGAATGTTTGTGGCAGCCCTTTTTGTAGTGGCTAGAAACTGGAAACTGAATGGATGCCCATCAATTGGGAGAATGGCTGAATAAATTATGGTATATGAATGTTATGGAATATTATTGTTCTGTAAGAAATGACCAGCAGGATGATTTCAGAGAGGCCTGGAGAGACTTGCTGAGTGAAACGAGCAGAACCAGGAGATCATTATACACGGCAACAACAATACTGTATGACGATCAATTCTGATGGACATGGTTCTTTTCAACAATGAAATGTTTCAAACCAGTTCCAATTGTTCAGTGAAGAAAGCCATATATACCCAGAGAGAGAGGGATGTGAAATGTGGACCACAACATAACATTTTCATGCTCTCTATTGATGTTTGCTTGCATTGTGTTTCCTTTCTCTGATTTTTTTCCTTGTAGATACGATTTTTCTTGCACAAAAATGATGTGTGGAAATATGTATACATATACTCGATTTATCAAGTATTTTAACATAATTAACATGTAGTGGATATCCTGCCATCTGGGGGGGGTGGGGAATGGGGGGGGAAATTTGTAACAGAAAGCTTTGTAAGGGTTAATGTTGAAGAATTACCCATACATATGTTTTGCAAATAAAAAGTTTTAATAAAAATAAATAAATAAATACAGGAGAGAATTGTTTCTTTCAGTGCTGTGGAGAACTGTTCTGTCTTTGGAGTAAGAAGATCCAATGTCAATTCTGTGTCCCGTTATTTACTAGAAACCCTCTGTTTCTTCTTCTATGAAATGAGGTAGAATTCTAAATTTCCTTCCAATTTTAAAGCTATAAATTCTGAGACCCTGAGCTGAAACAGGAGAGAGTGACAGTAGAACAATAATGGAAAGAGAGCTGTTAGTGAAATAGCAATCTGGTACAAAGCAGTCCCTGTGTTAGTCAATTCTGGTCTTCCCCCTTTCTGGAGCCCCAATTGAGGTAGCATTGAAGGTCAAAGAGACTTACACAAGAGCAAGATAAATCCTTGCTGTGTAAATAATGTCCACTATTTTGAATCATTGTGAACTGAAGATTTCAGGCAGTTCAATCACATCCTCCAAGGTCTAGCATAAGAACATTTATTTCCTTTTATTTTTCTTCTTGGAACTAGTGGACACATTTTCAATTTGAGGATCTTCTTTTATACTAAACTGTTCAACATATCTGAACCTTCTCCAAAGATTGGAAAGGGGGAAAGGAAGGAAAAGAATAAGCATTTTTATAAATATCATCTCATTTGATCTTCACAACACCCCTGCAATGTACGTGCTATTGTTATTCCCATTTTACAGTTGAAGAAACAAAGGAAAACAGAAATTAAGTGACTTTTCCAGAGTCACACAGCTGGAAAGAAATTATGATCACATTTGAACTTAGATCTTTCTTATTCTGGGCTCAGAGATCTATCCACCATGCCATCAGCTGCCCCAATCCCTCCTCTATACATAGACTGTCCACCTCCCACTCCCAGACTGCCACAAATGAAAGTAAATGCAAAATTAGGTTCATGCTTTGTGCTATTGAGAGTTCAAAGTGTGGTGGGTGTTTGAGAGAATAAAAAAGAGGGGGAAAGGGGGAAAGAAAGAATGTCATGAGTGGCAAAGCCATAATATTTAGGTTCCTTTTACAATCTTGTGTCAGGTCAGGCTAACTCTGAGGGTTTTTAACATTGTTGGAAGTTCAAAATTCTTCTTTTTGCCTTTTTTTTTCTGGAAGTTATATCTGATTTCATATATGTTACTGATTACCATTGTATCATGTTACACAACAGGACATTTGTGTGTATGTGTGTGTATTATGTATTATGTATGCATGTATATTCAACTGTTTTTCTATCTTTATTCTATATTCTTTCTTTTCTTTAGAATAGGATGACACTCTGTCAAGTGCCATTCATTCCACCTAGGGAGCAGATAATTCAGCCTCCCTGAAACAATAAAATACTTTGAGAAAGAGACAGGAAGTAGCATATACCAGGAGAGTTAATCACCATGACTACCTTACTCAATACCTCTTCTTAGGATACAATAGGGGAAGCAGATTCTAAGAATAGCAATGCCCCTCATATCACTAACTTTGCTTCTCATCTGGCCCTTGCACTTTCCATTAAGGGGAACAAACTCTGTAGAGTAGAGGTCATAAGCAATATATTAGAGGGATAAAAAAAAATTTGGAAACACTAAAAATATTGATAAATATTCCAACCATGAAGACTTTCTTCCCATGTTAAGTTTTAGGATTCACAGCTGATGAATTGTTCAAAAGATCTAAGAAAGAAGAGAAAGAAGGGAGGCAAGGAAGTTAATTTCCTCCAAAAGAAATATATCTAGACTAACCTATCATTTTGGTTCTTCCAAATTTTTTGAAAAGAATCAAATGCAAAATTTGGTTTGGAAAAAAAAAAGTTAGGTAAATGTATATTCCTTTGGAAAATCTGTTGAATTCCTATTTGTCCTAAATATAGACTAAATTTGTAGTCATGGGTAAAATGATTTAGTTATCTGAAATCTTTCACAGACCTGAGAAAAGACATAATCCATTTTAAATGCCAAATTCTCTATGAAATAAATGAAGATAGTATCCTCAGACTTTGGTGGGAATGTGGTTTTGCTGCAATTGGCCATGATTGGCAGAAAGGGTTGAGTTTATAGAGGAAACAATTGTTTTAAAACTTGGCTTTTAACTTTCAATACTTCATATGCATTACCACTAAGAGAGCAATGCAATAAAACAATGCAATTTATCTCTCTTTAGCTAATAGTTACCCTGCCTTTGGCATTGGGAATGATAAGGAAAAGGTAGATTCGGAGGACATTAGGAAGTAGAAATCAATAAGAATTGATAACTGACTAGATATTGATAAAGCATTGGTTTGGGAGAGTGGTTCAGAATGTGAAAAACTCCCAGAGGTGTTCTTATAGCCAAAAGAAATGCTTTATTTTTTAAAAGGCACCCAGGCTAACCAAAGAAGGACTAGAAGGGGCTGAAATTGAAGAAGCACTTTTTAAAAGTTAGAGGCAGGAAAGAAAAGGGGAAGCAAGGCCTATTTTAGAGAGTTAGGGAGAAGTCAGGGAGGGTGCTGGGGAGAACATAGTAGCCAATGCATTATGTATGCTCTAGTGTGCCTGCTCAGAAGGAGAGGAAGTCCCTCAACTATAAGGTCCTTGAAACTTAGACATGCTCATATATTGGGTCCAGGTAAGAGATAGTAGCCCAGACATCCTTGAAGGATAACTTAGTGGAATAAAGATATCAGGTCCAACTCCCTTTCTTTCACACACATTGTCTAAGGTTATATAATTACTCCCAATAGCTACATCACTAAAATGACTACATTATTCCCAATATTGGGTGGCTTGGGGTTTTTTGAAAAGTATGGGGGTCTTTACTACTATTGAGGTTTCCATATATCATTCCCAAGGGCTGAACCACATTAACATGAGGGATGAGGAGAAAGAATCATTCATTGCTAGAAATAGTCAAATCCAGATGGAGTTGATTGTTATTTCATTTAATGAAGTGTCTCTGGCTTTAGCCAAGTTAAATTTAAGATAAGACAATCACTGCAATGAAAACTCTCAGGATGGATAACAGTACCAGTACCCAGTTTCCCTCTTAATCCCCCAGGAATCCAAAAAGCTGAATGGAATTGAATGGATGATTGCAAGACACCAGAAGGAGACCTCAAATTCTCTTCTGCCTTATGCAAAGGCAGACTGGTAACTCCAGGAAATTAATAATGATACTTATTGCTAATTTCTGCACTGCCATTCCCAGAATGGGTACTATTACTAACCCCATGGCTGAGGAAAATCTGAAGAGCCTCTGTTTCCTATGAAATAGAGAGGGAGGGCACTAAATTGATCTTCGTCGGCCTTCCAACTCTACCAGGCAAAGACTTTTTGTGGATATTTTGTTTTGTTTCTTTGTTTCTATTTGCTTAATTGCACCTTTTTTTCCGGATTTCTGGCTGGAGAATTCAGCTCTAGGGGGTACTCTGAACAAAGTCAAGCTGTTTGCTCCTTCAACTTACTGTTGCTGATTCAGCTTCTCTTCCCTGTGGCATCTCAATACACTGATCAAAGTACAAGGGAAATTATGCACAGGAAAGCAGCTAACTCAACCTCTTTCTCTTTCTATGATTATGCTTTCAAGTTTCCCACTTCTGGCCTCTCCGCTCATTTTTTTCCCTTTTTCCCCGACAATTTGAGGTTCTTCAAATGATCATTTGGTTAAGGGTACAGCCATTAGGACTTGATGAATTCCTAATTGTTTCATTGTTTAATTTGCCCTGGGGAGTAAAAGGAGAGAGTATGAGAGCCTCAATAAGCTTTAGAGGCAACTAGTAATGCTAAATTTAAAAATAAATGTTATCCTAAATAATAGGAATTATAATCTCTTCCTGCACTTCTAGTCCTGATCTATATCTTGCCACTGAATCCAGGTGGCTCTGGAGGAGAAATTGAGACTGGTGACTTTGCACAGTCTTCCCTCGATTAATAAATCCAATTCATGGTATCACCTCCCAGAAGTCCTTTCCCCATGGACAAACAACCTCTTTGATGATTCTATAAGTGGGGATTCAAAAACTGCCAGATCAATTCAAAAAAGAAAGAAGACAAGCCTTTGTTTTAAACTCTGTATCTCCTTAAAGAGAATATACACTATTGGCTTGCGTCAGTCTATTTACAAATTAGTGAGAATGAGTGATTAAATCTTAGTGGTTGAGGAGAATTGATGGGGTTGACTGAGCTATTCCACGTTGAAGTCCTTACCTATGAAGGAGAAGCTGACAGTCCTGCAACAACCCTTGGTTTCAATAAAGATCCAAAGAAAACTGGGATCAGAGTCAAGGCAAATTTTAGGAGAGGAAGAAATGTAGAGGGAAAAGAAAAAATATTTATAGGCCACCATGGATCAATTTTGCTATTGTTCAGTTGTTTGTCATGTCCAACTCTTAGTGTCCCTATTTGGGGTTTTCTTGGCAAAGATACTGGAGTAGTTTACCATTTCTTTCTCCAGCTCATTTTACAGGTGAGGAAACTGAGGCAAACAGGGTTGAGTGACTTGCTCAGAGTCACCAGCTAGTAAGGATCTGTCTGAGACTAGATTTGAACTCGGGTCTTCCTGATTCTAGGCCTGGTTCACTATCCTCTGTTACACATTTAAAAGATGGATCCTGAGCTAGGCATTAAATGATACATAGAATTTATTCAGTAGAAAGGGGGGAAATGGCATTTTAAGTGTGATTGGGCAGGGCTGATCAAAGCCATATCCATGCACCCCTTCAGATTTCAGACTGATTTTCATTCCTATGGGAATGTTTTATCTCAGACAAAATTAGTCTATCAGTGAGCATTTATTAAGTGCCTACTTAGATCTAGGCAACTATACTAGAGAGGGGGAAATAAAACAATACTGTGAACTCTGATTCTAATCCAATCAGTGTTGTTCCATTCAATTTAAGAGTAGAGTTATTCAAATGAAACTATTCGAGCAAAAAAAAATATATATATATATACATATATATATATATATATATGTATATATATATATATTTTAAAAACAGAATTTTCCTAAGTGCCTTGGACTTGAGGACTTAACTAAAGGAGAATTTCTTAGAATCATACCAGCTAGAAAGGATATTAGAGATAATTGAGTCCAACCTTTGCATAGTTTTACAATCTATTGCTTTTTCCCTTTCTATAACACTAAGGGATGGGGAAACCTCCTGCCTTATTACCCCAGCCTTTACAGGAATGATTGAGAGGATATCAGAAGGCTCTGGAAGAAAAGGAGAGGTGAAATAGGTAAGTATGAGCAGCAAATATATTGGACAGAATGGAGAAAAAAACAGAAATTTAATTGGGAAATAGACAGAGTGGAAGCCTACCCTGCACCTGCTCCAACTTCTACCCTAACTTGTAACAGCCTTCTGCTGATCTTACAAATGTTCCCTTTTTAGAATTCTGAAATGACAGCATCTATTAGATCTTGATGTTCCATTCATCCAATGGGCATATTACTAAACCCAAAAGTTTTCTAGCTTTCTGACTTGCTAATGAATATCTAGGAAAGCATAGATAAAGGGGATTCACGCCCCCTCAGAACTAACAGCATAAGAGGAAACGTTTTTGGGAAATGATTGATGGAAAGTTTGTCACTTAATTTAATTCCTTGTTGTTACCTTACTTTGTAATTTAAATTATGTCTTTTTGTCTTATCTTTTCCTATGTCTAATTTTGGCTAGATTTAAGATTCAGAAGAGTTGTGACCCATCAGTAGTGGTACTGAATAAATAATAGATCAAAACAAGTTCTACAAAATGAAAAAGAATAACTACCAGTAATATAGCAAAGCCAAACACAATAAATAATAATGATAGCAAGCATTCATAGTGCTTTAAAATTTATAAAGCATTTTCCAGGTTATTTATTCTTAAAATACCTATGAGATAGTTTTATACATTTTATATAATTTCTATTTTTTCTAATTCTATTTTCTATATTTTCTTCCCCAATTAGAATGTAAGCTCCTTAAGGAAAATTATCTTTGTATTCCCAGTGTTTAGGACAGTGTCTGTCACATAAATAAGTGCTAAATACATATTTTATAGATGAAGAAACTGAGACTCAGATAAAGTAACTTGTACAAAGTCTAAGGCAAAATTTGAACTCATGTCATCCTGATTCCATTTGCATCACCTAGTTGCCTAAATGTAGCAGCAAGCTCTATAGCACACATATTTGATGGAATATGCCATAACCACATGACAATCTTCCTACCTTTGTAAAAATTACCTTTGCAAAAAAAAAATATTGCTGAGACAGAAGTCTGACACTATTGACCCTCCTGACCAGGGCAGGCTTACTGGAATAGATGAAACTCTCTACTTCCTTTCTTCTCCTAAGCTTATCCCAGATTTTTGGACTTCAAAACCATGCTCTCTATGCTGCTGGCTCATCCTGGAACTTCTTTCAGTGTTTGGGTTATCCTTGCCCTGGAACAGCTGATCATTCTGTTGGACTACTCACTGACTTTAAATATTCCTCTTACCTTTTGCCCACCTTTTCCCATTGGTTTGTTTACTCTTCCATTTTGTGGAAAGGCACAGGCCAGTCTGTCTTCATTCTTCTTCTGGACTTCTTACTGACTTTCTGCACTTAAAAACCATGCTCCACATCAACTACTTTCCTTCCTCCTTCACCTCCCTTTTATGTTTTCTTCCCCAATTAAAATATAAGCTCCTTATGGGCAGTTATTTATTTTTTATTCCCAATGTTAATTGCTTAATAAATACTTGTTTCCTTCCTTCCTCCTCCTTTTTTGGCCTCCAGCTCTGGGAATACAGGACCAGATCCACAGCAGGCATGTGATTGGAAATCAAAATTCCAATCCTTCTTGGCTTCCTTACTTCTCTCCTTGAGTGGTGACTTCCTTCATTATCAACTTTGCCATCCCCACAAAAAGTCATCAATGAAGAACCTGTGGTTCTTCTGGTTTTTCATTCTTCGGGCATTTAAAGTCTAGGCCAAATTCTTGCTCACTTTATTAGAATCTATTTTAGTTTTCATTTTTTAACAATAACAAAAAAATCCCCTATTAAGAATCGAGAGGGGCCTATTAACAATTCAATAACCTTAAGCAACATTTGAGTCTCTTCTCTTCTTATCTAACGAAAGTCTTTTTAGCCTTATACTTTTGGATGCTAAAAAAAAAAAACCTTTTAGCTGAGGGGAGACAGAGAAGATTAAGTATCCAAAACATTAAATACAATTAAAGCAATGTATTTTGTGGATCTGACTTTGATAGAATCTCTTAGAATCAGTTCACAACTCAAAACACTAATTTATATAGTGCTTTGAGATTTAAAAACACTTTCTCCACAACCACATTCTGAGGTAAATAGAACAAATTTTATGGTTCCCATTCTATATATGAATAATCTGAGTTTGAGATAGAATATAGTACTTGCCTAAACTTATCCAGCTAATAAGTGATGGAGTAGAAACTTACCATGGAAGAGAAAAAGTAGGAACAAAATTGGATCTGGATTCAAACTCTAGGATTTATGAACTGTGTGACTCTAGGCAAACTGTTTCACCTCTCTTGAACTCAGTTTCCTTATTTGTAAAAATAGAGGTTATACTACATGAACTTTCAAGCCTTAAAATCTCCAATGGCCCTGGAATTATCATGATCTAGGGGAAAGAGTCTTGGATTTGGAGTTAAAGGAGCCTGGTTCAAATCATTTCCCCAACCAGTTTCTTCCTGTAAAAATCTCCTATATTCACTGAATAACTCATATCAAAGTTTCCCAAATGTGAGTTATAGAGTCTTGGCTCTTTTAGAGGTATTCAAGGTTGTAAATCCATGGCAAGCATATGACAACCTTTATTTCACATATCACTCTCTCTCTCTCTCTCTCTCTCTCTCTCTCTCTCTTTCTCTCTCTCTCTTTCTCTCTCTGTCTGTCTCTCTGTCTCTGTCTCTGTCTCTGTCTCTGTCTCTGTCTCTCACACACACACACATCCTATAAACACAGAGAAAATATTTACGATGAAAAGAATTCCCAGGATCCAAGGGAAAGATACAGAAAAGCCTTGTAAGGAGAGGACAAGTTATCTATATCCTTTGGTAGATGTTGTATCTGTCCAGTAAATTGGAAAGCCCTTGAGGATAGAAATGACTTAAATTTTGTCTTTTTTTGTCTAGCTCCCAATAAAAATATATAAAAGGAAAAATAGCAAGCATTTAGATAGCACTTACCATATAATGGGCATTATGCTAAACTCTTGACAAGTATTATCTCACTTCAACTCTATTTTTCAGTTGAGGAAACTAAGGACAGTAAGTGGTTAAGTAACTTGCCCATCAAACAGCTATTAAGTGTTTGTAAACACATTTAACTGAGATCTTCTTAATTCTAGATCCAACACTCCATCCACAAGCCACTAGTTGGCTTATATTGTAGCCAACTAGCTACCATAAAAACACATAAATATCCAAATAGTCTGTTAGACTTCCCTTAGAAAGTAAACATACTTTGAGGGGATTAACAAAGTATTCCTTTTCTACCAGACCTAACTATCACAGAGACTCACAGCAACACCAGGTGAATCCTGGACCCTCATGATAGGATTTCACTCCTGTGGGCACAGATCACTGGTGATAAAATTGGCGATGATTCCTCACTATTTCTCACCTCTCCCTCCCCCATCCAAGATTGCCAAGACCAATCATTTTTAACTCTGCAACATCTCCTTTATGTGCCCCATTCTCTCCTCTGTCCTTGTCCTTCATGCCAGGATTATTTCAGAAGCCTTAAGGTGGGTCGGCTTGTCTCAAGTCTCTCCCCACTCCAATACATCCTTCATTCAGCCTCTAAAGTGATTTTTCTAAAGCACAGGTCTCTTGTTGTTTGTGAGTCAGTAAGATTCATCTGTAAAATGAGCTGAAGAAGGAAAGGAATCATGTAAGACCACAACTGTGCCTTGAAGCAAACTGGGGATTCTGTGAAGGAGAGGTTACCAGAGAGTATATTACAGAATGCAGATATCTTTTGTGTAAAGAGATAAAGGATATGGAATGTCAGGTGCAAAACACCAGCTTAACCTAGGAGTTTAATTGGAATGGGGAATGTCTGAAGGAAAGTAATTTTGTCCTGGCCAGCAGGACTTTAGTAATTCGTGGGGGCGAGGAGGACCCGACCTGAAGGGAGAGAATAGGCGAGAGAGAGGAAGGAGACTACATGGCAGGTAGAATAGTCTCATTTATTGAAGTAGAGAGGCTGGGATTATATAGATTGATGCCGTTCTGGATGGGGGGTTTCAGGAATACAGAGATAGTTGGGTTGGGTAGTAGAGTGTGGTATGCAAGGACACTGATATGATCAGGTAATCTCCGGGAGTAGTTAGCATATGTTTGTTCTTCCTGTGCATTCAAATTCTCGGCTCCAGGCATCTCCCCTGGTTTTACATTATAAGAGGCAGAATGGCAGGGTCGGTGGAAGGTCTGTCTTAGGCTATATGGCTTGTGTTTCCTGAATACGGTGCCTTAGAATTGGCAGGGCCCCTGTCTTAGGCTATGGGAGCGGCCTCCGAGAATCCTTTGGGAGTGGACCCACACTAATCCTGTCATTGGGTAACCAGGCAGCATGTGGCATGGCCCCTGTCTTAGGCTATGTGGGTTGCCTCCAAACCCTCCAGACCTCGGGCTCCCACTAATCCCGTCATTGGGTGATCCCTGCAGCCATTGGCATGATTATCCGTGTCAGGGCCATACTAATCCCGTCATTGACCAATCCACAGTTTATGGCCCTTTTAACAACACCTCTTATACCAGGGGGTCTGAAATTCTTGATCTAACTGAGTAAAATCAAGGGGCTCGAGTGTGACAGCAGGCAATTGTTCCATCGAGTCGGATGTCTGAAGTCCTTGATAAAAGACCTGAGCATTCTTCTGGAAAGCAGAATCTATTTGGGATTTAACAAAAGTTGTTAATTTACGAAAAGCCCAAGGGCCAAAGGAGATAAGGAGTAGGATACCTATGAGGGGGCCAAGGAGGGTGGGGAGTAGGGTGGTAAGCCAAGGCGAGGTTGAAAACCAATTTTGGTACCAGGATTCCTTTTGCTCCCTTCAAAGTTGACAAAATGTAAAGCATAACTCATAATGCTTACCAAGCATGTTTCAGAAGGTAACAGAAATTATCAGGACTTTTCCCAACAAGTTATTATCAGTTTGAAATCAAATTAAATACAGCTTTTAAAAATTTTCTTACAGTATTGATGGTTCAATATTTAGACAAATTTCTAAGATCTTATACCCAAAATAACAATCTAGCATGCACAAAGCAGCAGTAATTATAAAAACCAATTACCCATAAATCCAAAAGGATATGGCTTTTTTTTTTACTTAAAGAAATTTCCCAAATTCCAATTGAATGTTGCAAGCAAACCAATTTACCATTTAATTGTATGTATATATACACATACACACATACTTTTAAACTGCAGTTTTTCCAAAACTTTTTCTCCCAAGTTTTTTTTCTCCAACACTAATTAAAATCCACTTTCTCTTCTAGCAGGCTTTGGGGGAGGGGGAACTTTTCTGCTATGACCCGTCCCGTGGGTCTCGAACTAAGGGTGCCTGAAATCTCGCATCAGCCTGTGAGCCGAAGGCTGGGGAGGCTTCAACCTGGGGATGGGCTGTGAAAGGAAAGAATGGAGACCACTCTGTATAGGGGCAGAATAGCTCGTTTATTGAGGCTCAGTACAGGGTTTATATACGTTGTGTATCAAAGCAAACTTTCATATAACAAAGGATGTAACATCTGTTTGACCATTTGTCAGGAAATTGAGTAAGGGGAGGAATGTGGTGATTATCTTGGTGTATGTGTGACTTCTTGAAGCAGGATGCCTGCTTGACACTTTCTTGAGGTAATTGATCGTATCCTGCTTCCTGGTATGCACTTTTTGGGGGCAGGGGTTTGGTGATGTTTTAACAGGCTCTTTGTCTCTAACACTGCTAGCATTTTAAAATGGCCAAACTTTTTCTGTCCCTGCTAGTTTCAAGTTAATGCAAACACTTAACTCCAATAAGAAATTTTAAAACCCAAGCATTGTAACATTGAAATGACCAATTGCCAAATTTTCCCAATCCCTGTTCTTAAAATTTATTGGAGTTTCACCTAATACACACACACACACACCCCAACCATAAAAGCTCTTTAATCCAACACACACACACAGAGATCTCTCAAACACTAATTACACAGACATTTTATGAAACGCTCCTCTCAGGAAAACCGGGAGAGGAGAGGGGAGTTCACAAGACAGACAGATATATCAGACAGACATAAAGCAAGTCAGACCATCACAACCATGTTAGCCGACTGAATACAAAGTACTCAGTAGCCATGTTAGCCTTTAAAATACCCAATACATAAAAATTCCATATTGCATATTGTCCAGAACAGAAACAGTCAGAGACACAAAAGGCAAAAACTAATTTCCTCAAAATCCCATCAGTGAATACAATTTTAAGATGATGCACTAATATCAAATAAAACTAATACAGAATATCACATTTGCACATAAAAGAATCAATTACAAATATCAGTTAAACTTTTTCAAGTAACCTTACCAAATTACAGATCACATTTATTATCATATTCCTTAAACCTGAAGCAAACAAATTGCCAAGTTTATTTCCATTTCTAAAGAAGCAGCTGAAAGTGTGGGGGGAGTTAAATTTCACTCTTTGAGAAAGAATCTTCCTGTTTCTCCCTCCCCCATTCAGTTTTTACTTTCTTTAATTAACTTTTAGAATGCCAAATCCTTCTGTCTTTTCATACCCAAATACCTTTCTAACCTTTTTTTTTAATCCTACTTCCTCTTCACTTTCTTCTACATTCTTTTTCCCTCTTGCCAATCTGCCCAAATACACACAAAATACTCTCTCCATTCTTTAATCCCTCAATTCCATAACCCATTCACAAAGCCATCTCTTATCTCCTGTCTTTTCCCTTTTTCTTTTTTCTAGGCTGTCTTTTACCTTTCTCAAACTGTCTTCTACAAGGCCAAGTTTGTTAGTATAAAAACAATATTCCTCAGCATACTTCTCCGGCTGTCTGCACCACAGCCTCCCCATGGGTCAAGGCCCCACCTCCCAGGAGGGAATGGTGACGAGGGGGCTTTCATCTCTGGGTCTTGGCATTCTTCCAAGTCCCAATTGGCCGGGGCTCCCAGAGCTAGCTTACAAAGGTCTGGAAAGAGTGTGGGCCACCAGTCCATAGCTGTAGTTTTAGATGTGCTATATATAGTATCTCCCCAACCATTCATTACCATCCAGGTGTAATTGAGGAGCTGATATGGAGAGTGGCCAGAGGTTGGACGGTAAACGAAGGTCAGGCCGAGGGGATGCCAATGGTTGATGGCCTCATGTCGTTTTCTGCAATAAAGCACAATTAGAAAGCTTCTCAGGGGGATCCCCTGGGTGAATTATGAAGTTTTATCAGGAGCTCTGGGAGCCGTCTGGCGTTTTGGGCTTGTGTATCATAAATACAGGCGTGTCCTTTACCCCAGATGAGGACAGGGTCGGGACCCAGCCATCTATTGGACATTGGGTCCTTCCACATAGCCTGAGCATAGGTGTTGGCTGTGGATGAATGCCAGAGGCGGTCAGCAGCAGATTTGCCATTAATATCATAGGTAAGGAAATTTAAAACAAACAATGCATGGTTCAGAAGGGTCTTAAAATTCCCTGCTCTGGGGTACAATATTTCTCCTCCTGACTGTAACTTGAAAATCATGTTTTTTAGCTTTTGGTGGGCCCTTTCAACAATACCTTGCCCTTGGGGGTTGTATGGAATGCCAGTAATATGTTTAATTTCCATTTGGGCGCAAAATTGTCTAAAGCCAGAGTGAGGGAGCAGGGAGAGGATGGGTCAGAATCTCCCTTTAGAATGTCAAATAAGGGCTTTAATTCTCCAGTAGTGAGTTTTAAGTAAGGTCTTAACCAGTTGATGTCTCCAAGGAGTTTTTGAAAGTCATTGAGGGTGTGGAGATAGTCAACTCGTAACTGGAGTTTTTGTGAGAGAACATTATTGGTAAGTAGCTCGAAGCCCAAAAAGAGTTGGGGGGGGGCTGGGTCTGGACCTTTTTAGGGGAGATGGAGAGGCCGCGAGATTGTAGGGCGGTAACAAGCGCATGGCAGATCCGAGAAAGCTGTTGTCCATCTGACCCAGCCAAAAGGATATCATCCATGTAGTGGATAATATAGACCTCTGGGTGACTTAGCCTAAAGGGGTCGATAGTTTGAGCAACGAATTTCTGGCAAAGGGTGGGGCTATTGGCCATGCCTTGGGGGAGAACCCTCGCAATTAACAACGGGGAGACTAAAGGCAAAACGCTTACAATCATCTGGGTGGAGGGGGATGGGAAAGAAACAATCCTTCAAATCAATAATAACTTTAGAAAACCCTCTGGGGATAGCTATGGGTGAGGGAGTCCGGGTTGAAGTGCTCCCATAGGGACCATGGTCTTGTTCACAGCCCTGAGATCATGTAATAGGCTCCATTTCCCCGAACGTTTTTGTATGACAAAGATGGGGATATTCCAAGGGGATGTAGAGGGCTCAATATGACCGGCAGCCAGCTGTTCCTGCACTAATTTTATGGCTGCGGATAGCTTTGTTGTAGGTAAGGGCGCAGGTCTGCACTGCATAAGGAGGAGGAATGTGAAAAGGACTTGTGCTAAGAGGGGGCTGGGCAGGATCATTGTAATGGGCCGCCTCTTCCCCTAATTGTGCCGTGCCCCCAGGATCAAAAGCATCATTATTGGGCTTTCTAGTAAACATTGGGAAGGCGAGGGAGTTAGAAGTAGGGAGCTCTTCCTTGGGAAGAGAGGGGTAGAGGGATTCCTTGGGCGCAACGGGGCATGTCAATGACCACCGAGGGGGGTCTGTACGAGGCTTCTGGGCCACTGGTTTAAAAAGGACTGGGTAATTTTGGGAGTCTTTAGTAGGAGGGTGAAAATCAGGAAGCGGGGGGTATAGAGATGGAAAATGAGGGGTGCCGGTGTCAGAGGGCATTTGGATAACCACTGACGGTGGCTGGGGAGGGGGGGGTTTCTGGGGTCATAGCAGTATCAGACAAATGAGAAGTTACAGAAGCGGCTTGAGACAAGGGTTTTAGACAACCCTCTGCCACAGAAAGAAGCCTCTGATTTTGTGGATCTTTATTGGCGGCCTCAACGATGTCTCTGATTATGCCCCAGTAGGAAAAAAATGTTTCTGGGACAGAATGTGGGCCTTCCTTTTGTAATTTAGTATTAAGATCCTTTCCTACTTTCTGCCATTTTTGGGGGTGGATTTCTGGCCCATTCACTATGAACCACGGGGAAACTTCATCTATAAATAGGAAGAAGTTAACCAGATCTTTTTCTTTTACCCTTATTCCTCTCTCCCTGAAAGAGCGTTTAAGATCCTTAATAAAAAGAAGTTCCTTAGAAAGTTTATGGCCCATTCTCGAAATGAGGTGGACGAATCAACTTACCAAAGCAGGGGTCCGGACGAAACAAAACGAATCCAGGGGTCCACGGAGGACGAACTCAGAGGTCCACCAGGTCAAGGTTCCGTTCCTCGAGGCCCACATTGGGCGCCACTTGTCCTGGCCAGCAGGACTTTAGTAATTCGTGGGGGCGAGGAGGACCCGACCTGAAGGGAGAGAATAGGCGAGAGAGAGGAAGGAGACTACATGGCAGGTAGAATAGTCTCATTTATTGAAGTAGAGAGGCTGGGATTATATAGATTGATGCCGTTCTGGATGGGGGGTTTCAGGAATACAGAGATAGTTGGGTTGGGTAGTAGGGTGTGGTATGCAAGGACACTGATATGATCAGGTAATCTCCGGGAGTAGTTAGCATATGTTTGTTCTTCCTGTGCATTCAAATTCTCGGCCCCAGACATTCATATTCTGGGCTCCAGGCATAATTTTTTCAAATAAAATTTTTAAAATGAGGTACCAGCCTATAGCTGACTTTTTAAATGCCAGACTGAGAATCTTTATTTTATCCTACAATCAATAGAGAGTCATTGAGGATTTTTGAGAAGAAGGGTGATATCTGTGTCTTAAGAGAACCAATTTGGCAACTGTGTGGAAGATAGATTAGAAAGGGGAGACACTGGTGAACAGGTAATAATAGATTTCTTTTTAAAGGACTAATTTCCTTTTTATTATTTTGATCCAGTGTCTTAAGAGAGCCTTTAGAGAAAGAATGATGTGTAGGTGAACAAGATAGCCAAGGAAGAGGCCATCTCATCCCATGCTACAGTGAAATGAGAACTAATGATAAAGAGGGAAGTAGGAGTCTAAGTCCCAGCTCTGTATGACTCCCTCAGCTGGGTTAGAAGACAAGGTTTAGTAAACTGGAAACTTTAAAAGAATTGTGGGTAAACTCCATGAAGTCCCACCCTAATTCCCTAAGATTCCTTCCTGACACCAGATGTGATATTTATTTGTTGACACAAATCCTGGATTACTATTCTTGGGGCTTGACACCGACTGGGACAGGCAGAAGTTTGCTCCCCTTAATACTCTTATGCCTTCCTCCTTAACTATCCAGGACTGCCCTTTGGGTTTTTATATCTTTCCCTAAAGGGAACCAGAAGCAAGGGCATTAACTAGCCTCATGACATGGACAAGACATTCAATGGCTTTGGAGTCTGTGCTTTCTCAGTTGTTAAATGAGGGGGTTGGACTAAATGATGCTCTAGTTCCTTCTAGATCTAACATTCTCTCATCTCTGATCTTCTCTGTCCATTCATGTGAACCTGAGCCAAGAAAAATCCTCAAAGCATTTTGCTGTCAGAATGAGAGTAAGTTATCTTGGGAGATGTCCTGCAGAATCCGGGCAAAGAGACAAATGGCCCACATTTCCCAGTACTAGAATGATTATCTCTGCACTTCTCAGAAATGAAGAAAAATCACTTTCCTAGCATTTGGATTCTTGTGATCCAAAAGAATATATGCCAAGAATATTTGTTATTGTTGTTCAGTAGTGTCCAAGTCTTTGTGACCCCATTTGGGTTTTCTTGGCAAAGATACTGGAGTGGTTTGCCATTTCCTCCTCCGGATCATTTGAGAGACTAGGAAACTGAGTCAAACAAGATTAAGTGACTTGTCCAGGGGTTATACTACTAGTTAGCACCTGAGGCTGGGTTTGAATTCAGGAAGATGAGTCTTCCTCTTCCAAGCCCAATGCTCAATCCACTATGCCGTCTAGCTATCTCATGCCAAGAGTATAAGTATTTAAAGTACAATTATTTGTTTCATTACAGGAAGAATATATGTTCTTTAAGGGTAAGGATGATTTAGCAATCAACTAATATTTATGAAGCATCTACTATGAGCCAGGTATTGTGCTAAGCTGTGGAAATGCAAAAAAAAAAAAAAAAAAAAAAAAGGCAAATGACAACCCCTGTCCTCATAGAGCTCACATTCTAATAAGGGAATCAACAAACAAATACAAACACAGCCATATATATATGCATGTACCTACAAGTGTGTATGCATATATACACCAAATAAATATACACATATATGTATGCATAGTATATATAAATAAATATATACACATATGTGTATATATATGTATATATATGTATAAATATTTATTATATATATTTGTGATAAACAGGAAATAATTAACAGAGGGAAGGTCCTAGAATTAAGAGGAGTTGGGAAAGCCTTCCTATAGAAGTTGGGATTTTTGTTAGCTATGACAAGATATATTAGTTTGTCTTTGTATCAGTTTGTCTTTTGCCTCAAGTTACCCCCTTCCCAATTAAGATAATCACAAGAGGCTCAAATAGCTAGAATGAATTAGAAAGCTACTAAAAGCTAGAGGGGAACAATTCCTTTTCAATTTGAGAAGAATAAAGAAATATTTTGATCATTGGATAAAATCAGATGACACTACACAGAAAATATCTTGTGGTTGGCAGAAAGGCTCAGACATAGCTCCAGGCTTATGTCCGAAAGTACTTTAGGAATTAATTGCACAGTCCAGGAATAGGTCAGATTAGAAATGGAGGAGCTACAGTCAAGTCTCTGAGTAGAAATGGCTTAGGGAAAAGGAGGAAGATGGAAAAGTATGAAAGAAATTATACTGCCCTGCCATTGGACTGCTTCTCAACTGTAATATATAGAGGCACAGGAAAGCAGTCAGTCAATTTGCTTACATTAATCAAGTACCCACTATGTGCCAGACACTGTGCTTAGCATTAGGAATATAAAGAAAAGCAAAACAAACAAGAAAAACTAACCCCAGTCTGCTCTCCAGGAGCCCAGTCTAATGGGGGAGATAACATGCAAATGACCATGTATTAACAACATGTTAATTAAGCACTATTTCAGTGCCTAATTTCCTTCAAAAAGGAAGACGAGGAGGACTTTTTTGACCAATCACATTATTTCCTATCACCATCTGTCTTTTATTCCTGGTGAAACTGATTAAAGAAAGGTTCCTAGAGTTTATATATTTTTTTGATTAATTGAACTGTGGGAATGGGGATGAGAGTTGTCTGTGATTACATTAATTGAGGTAGGCTTTACACTAGCATAGGACCTTGTGTAGAGTAGGTGCTTTATTATTAAAGCTTATTGAATAGATTGTAACACAAACACTCCCTTATCTTAAACACTTCTTATCATATAATCTACTAAAATTTCCTCTGATAATTCAGTGGAAGTGAAAATGACCCAGGGGTCTCAGAGTTTTGAACACAAGTTCTAATCTGAAAGTCTTCAAGAATGAACTTGGCTAGAGCAGGACATATAATTGCCTTGAGGGAAATGATTGTTGCCAATTTTGTCTTTGTATCCCTAGTGCCTCCCCAGGTGACTGGCTGTATTGGGAGCTTAAATGATTGCTGGTTGATGGATACTAATGATAGGGAGTTCTAGCTTAGAGAAAGAGACAAAGGGCTCCAAACAGGATCCCAGCAATGTTTACCAAAAACAAAAAACAACAAAACAAAACAAAAACAAACAAACAAAAACCCAGACTAAGTTGAGTCACAAATCTGAGTTTCTCAGGAGTGCCAAAATCCAGAGAACTGAGATGAACAGGAAGCCAGAAGGTGTGACTAGTAGCAACAACTACTTCATCTACAACAACATTTACATAACGCTGTGAGATTTGCAAAGCAACTATGAAAACAGAATACTGGGAGTTTCCAGCAACCATTTCTGACTCAACTTGTCTTTTTGAAGCTTTGCCCACTTGGGCAACCCTAGTCATTCTGCTACTCTTACCTGTGTTGTCTGACTCAGAACTACCATATTCCCTATAGATCGGTACTAGAAGGGCCATGAATTTAGACAAGGGAGTTAAATAAAGTGGCCAATTAGCCATACTTGAATGATATGGCCAGAATTTTATTACAGAAATTGGTCCCTAACTTTCCTGTGTCTGTTGAGAGTACTGCCATATTTCTAGGCACACAGGCTGGCAGCCTAAATGTCATCCTTAATTCCTCACACTCTCTCATCTCCCACATCTGATCTCTTGTCAAGTCCTGTCAATTTAGTCTTAGTGTGTCTTTCTTTCTCTGACACTGCCACCAATCTGGTGCAGGCCCTCATCACCTCATACTTGGACTGTAGTAATAACTTGCTTGTTGATCTCCTTGACTCAACTCTCTCCCCAATATAATACATCCATCATTTAGTTATCAGGGTGACTTTTCTGAAGCACAAGTCTGACCATGTCAAACACACACATTCATTCAGTTAATTCTATTGGTTTACTATTACCTCCAAAATCAAATATAAAATCCCCTGATTGGCTTTTATTAAATGTTGTTGTTCAGTCATTTCTGTGGTGTTGCTACTCTTCCTGACCCCATTTGAGGTTTTCTTGGCAAAGATACTGGAGAGTTTTTTTTTTCCCCAGTTCATTTTACTGATGAGGAAACTGAGGCAAATGGAGTTAAGGAACGTGCTCAGCGTCACACAGCTAGTAAGTGTCTGCAATTGGATTTGAACTCAAGCAGTTAAGTCTTCCTGACTTCCTGCCTGATACTGTCCACCTTGCAACCTAGCTAAGTCCTCCACAGCCTTGTCCCTTCCTACCATTTTAGTCAACTTATATTTACTCCCTCCATTTACTCTATAATCTAGAGACACTGAAAACCCTGGTGTTCTTGACCACCTTTCAATTCCATTATCACTGACTGTTCCCCATGCCTGAAATAATCTTCCTCCTCATCTTCATTTCCCAGTTTCCCTGGCTTCCTTCAAGAATCATTTCAAATCCCTCTTTCTACAAGAAGTATTTTTCCAGATCCTCCTACTCTTAATACCCTTCCTCTGAGACTGCCTCATCTAATATATGAACATACATATGTATGTGTATACATATATCATATAGAAAGCATGCATGTATAAAATCTTATTTGTATAATAGTTGTTTGTGTGTTGTCTCCTCAGTTAGAATATAAACTCCTTTCTTTGTATCCATAGTACTTGACACAATCCCTGACATTTCATAATTTCTTAATTTAATAAATTTTTTAAAAATTGATTGAATTTTATTTAAAATTAAATATATTGTTTATGTATTTAATTTATATGTATGAACATATAATATAATAATTTAAAATTAATTTTATAAAAATAAACATTATTAAATGCTTATTGATTTAAAAGAGAACAAATACTTGTTTCTTATTTTATTAAATACCTGCTATGTGTTAGGTACCATAATAAGAGCTTTACCAACATTATCTCATTTGGTCCTCACAATAACCCAACATGTTAAAGACTATTATTATCCCCTTTTTATCCTTAAGGCAACTGAAACAGACAGAAATTAAATGGCTTGATGGATCATACAGACATTAATGTTGTAAGACTTGATTTGAACTCAGCTCTTCCTTAGCTGCCTTGGGATTCAGCAGATTGATTACTACCATTATTTTTAAAATCTATTTTGGATTCAGCCCACTTAACTTATTCTTTGCTTAAGTCTGGGATTCCCTTCTTCCCCCCCTTTAGTTGTTCTGTTACATTAGACTTTGTGATACCATTCAGGGTTTTCTTGGTAAAGATACTAGAATGATTTGCCATTTCTTTTGTCATCCCATTTTACAGATGAGGAAACTGAGGAACATAGAGTTAAGTTACTTGCCCAGATTTTAACTCAGGAAGATGAATCTTCTTAGTTCCAAGTCCACTGCTCTATCCACCTTCCTACCTACCTACCCCTTTGCTCCCTGGTATATCTAAGAAAGGCAAGCCTTGTTGGCTACTTTTCGCCTTTCATGCTACTTCAAGCCTCTTTGAATCCAAAAAGAAAGAAAAGTAAGAAAATAAAATTTTTATCCCCTAACATAAAAGAAAAATTTAAAAGAGTGACATAGAAATAAAACAAGTAACTAAGAAGAAAACCAAGAAGGCATGCAACAAGACATGCAAAGACAGAAACAAGTAGAAATAAAGCCAGATGGAAAGACAATCAAGATAATAATTATTTCTTTTTTTTGGGGGGGGGGAAGTCAGGCAATTCTGGTTGGGTAACTTGCTTAGGTCACATAGTAAATGTTAAGTGAGGTCAGATTTGCACTCAGGTTCTCCACTGCACTGTCTAGTTGCTCCAGTCAAGATAATTATTAAGAAGAAAGAGTCAATGAAAGATCAAACTATCAGTCAATGAAACATGAAATCTATCAAGATGTAGGCAGGTGTATGCCTACATCTAGTGTCCTAGAAAGACTTGTTTGAGAAGCAATAATCTTGACTTTTCAAAATGCAATTCTGGTAATTCTTTACCTCACTAATATTAACATTATTTTATTTCACCAGCCAGAAAACTAAAAGGGAACAATTCTGCATATCCACCTCCCACTTACTATTCTTTCATTTATTGACTATCCTTACTTTGCACTGAAGAACTTGCTCTATCAAACACTGTCCCTGGATTTTTGAAGAATATTTGAGA
Source organism: Myrmecobius fasciatus (assembly GCA_023553655.1). Taxonomy (NCBI): domain Eukaryota; kingdom Metazoa; phylum Chordata; class Mammalia; order Dasyuromorphia; family Myrmecobiidae; genus Myrmecobius; species Myrmecobius fasciatus. The sequence goes on from JAJPUD010002550.1 coordinate 80,268, forward strand.
GATTCAAGAAGAAAGGCCCAACTCATCCTATTATAGTAAATTTGATTTCTAGAAAAAATCATCAGATTCTGGGGGAAAAACATTGTTCAGAATAAAAGATGAAGGAAAAAACAAAGAGCTATGAAAATCAATTAGAAAAATAGATCACATAGATAAATAGTCATTGATGGATTGAATCACCATAGTTAATGAGGACTTACTAGTGAGATAGCGTTTCTTCTTATTTAGCAGTCTGTTTTTCTACTCAGGGGATGAGGGAAATGACATGGAAAATGTCATTTGTGACCACCAAGCTGAAGGTCTAGAAATTGAGTCAAAGGAGCTAACTAACTTGGAGATCCTGGGCAAGTCATTTGATTTCTCTGAGCCTCAGTTTCTTCATCTGTGATACAGGGACAGTAAGAGCACCCATCTCACAGGATTGTTTTAAAGATCAAATAAGATAATGTATGTTGAGTGCTTTGCAACTTTTGTGATTATTGTTATTATGCATTAGCACTACTCTTTTTTAATAGCCCCATCCTTCCATGGGAGAGACATTCCCAGAAAAAAAAAGGCAGGGGCAAGGGTTGTGTTCAGTTGGGTGCTGAGGGTAGGAAGATTGTACAGATTAATTTTTTTTATCAGACTTAGAAGCAGCTGTGGTTGGCTTTTGGGTAGGGGAATAGCAAAGTTCTATATTTGCTAGTTTCCCACTGGACACAGAGGCTGTGACCCAAGGGCTAGAACTGGCTAGATAAAGAGGGAAAAGGCATTCTAGCAGAGGAATCAGCAGTCATTGGGTATGAAGTACAGACTTTCACATGGGATGGGGTACACCCAGAGAGGGGTTGAATTGAATGCCAAGAAGCAAGGCAAGACAAGCAATCTGGAATGAGATATAGCAAATTCACCCAAGCTGAGCATGGGACTGGCTGACGGTTTGAGTTACTGTGTTTGCTGACATAGGTGTCTTTTATAGCCAAATTCTGCAGTCAGCCCAGGACCCTTAAAGGCTGCTGAGTGAGGCTGTTCACACTGAGACTGACTTCCTAATATTGAACTCATCACAAAACTAACTAATAGTTCTTACATCTCCAATGAATTTGTTCATCTCAGCAGAATCACTTTACAGATAATAAGTTACTTTAAGTTCTTTCTAATGACTTCTTATCTTGCAAGCTTTCATCAAATACATGGCAGCATAGTAGATAAAACATTAGTCTCAAAGTCATGAAAATCCAGATACAAATACCACATCAAATACTTACTAATTGTGTGCCCCTGAACAAATACCTTTGTTTTCTTATTTGTAAAATGAAGGGAGAGTTGGACTCAATGACATCGTTAGTTATATCTAGCTCTAAATCTGACACCATAATTCTATATACAGATAAAAATATAATGTGTGTATGTACACATGTATACATACATATATCTATATCTATAGGTATATATAGATATATCAGTTCCCTTTCTAGGGGAAGGGGCTACAGGAAGGAGGGAGAAAAATTTGGAACACAAAATTTTGCAAAGGTCAATGTTGAAAACTACATGTATTTGGAAAAATAAAAAGCTATTTTAAAAAAATTAACATAATACCTGGTACATGTAAGCTCTATTTAAATGTTAGCTATTAGGATATATACATATATATATATGTATCTATTTGTGTGTGTGAATTTATATATACATACACACATGCCTTCATTAAAATTCTACCTTCCATGGTGCATCACCATGAATGGCATGGAGATATTCTAAGGTTCTTGAAGACTGAATCAATCATATATACACATCTTATAAATCCCATAAATGTTTCATATAGTTGCATCATTATCTGGGGATTCACCTAATACTGGAAAGGTTCATCATTGGCAGTTGGACATAAAGTAAAGAATTAGGAATGCAACAGTGAGATGTCTCCTAAGGTGTGAGAAACAGATGCTCTGCTTCAATAGAAGGAATAACCACAGCAGTGAGGTCATAGTCCTTTTGAGGTCTAAAATGTGATATATAATCATATCTAAAGATATAGCTATAAACAGATCTATCCCTCCATATATAGATAGATATGGGTTATGAAAAGAACCTGTAGCTTCATTTCAATAGGAAGCTCCCAGTAAGGAACTACCACAGCAGGTCAGCACTATCTCTGCAACTTTAAAAAAAAATGCCTAAAGAACTGGGAGTTAAATTGACCTGTCTAGGGTCACATGAGAAAGTGTTTGAATGCTGCTGTTCTTTCTGACTTTAATTCCAGTTCTCTATTATACAGTCTGTCTCTCTCCATATAAAATATAGAAGGATATCTATCCACTTCTACGAACTCTTTCACCATTTTTTCCAGTTCCCAGTCCCCTAAAACCCATTTGGCTCAATCCTTGTTCTCAACTCTATTCTGTCTAGTGAGATGGAGGACAATCAGGCTTTACCATCTACCATGATTTCACAGTCTCCTGACCCTTGACACTATCATCTTATCTACCATGTAATCTCTGAGCCTTCTATCTGTATCTCACTAACTCTAACACACTATCATCCTTAGACTTTTGGACCTTGTCATCTATCCTGGTGCTGAACTTTTTTAAGCATGATTTTTCCACATTTGAATTCAAGGAGAGGCTGTATCAATTTTTTGTTTATATTTTCAGTGACTAGAAGAGTGATTGGCACAAAGTAAGTTCTCAATAAATGCTTTTCCATTCATTAATTCTTTCAATAAGATCTAAATATAAAATATTTTAGATTTTGATTCTTCCTTTTAGTATATAGTCATTTGATTTTTACATGAATACTCACCAGCCAAAAATGTACATAGAAAATCTCCTTTGTTAAGAGCTGTCAGCTTTCATCTCCAGGTATCTTCCTCACCTAAACAGCTATTCAGCAAACTGATAAGTTCTTTGTAATAGATACTATTTATACTATAGAATAAAATCATCAGATTCTTAAAATATTCAGGATGTCTCTTCTCTACCCATTCTATTGTATAATAACTTTTTCTCCCTTTAATGTCATTGTTAGTTTTCAGACAACTGAAATTCTGGCCTGATAACCACATCTCCAAGGCAACCCACTTCTCTCACAAAAACAGAACACTTATCAGATGAACAAATTAAAATTAAACATAAAACCCTTGCTTTCCTGCTGTTTCTGGGCTTTGGACATAAACACCTTTCATACATTCATAAAGCACCTTCACTCAGAAGGCTGAGGGCTAGAAGAGAAAATTGTTTAGGGGTTGCAGAATGTAGTCTTTATCCAATACTGTTCTTAAAAACTGCTCTGCATGTAGCAGCTAATGCTCAAGAAATGTTTTTGGTAATGAAGGTTGCAAGGTACCTCATCTCTTTTCACTCCAGTCTATCCTCTACTGAGCTATCAAAATGGCTTTCTAAAGTATAGGTCTGACCATGTTATTCCCCCCTGCTCAATAAACTCCAGTGGCTCCCTATTATCTCCAAGATTAAATACAAAATCCTCTCTTTGTCTTTTAAAGCCCCTCATAATCTAGCCCCTTCCTATCTTTCCAGCATTCTTAAACTTTGTTCTCCTCCAAGTACTCTATAATTCAGTGACATTGGCCAAGGTGCTGTTCCTCAAACCCAACACTCTATCTCCAAGCTTCATGCAGCTACAATGGCTGTTCTCCATGCTTAGAACTCTTTCTCCTCATCTCCATCTCCTGATATGCCTGGCTTCTTTCAAGTCTCAGCTAAAGTCCTGCCTTCCACAAGAAGCCTTTCTTCATTCTCTTTAATCTTAGATAATCTGAGATTATCTCCAATTTGTCCTGTGTGTGTGTAGATATAGAAATAAATATAGATATATATATAGATATAGCTTGTTTGTACATAGTTGTTTCTTTGTTGTCTTGTCCCACTAGTTATTTCGAGAGCAGTGATTATGTGATTTTTGCTTTTCTTTGCCTCCCCAGCACATAGTAGGAGCTTAAGGAATGGTTGTAAACTTTAGATAAAATAATCCTCTGGAGAGGAAAGGAAATGTCAGGTTAATGTTCAAATAGATATCATGCTCATGAACATCATGGATCAGTGGGACTCCATGTTAAGTCTTGTCCTTTCGGAAGCCTGTAATGTGCATTCCACAATGATTTAGAAGGGATTTGTCCAGGATAGTTTTGTCACAATAGGGAGCTGATCTGTTGGAAGTCTGCTCACTGCTTGCTTATTTTGGGTTTGGGGGTTTTGTTTTTATTTTTGGTTTTTTTAGTGCTAATAAACACAACATGTTTCCTGCTGATGAGGGTGAGTTCCTGTTGAAGTTTAATAAGTGAAAAAACAGTTGAACTGCTCTTAACTATATAACCTATAATAAAGTGGCTATACACTCCACGCTGGAATCTGAGAACATCAGGGGTTTAAAATGGCTGCTTTGGGGTTGCATTAAAAATTCATCATCGCTGACCCTGAAGTCCTGCTTTACATATGTTATCATTCTTGAGCCTCCCAACTGGGATCCTGGGAGGTCAGCACTACTAGCATAATCATCCCCATTATACTGTAGCACATCCATTCTGGACTCACCCTCCCAAGCCCCACCAGCACAGACAGGTCTGTCAGAAGTTAAGATTTCTCTCTTCAGGTTCTTCTGTAGGTAACCTTGAAGGGCAGAGAGTAGTTCTCTAATGTTATTGTTCATATGTCCCTATCTAATATGTATCAATTGCCAGTTACTATCTTCCCAATATCATTTGACAAGTTAGCTTTTATAATAATAACTAGCAATTAAGTAACACATTTATATGTTGCATTTGATCTTCCAATACCTTATCTAATAGGTACTATTATTATCATCATTATGCAAATGAGAAAATTGAGGCAGAGAGAAATTAGGTGATTTTTTTTTGAAGAGAAAAAACAGAATAAAAATCTAATAAATGTCTGAGGCAAGCTCTTCATAACTCCAAATCCTGAAAAGACTAGAATGCAGAAACCTCCTAAATTGGAAACTCTCTTCTTTTTTTATTAATACTTTTTATTTGCAAAACATATGTATGGGTAATTCCTCAACATTAACCCTTACAAAGCTTTCTGTTACAAATTTTTCCCTCCTACTCTCCACCCTCCCCTAGGTGGCAGGATATCCACTACATGTTAATTATGTTAGAATACTTAAGAAATCGAATATATGTATAGTTATTTCCACACATCATTTCTGTGCAGGAGAAATCGTATCTACAAGAAAGAATAATCCGATAAAGGAAATACAATGCAAGCAAACATCAATAGAGAACATGAAAATGTTATGTTGTGATCCACATTTCACATCCCTCTCTCTGGGTATATATGGCTCTCTTCACCAAACAATTGGAACTGGTTTGAGACATTTCATTGTTGAAGAGAGTCATGTCCATCAGAACTGATCATCATATAGTATTGTTGTTGCCGTGAATAATGATCTCCTGGTTCTGCTCACTTCACTCAGCATCAGTTCATGCAAGTCTCTCCAGGCCTCTCTGAAATCATCCTGCTGGTCGTTTCTCACAGAGCAATAATATTCCATAACATTCATATACCATAATTTATTCAGCCACTCTCCAATTGATGGGCATCCATTCAGGGAAACTCTCTTCTTACCACCATGACTTCTAGGGCGGGAGGACTCACTTATTTTCCCAAACAAGCTCACTTTTGAGAATTGCATAGCTAATGGACAAGTAGCTTCTTTACTTTTACTTTTTCTTTACATGCTGGCTCAGCTGCCAGGGTAGCTCTTCAGGGCTGCTGGGTTCTTCCCTGAATCTGGCTGCAGCAGTCTCAGCTTAGGTAAATAAAGGAACTTTTGATGGCTCTTCTCCACCTTTCAATGCTCACCGGATGCTCAGCTCATTCATTCAATACTAATATGCATCTAAGATAAGGGAATCAAAATGAAATGCAAGAGAAACAGAACAGATAGACCATGCATTCATAGACACATAATGTCTGCATGAGGAGATTGAGCACTTACATGCTCCAAGAATTGGTTCCTCATTGTCCAGTCTCCAGTTATAGTGCAGATTAGTAAACAGAGGTTCAATGACATTAAAATAATGTATCTTTAATCCTATGATAAGCAAGTATCAAAGATGGGATTCAAATTCATATGTTTTTTGATATTGTTTAGTTATTTTCATTGTGTCCAGCTCTTTGTTACCCTGTTTGGGGTTTTCTTAGCAAAGATGCTGAAATGGTTTGCCATTTTCTTCTCCAAGACATTTTATAGATGAGAAAACTGAGGCAAACAGTGTTAAGTGACTTGCCCAGAATCACATAGCTAGTAAGTATCTGAGGCCAGATTTTAGATCAGTTCTTACTGACTCCAAACCAGGTGCTCTATCTACTCTACCACTTAGCTGCCTCCTAGTTTTCTGACTATAAATGCCCATTTTTTCCACTGCACCTCTATATATACTTATTAGACAATTTAATAGCTCTTAGTTTGCTTTCTGATGCTCACATGTTAAGAGACTTTCCTTCTATCTTGCCATATCCTGCATACATTTTACCCTAACTCTCTATAGAACCAAACATAGACCATAATCAAATAAATCCCTTACTGGCTCTGCTTTATCTCTAAATGAAGATAATTGATGGGCTTGTTGGGTTCCTAAAAATAATCTTCTCATTTTGTTAAGTCCTTTTAAATGGGTCTGACTCTTGCTCAGGGTTACATAGCTAGTAGTAAGTGTGGGAGGCCAGATTTGAACTTAGGGCTTCCTGATTACAGACTTGGTGCTCTAGTTGCACCATAATAAATGTTCAGATGTCAAAATTTCACCAATGGAATCAGCATCCTGGTAATACTACTGCTGTTCCTACTTTAGAGCTGCATGATCTTCTTCAGCATGTCAAATGCTGTGTGCTTTCATTCTGGTGTTTATTCTTTCTGATGCATTAAAAAGTCAAGCTGTGTACATCAAGCATCATATACTTAAATCAAAATCATTTTTTAATTACTGATGTTCCCCATGATATATTATCTTGTTCCTCCTCAAACCTAAAAGATAAAACTAACTTCCAAATTCCAAGGAAAACCTAGTCATGCAGACTTTAGGGGTGTATTTTTGCTTAAGGGTTTCAACCAATTGAAATCAGAGGAAAGCTGTCTTACCATCAACAGAAAGCTATTCATACACTCTAGTCACAAGCTTCCAAGTACACCCTTTCTGACATCTTTTACTTTGGCTCATTCTGCTGCCAATAAATGCCTCGTTAAATAGCCAATGTACAAACAAGTGCTTCTTGTTCAATATTTGTCACACTTGATGTCTAAGTAGGTAAACTTACAATAGACCCATTCCCTACATGTCACAGAAAGGGACAGATCAGTTTCTAACATCAGTTCTGTCCAAAACACACAGAGAGTTCTTGCCAACAGGGTCAGGAAAATACAGAAAATGTATGGTCCAAAATATTTGCAGATTAACTCAGACATCCTCACCCCTGCTCAGGTTTCTGGGGCTTACACTGACACTCTGCTTGAAACTGTATGGCTGAGGGAGGGGAAATTTGGAGAATAAATGGATCATGTTTCTGATTCAAATTCAAAAAACTAAAGGTCATTCCCCCAATGGATAGATAGCCAAAAGACATGAACTACAGTTTTTGAAGGAATAAATGCAAGCTATCAATATTCATATGAAAAAATGTTATAAATCACTAATTATTAGAAAAATGAAAATGTAAGCATCCTTAAAAAGCTCTTTCTCACATCTATCAGATTAGCAAAGATAAGAATAGAGGAAAATGATAACCATTGGAGGGGCTGTCAAAAATAGGCATACTAGTATACAGTTGATGAAATTTGTGAATTGGTTCAAAATATTCTAGAAAGTACCTTGGAACTATGCCCAGAGAGTACCTAAACTATGCATAACATTTGACACAGATATACCACAACTAAATTTATATGCCAAAAAAAATTCTAAAAAGGAGTCAGTGCCAAGATGGCACAATAAAGGCAAGGACTAGCCGAAGCTCCCCAACAAATCCTTCCAAATACCTTTAAATAATTACTGTAAACAAATTTTAGAGCATCAGAGCCCACGAAAAAAGAAGGAATAAACTATTTGCTAGCTGAAAACAACTTAGAGAAGGTCTGTTGCACCAGTATGGAAAAGTAGTGTATTCCTGGCATAGCCTGAACATTCTTCCCCCCCCCCCCCAGTCAAAAGTGGACCTTGGGAGCCACTGAATTTGCAGTAGTAGCAGTAGTAGCAGCAGCAGCAACAACAACAGCAGCAACAGCAGCTTCCAAAGGTCTCAGCAACTGGTCAAAAGGAGATTGCTAGAGTCTCTTTGCTAGCACTGAAGCAGGACTCTGCTGCTTTGCCCATACTCAGATCCTGATTCCAGTGCTGACTCACAGTCCCAGGAGCACTAGCACACACTAGAATTTATAACCAGAGTGGATCAGGGACCCTCCAGGGCAAAAAAAGAGAGCTTGTGGTCACTCATAGATCAGAGCATAGGCCAAGAGAATAGTAAACACATTTCTCTTTGCATCATAGCACCTTGAAAGAACTGAAAACTTATGTCCCTGGAAGAATCTCTGAAAACAGCTGCACAAAAGCCCTGAAACTTGAAACCTTGCATCTTGTACCCTGGAAACAGCCTTATTTTAACAAAAAGGTAAAAGCCAAGAAATAGACTAGGGAAAATGAACAAATAACAGAAAAAGATTCTGACCATAGAAAGTTATTATGGTCACAAGGAAGATCAAAATATACACTAAGAAGATAAAAAAAAATCAAAGCTCCCACATACAAAGCCTCTAAGAAAAATAAGAATTGGTCTCAGGCCATGAAAGAGCTCAAAAGGAATTTTGAAAATCAAATAAGATAGGTAGAGGAAAAATTAGGAAGAGAAATGAGAGTTATACAAAAGAAAAGACATAAAGCTAATGAGAAGAATAAAGTCTTAAAAAGCAAAGTTGGCCAAAAAATGAGGTGTTTTAAGGATTTATTCCTTAAAAATTAAAACTGAGCAAATGGAAACTAATGAGAAATCAAGAAACAATCAAACAAAACCAAAAGAATGAAAAAATAAAAAAACAATATAAAATATCTCATTGGAAAAACAATTGACCTAGGAAATAGATTCAGGAGAGATAATTTAAAAATTATTAGTCTACTGAAAGTTATGTTTTTAAAAAAAAGCCTACTCATCCTTCAAGAAATTATCAAGGAAAACGATCTTGATATTCTGGAACCAGAGAGTAAAATTGATTCAATGCTTGTCTTCAGCTCTATTCTGCTCAGTGAAAGGAAGGACTAAAATGACTGAATAACAACAATGAACTTGCAGCCTTTCACCCTTCTGTTTGCCCTGGATGGCCTGATAAATTCTTTTTTTTCTAAATTCTTTTCCAAGATTTCCACAGAGCCCTTGTCTATGGTCTGGTTAATAATTTAATAGATGTTTAGGAAGGGATTCAGGCTTCTAGAATGACACTGATCTCACAGTTCCGTGGATTAAAGGAAATCAATCTTGCTTCAACCACACTAACCATGTCCTGAGAGTCTTGGGCTTGGGGAACAAGCTCTAGCTCAATATACATCTTTGATTCCAAGGGGGTAAGGCAATGTGTTCAACAGAAACTACAGAGGAAGATAACTTCCATATCCTGGTGATTGTGATGGTATATATGTAGTGCCAGATAGCCAATCCCCAGCACAACTGGTGAGATAAGAGAATACTTTGCAGTATTTCTTAATTTGAACATTAAACATCTCCTTTCATGAGTCCAGACCAGAGGTATGCTAGATCCAGCTTGAAATAACTCTGAGGAGCTATTTTAAATTTTTTTTCAGGGTAAGCCTTTATGTCTTAGAAATCATTAAATTCTACAAATAAGGTTTTGAGTTATTACTGTATTGATTTTCTAGATTTAAGGAACTATTAATAATGAAGATTAAATTTAAATGTTTCATTCAAAAAAGTTTTTTCAGGAGAAACATTTGTTAAACATTTACCAACACACTCTGGAACAGACAAAAATAGACCAGCTACCAATTGTTTTGACTATTTGCATGAAGACATTGGATTTTTGACATACTCACTGTCTGAATTCAAATGGTATTCATAAAGTTCATAGAGGTATCTGCTTCTATTGCTAATGAGACCATAAGAGACCTGAGAATTCACTCCCAGGGATCAGAAATAGACATACTGGTGAATATAGAAGGAGGATTTTTCAAATTGGGGACACCTAGAGAAGGAGACTCCTACTACTTCCTGAGTCATGATTATGGGCAGACTTGATCATGAGTGGCTTCTTGCCTTCAGGGAATTTCATCACTGAATAGCAGGACAGGACCAGAGTCAGTGTTCTTAGAGATGCTTTAGCTCTAACTCATCCCCTTCTCCTCCCCACCATCATCACATGCATACATACATTTACACATGAAACAGTAGAAACATGAAAAATGCTCATTTCACCATGGCTTTGGCTGTGACTGAATGCAGATTAGACTAGACAGTCTCTAAATTTCTTCCCATTCTAAATCCGCAGCCCTGTAATTCTATGTACATATCTAAGGTCAAGTAGATTGGTAGCCATATCGACCATAATGGATTGAATGTACTTATTTTCCCAAATAGAATATAATTTCATTTTCCAATAGAATGAAGGCCGTTTGAGAGAGCAAAGTATTTAAGAGTAGATAAAGGAGTGTGGATAGATGGGTTGTTCATTTGATGTGTCTTTATTCACCTAGCACAATATATTGAACACAATAAGCACTTTATAAATATTTCTTGAATTGCATTGTGTTGGCCAACCTACTAATTCATCATGTATGGACATGGCCAAGATTTCCAAAAATTGATTGAGCAAGGCACTGGCTTCTCATAGTAAGCCCTGACAAGAGTCTGAAAGGATCTTATATATTTTACTGTGGACCTTTGTTTTTGTAGAAATCAGAACATCTCCAAATTAGCAATTTGAGGAAGGGTTTTATTTCAACAATCTCCTTGAAGGAATCCCTCTACTTAATCCAATAGGGAGATATCTCCCTTGATATAAGAGGGACCTCAGCACTTATCCTGCCTGATTGGGAAAAATCCAAGGGAATCTACTTTGGACAGGGCTGTAAGAAATTCCTTGAGATACCTTGGAGCATCTTTTACTAGTCAAGAATCCTGGGATACCCTATGCCAACTCCCTCAAAGAATCTAGGAAACTCATCATGCTGTCTTTAGGCAAGGCAGCTGTCTCTAACCACAATCAGAGCCAAGAAGAGGTTGCTTTCTACAGAAAAGCACATGCACCTAGAAACATTGCCAATTCTTCAGAAATCTGTTCCAATTGTAACTGAAATTTTGAGGCCTCATTAATCTCCTGCTGAAATCTTGTAGTATGGTAAATAACCCTGCCTTTTCTGGTCACAGTAAGGTTATTTAGAAGGCATCAAATCACAAGGAGGGTGCGGGGCCGTCTATCCATTCCAGTGATTAGGGCAGCGACAAAGTAGTAGATTAAATCCCCATCTGAACAATCAATCAAAAAACAATTATTTGCTAAGCACCTAGTGTATACCAGGCACTTTGCTAAGCTGGGGAGTATAAATATAAAAGTAAGGGGGTCCCTTTATTCAAAGAATTTATACTCTATTAGAAAGGGGCAGGTGAGAGCCAGACTGGAATCCAAATGAGTATAAACTAAAAGTTAAGCTTTGTCAGGAACAAAGTCTCTTCCCCAGCATCACAGTCTAAGAGGCTGAAGGGGAGAAAAGTAAGCAGGGGTTAGAGTGGAAATTTAAAGCCAAGGAGATTTGTGCAGGAGGCATACTACTCAGAATGTAAGCAAATAACTGTTTATCTGATTCAGTCTACCTGTTCAAGGCCTCAGGCTTCTATAGCAACAGGATGAATTCTCTGTCTTGCTGTTGCCATAGTCAGAGGGTCAGATCCACCAAACCCCATCCAGCATGTTCAGCACAAAGAGGCCATCAGTACAAACATAGAAATTCAACAATTTCTCAATTTTTGTTTCTTTATAATTTGTTTATGTATAATCTCATATACTTAAATATGTATATATGTATGTATATATATATATTTATGGATATAAAATTTGTGATCATCTGCCTCTTTCTAAAAATATGCCTAAGCTCTTTTTTTATGTCAAAATGAGAGCACCACTAGAGGTATTATGACTATACATTTTTCTATGTACCTGGAAGAATAGATACAAATTCTGATGCTTTAATCCATCTGCTATTATGGGGGAAAGAAGGGGAGAGTGAGCAAGCATGTATTAAATACCTACTATGTCCCAGACACTAAGCCTTTTACAAATACTATCTCATTTAATCTTCACAAGTCTATGAAGTAGGTATTATTAAGATTTCCACTTTACAACTGAGAAACCTAGGCAGATAGCAGTTAAATTACTTGCCCAGGTTGCTAATTGATGTCAAAAGCAGGATTTGAATCCAGGTCAGTGTGCTTTTGAGGCTACCATTATATTCTAGGCCATGGTGCCTTTCAAAACAAAGCAGGCACAAAACAAATATAGGTAATTACAAGAGAAAGCAATATCTGTTGGGCTGGGGACGTAGATCAGGAATGATTTCATGTAGAAAACTGGAGAAGATGTCAAGTATAAGAAGACTAGGAAGGTGTGGGGAGATATTATGAAGGATTCTGAATATCAAATACATTTTGGAGGTGATAAAGAACCATTAAAATTTCTTGAAGAAGAGGATGACATGATCAGGAAGATTAATTTGACAGCTGAGCAGAAGCTGATTGCACTGGGAAAAGACTGAAGACATGGAGATGAAATAATCCAGGAGTAAAGATCCTATACTGGTAGGGTTACAATATTAAAGGAGAGATGGTGACATATGAGAAAAGTTACAAAGATAAAATCAACAGGACCTGACAATACATTAGCTCTTTTGTCTAAGGCAAAACTTTTTAAATTGTGGGTTGCAGCCCCATAGGGGTCACATAACTGAATGTTGGAGTCATGAAAAATTTGATACCAGTAAAAGGTATCAAATATTCCACCAAGATTTAATTCTTTATGTAAAAATAAGTATTCAATATATTCATATCTAAATTTGCTTTCATCTTTAATAAATGATAAATTATATGTATATCAAAGAATTGTTTTAAAATAAATTTCCTACTGAGTAGATGCCCATCAATTGGAGAGTGGCTGAATAAATTATGGTATATGAATGTTATGGAATATTATTGCTCTGTAAGAAATGACCAACAGGATGATTTCAGAGAGGCCTGGAGAGACTTGCACGAACTGATGCTGAGTGAGATGAGCAGAACCAGGAGATCGTTGTACACGGCAACAACAGTACTATATGAGGATCAGTTCTAATGGACATGGCTCTCTTCAACAATGAAATGCTTCAAACCAATTCCAATTGTTCAGTGAAGAAGGCCATATACACCCAGAGAGAGGGATGTGAAATGTGGACCACAACATAACATTTTCATGTTCTCTATTGATGTTTGCTTACATTGTATTTCCTTTATCGGATTATTCTCTCTTATAGATATGATTTCTCCTGAACAAAAAAAAATGATGTGTGGCAATAACTATACATATATTTGATTTAAGTATTCTAACATAATTATCATGTAGTGGATATCCTGCCATCTAGGGGAGGGGTGGGGAGTAGGGGGGAGAAATTTGTAACAGAAAGCTTTGTAAGGGTTAATGTTTAGGAATTACCCATACATATGTTTTGCAAATAAAAAGTATTAATAAATAATTTAAAAAATATATAGATTGCCCAGGCTAAAAAAATAAATAAATAAAAATAAAATAAAAAAATAAAATAAAATAAAATAAAATAAATTTCCTTGTGATTTATTATAAGTAAATGTTTTATTTACATACCTGTTTTATATATCTATATACCCAGGGTCACCTAAAAATTTCTTGGGCAAAAAAGTATTGTCAATGGAAGAAGTTTAAGAAATAGTGGTCTAAGGATTAAGAAACAGCAAAAAATTGAGGAAGACACCTAGATTTCAAACTTGGGTAACTGGGAGAATGGTTGAATCCTAGATAGTGACAGGAAAGTTTGGAAGTGAAGAAAATTAGGATGGGGGGAAATTATGAGTTCGTGAGTTTCATGTTGAATTTAAGATAATTATAGGACATCTAATTCTAGATGTCCAGTGGGCAGTTGGAGATGTAACAGGATGTTAGAAAAGAGATGGATAAGTAGATCTTAAAATTATCACAAAGGAGATGATAGATAAGTCCATTGGTGCTGATGAGATCACCAAATGAAAGAGCATGCATTGAGAAAAGAAGAGGGTCCAGAACAGAGCCATGAAGATACCCACTATTACCAGGCAACGCCTTGATGAAGATTGAGAAAAGGAAACCAAGAAAGAGTAGTCAGATATGTAGAAGGAGAATCAGAATAAAGAAGTGTTTCAGAAACCTAGAAAGAAGAAAATATTAAGAAGAGAGTGATCAACAGTATCAAAGGGAACAGAGAGGACAAGAAGGATGAGGATTGAATAAAGGACATTTTTTTTTTGCCAACTAAAAGATAATTGTTAAGGTAAAGCCAAGATGGCAGATTAGAGAAAACAACTCTGCTGAAATGTCCCAACATTCCCCTCCAAACAATTTTAACACCTCACATTAAATTTTGGAAAGGCAGAGCCAACAATAGACTAAGGCTAAGATATTTTTCTAGCTTAACAAAACTTAGGAGGTTGGCAAGAGAGATTGTTACACCAGGATGGAGACCAGTCCAGAAAGCAGGCAAAGCATCATCCATCGGCAACAGGTCTTAGAGGGAGCTGGGAGTGGCAGCAGGATCAACTTTGGAAGCTTATAGTCCAAGAGATGTTTGGGGTCACATTTCCAGGGTACAAATAAACCTATTTATTGGTCACAAGAGAGCAAGAGCCTGGTCACTGTTCTAAAGCCAACAGGAGCTCTATGCTTGCAACTACAGAGAAGCAGGGGCTTTTCCTGAATAAAGACCAGAATACAGACCAGAAAAGCAGTAAGCACACTTCTCCCCAGATCACACAACCTTAGAAGCACTGAAAATTTGCTGATCTTTAGAACTAGCTCTGAAAAGAGCAGCCTAAAAACCCCAAAGCTTAGGACAAGGCTTCCCCACTACTAGGTGAGTGAAGCCAAAATTTAACATAAAACTTAAAGTGAAGAAATAGGCTAGGAAAATGAGCAAACAGCAAAAAAAGAACTTGGCCATAGAAAGTTATGATAGCAATGAAAATCAATGCATAAACTCAAAAGATAACAATATGAAAATAACTACCAACAACACCTCAAAAAATGCTAATTGAATCTAAGCCCAACAAAAATTGCTGGAAGAGTTAAAGAAAGGGATAAGAAAACTAGAGGAAAATTTAGGAAAGGAAATGAAAATGATGCAAAAAAATTATGAAAAGAGAATTAACAGCTAGGTTTTTTAAAAAGCACCAAAATTACCTAAAGAAAGCAAGTGGAAGTTAATGGCATAAAACACCAAGAAACAAAACAAAGTCAAAAGAATTTTAAAAATGGAAGAAAATGTGAAATGTTTCATTGGAAAAACAACTGACTTAGAAACTAAGTCAAGGAGAGACAATTTAAGAATCGTTGGACTACCTAAAAGTCAGAGAGAGAGAGAGAGAGAGAGAGAGAGAGAGAGAGAGAGAGAGAGAGAGCAAGCAGAGGCATCAAGTTTCAAGAAATTCTCAAGGAAAACTACCCCAAAATCTTGGATCCATAAGGTAATTGACAGAATCTACTGTTCACCTCTTGAAAGAGATCCTAAAATGAAAACTCCCAGGAATATTAGCCAAATTTTAGTACTCCCAAATAAAGAAGAAAATATTATAAGCAGCCAGAAAAAAATAATTCAAATATATAAGATTTAGCAGCTTCCCTATTAAAAAGTATAAGACTTGGAACAAGATATTCAGGAAGCAAAGGAGCTAGGATTATACCCATTAATAACCTATCCAGCAAAACTGAGTATAATTCTTTAGGGGAAAATTGATATTTAATGAAATAGATGGTTTTCAAGTATTCCTGATGAAAAGACAAGAGTTTGACATTCAAAGATAAAATTCAAGGGAATTCATAAGTATATGAAAATCTTAAAAAAGTAAATATGAAAAAGTAATCATAAAAGGCTCAGTAAAGTTAAATTATTTACATTCCTACACGGAAAGATGATATATGTAATTACTAAGAATTTTATCTTTACAGAGTAGTTAGAAGTAGTATACATAGGCAGAGGGCATGGATATAAAACAATTATGTTGTAATGATCTTTAAAACAACAACAACAACAACAACAACAATAACAAAAAGAATGAGAAAAAAGGATGCAAAAAAGGGAGAAGGAAGAAGCAGAGGGGGGAATTTTTTTTTTTTTTTTTTTTTTTTTGCTGAGGCAATTGGGGTTAAGTGACTTGCCCAGGGTCACACAACTAGGAAGTGTCTGAGACCAGATTTGAATTCAGGTCCTCCTGACTTCAGGGCTGGTGCTCTAACCACTGAGCCACCTAGCTGCCCCAGGAAATTTTTCTCACATAAAAGAAGCACTCAAGAAATAGCCTTTAAAGTAGAGGGGGAAATAGGAGCAGAGGGGGACTTGATGGGCCATGCTTGAACGTCACTCTCATTAGAATTGGTTCAAAGAGGAAAGAATATTTATACACACTCAGTTGCATATAGAAATCTATCTTACTCAACAGGGAAATAGGCAGGGAAGGAAATAAAAGAAAAATGGGGAGATAGGAAGAAAGGACAGATTAAGAAAAGCAGCAGTCAGATGCAAAACAAACTTTTGAGGAAGATAAGAACAAGACAGAACAGATGGAGGTAAATAGATTGTACTAATTGTAATGACAACTATAATGTGAATGGAATTAGCTCACCCATAAAATGGAAATAGATGACAGAATAGATTACAAATCAAAATACAAAAATATGGTATTTACAAGAAACACATCTGAAACAGAGTTGAAATAAAGGGCTGGAGAAGAACTTAATATGCTTCAGCTGAAGTAAAAAAGCAGGGAGAGTAATCATGATCTCAGAGAAAGCAAAAGTAAAAGGTAAATCTAATGAAAAGAAATCATCAGGAAAACTATATTTTGCTAAAAGTTACCATAGATAATAAAATAATGTAAAAAATTTTATAGTAAATTTATCTTATAAAGACTCTATTTCTCAAATATATAAACAACTGAATCAAATTTATAAAAATAATAGTCATTCCCTAAGTGATAAATAGTCAAAAGATATGAACAAATAGTTTGCAGAAAAAGAAATTATAGTCATATGAAAGCATACTCTAAATCACTATTACTTAAAAAAAAGACAAGTTAAACCAATTCTGAGGTACCACATCATATCTATCACAAATGCTGGAGAGAGTGGGGCAAATAGGTACACAATACAATTGTGAATTGATCTATTCTGGGGAAAAGATATCTCTTCTCTCTCTTCCTTTCTCTCCCTCCCTTCCTCCTTCTCCCTCTCCCTCCCTCCCTTCCTTCCTCCCCACCCTCTTTCTCTCTTTCTCTCTCTCTCTCTCTCTCCATGGCTTTTAGGTAGTTCAATAATTCTTAAATTATCTCGCCTTGACTTAGTTTCTAAGTCAGTTGTTTTTCCAATGAAATATTTCACATTTTCTTCCATTTATTTCATTCTTTTGACTTTGTTTTATTGTTTCTTGGTGTTTTATGCCATTGACTTCCACTTGCTTTCTTCAGGTAATTTTTCTGCTTTTTTTAAACCAATCAGTTAATTCTCTTTTTATATTTTTTTGCATCATTTTCATTTCTTTTCCTAAATTTTCCTCTACAACTTTTATCTTTTTCTTTAACTCTTCCAGAGCACTTTTCATGGATTCCATTAACACAGGAACTCAAACAAAGCCACAAATCCATAAACTATGGATTTGGTCCAGTTTCCATATTGCTGCCAAGAAGAGAGAAACATTCACTACTGTTCTTATTCTTGATCTCATATTCCTAGGATTCATCACTATGACACAGTATATAATGCATAGTAATGGTTTCATAAGGCCCAAAGAGCTATAAAAACGTGCATACCCTTTAATGTATCAATAGCAGTACTAGGTCTGCATACCAAAGAGAGCAAAGAAAAAAGAAAAGACCTATATGTACAAAAATACAACTTTTTGTAGCAATTCTTTCTGAGTTGGCAAAGAGATAGAAATTGAGAGGAAGCCCATCAACTGAAGAATGATTGAACAAGTTGTGGCATATGATTGTTATGGAGTACTATTTTGCTATGGAAATTAATTTCAGAAAAATATGGCAAGACCTATATATGAATCAATGAAAAGTAAAGTGAAAACAAGCAGATCATTTTATACAGTAACATCAATGCTGTAATGATGACCAACTGTGAAAGAAATTCTTGCCAATACGGGGATCTAAAGACAATTCCAAAGGACTCATGATGAAAAAATGCTATCGCCAGAAAGAGAAATGATGAACTCTGAATGCAAATTGAAGAATAATTTTCTCACTTTCATTATTTTTATTACTTGTT
This sequence comes from Myrmecobius fasciatus, assembly GCA_023553655.1. Classification (NCBI taxonomy): domain Eukaryota; kingdom Metazoa; phylum Chordata; class Mammalia; order Dasyuromorphia; family Myrmecobiidae; genus Myrmecobius; species Myrmecobius fasciatus. The sequence continues at coordinate 98,796 of JAJPUD010002550.1, forward strand.
TGTAATATGGTTAATATAGAAATATATTTTGCATGATTTCACATGTATAATTAATATCATGTTGTTTGTCTTCTCAGTAGGTGGGGGAGAGTTGGGAGGGAGGAGGAGAATTTGAAACTCAAAAATTAAAAAGAAAAGCACGTTTAAAATAATTTTTTAGAACGAAGGAGATCATTGTTAACTCTGGAGAGCACTTTTCATTGAATGATGTTGTTGAAAATCAGAATGTAGAGAGTTAAGAAGAACATGAAAGGAAAGGAAGTAAAAACATCAATTGCAGATGGCCTTCTCAAGGAATTTAGCCACACACAAAAAGAGGAATATAGGATGACAGCTAACAGGATGGATAGATTAAAAGATGGGTTTTTTTGTTTGGTTTTGTATTTAAGGATGAAGGAAACATGGGCATGTATGAAATCAATATGAAGCAGCCAACAGACAGGAAAAGATTAAAGATAAGCAAGAGAATAGAAATGTTAGAGGGAGTGATCTGCTAGAGAAGATGAGATGGAATGGAATCACTTGTGCAGGTGGAGAGATTTGTTTTGGCCAGAAGAAAGGTCATCTGTCCAAGTGAGTCAGGGATAAAGAAAGAGATAATAGCCAAAGGTATCTGAATAATATGAAATGAGGATGGGAGGGAAAGGAGCTCTTGACAAATGGATTCAATTTTTTTTAAAAGAGGTTTAAAGCAGGTTTTCAGTTGAGAAGATAGGAAGACAAAGAACCATAGGAAGTTTGATAAAGGATGAAAAAGTTTGGAAATACTGCTTTGGTGAACAGAAATATAAATTTGTAGTAGATCCAATAAGCACCATTTTGTGATTTTTCTCCAGTTTCATTCCATAATATGTGCGTGAAGACAGCAAATTATTGAAATAATTCAAGACTGACACTAGGCAAGGCAAGATTGCTGATAGAAATGAGAAAAAGCATTCAAAAGAAGAGACAGTGGAGATTTGAAATGGCTCACCAAAGGACAAAAATGACAAAGGGAGGCAAATGTAACTAGTTCAGGGTTGATGGGCTGGAAATAAAGTGAGATGCTGAAGGACTGGAGATTATGGTAAGGATAAAGAACAAGGTTTGTTCTTACAAAATAGAAGGAAAGGGAGAATAATAACAGATTGTGATCAAAGGAATTTCAAGGTTTATGATCATGGAAATGCATTTGTGGATGGTGGCAAGAGCAAGGGTATGGCCAATTCTGTGAGTAGTTGAGGTAGATTGAAGCAGCTGTTGGCAAGATAAGAAATACTGTAAACCAAACTCTGAGCTCATTGAATAAAGAAAGGGAATGTCCTGGATATTGATAGACGATAGCTACTAGAATTTTGATTGAGTGGTAGTTAGGGATTAAGTGAATCTCAAAGGTGGAGAGATTATTAAGTAGTAGAAAGAAAGTTTGAAAAATGGCAATAAGGAACAAGGAGTGATCCAACTTCCCCAATTCAACCAGTGAAAATAATCAAGAAACTTTGGTCCACATTAATTTGGGAGGACTGCTGGAGGCAGGTAAGGAAAGGAGAGAGAAGATGCTTTTTGATTCCTTCTTAGAATGTTTTAAAGTGTTCCAAGTTTCATTATAAACTCTCTCTTTTTTTGCAACAATCTTAGTCCTATAACTATTAATTCCAATACAAATATTGTCAGAAATTAAGATTTTTTTTCATCAGGCATAAGCCATTTTTCTCAACTCAATTAAGGGGATTTGTGTACATAAACTATTTAAATTGTCACTATTGTGCAATCCTCTTAAATTGAATGATTCAGCTGAAAGGATTATGCAGACTTGAAGTATACTCTCAAATAGATTGTTGAAGGACATTAGGCAAGACCACTTGGGAGTTTTCTGATTAGACATGTGACCAGACTTGCTCAATGACAAAAATCAGTTCTGTTATATTACTAGTAATATCGTAACATTTTCTTTCATGGTGTCCATCAGACTTAGATAACTACTTGTAATATATATATATATATATGTATACACATATATATAAATTAGAAATATATATAAATATATTAAATAGACATAAATGAACCTGCTAGATTTATAAAACTATGTAAGACCTATAGAACCTATTCAGGGATTCCATTAACATAGGAATTCAAACAAAGTCATAAATCCATAAACTATGGATTTGACCCAGTTTCCATAATGCTGCCAAGAAGAGAGAAATATTCACTAGTGTTCTTATTCTTGATCCCATATTCCTAGGATGCATCATGATGACACAGTATATAATATATAGTAATGGCTTAAATAAATGCTTATTGACTTGACCTAGAGAAAGAAACACTTGAAAAGTTAAGAACACAGAGCTTTTTTTTTTTTTTTAATGGAGTCTAGTTCTAAGTCTGGTGAAATAAGGGAAAACTCACATACAGAGATATGAGGTAGAGATTTGGGGACAGGATATGAGGCCTGCTACCTGCTAGAACCAATGAACAACCCAAGCTATCACTTTTGCTCTCAATTTATGGAATTATGTACTCTTGTACCAGTTAAGTAATGAGTAATATTATGTTTTTCTGCCTTTCCTCCTTAAATCCTGTGATTGATTGAATGATCAAGGCTTTGAGGAATAGTGGATGCTTATTTCCATTTGGATATTCTCTTTAGTATGTTGAGAATGGGGTTTTTCTCTACCTTGAAAATTACTTTTTTGTTATGGCATATCCTCCTGGGTTGGATAAAGGGTTAGTTATTAGGATAGGTTTTCTTCAGGTGACTAAGATTAAGAAGAACCATCTTTATTTTCTCTGGATTTATTATTAATTTATTGCTCAAATCAGCTTTGAACACTGATACTAAATTCAAGATTCTAAAGATCAATATTCTAAGGATTTTCCCCATGTGATTTTAATTTTCTGCTCAATCTAAGAAAATAGTCATGAATAGCATCTTTGGTTTGGATTATTCTTTTCCCAGGGAATTTTACCTATCTTTGGAACCGAACTACAGCCCTGGATTCTCTCTCCTTGGCTAAAACTGTCCTTATAGTTTTCTCTAAATTTATTTTTTAAAAGCAGTACCATTTATTTTACTTAAATTTTAGAAGGTTTATTGATACCTTTTGATTTTTACTTCACAATCATTTTTCATTTAATTCAGTAACACTCTATTCAGTAAGGTAGGTTAGGATGAGGACCATTTCTAAATAAGGTCAGGATCTCAGATTTGAATACTTTGACAATTTCCACCCAGCAATAATACTTACAAATTGTATTGTTTAATAGAAGTGATCTTAAATATATATTCAAACTGCAATACAAAAAGTACAATATGTTTTAGTTTTTTCTTAATATAAGCAGTACAGAAAATATTCTTATTTAAAAGAGTTTTGATTCCTTGGAGTAACAAGTTAAAGTACCATTTGTTAAAGAATTGGAAGTCTGATCATAATACTGATGATGTTAATATCTCCATGGATATAGTCTTTCACTTCCTGCAGGGAGTGTTCCACATCTTTAAATAACATGAAGCTTTGGTGGATAAAATTAGGGAAAACATATCTACCTTGTGTTACTTTCTTATAGAGCTTATGTGATAAAGTTTATGATTCCCACAAATATGTTGCCCTCCATAATCATTTTACCTTTCCAGTTTTTTAATACTTCTCTCCTCCATGTATTCTATGGTCCAGTTATTCTGGTCACTTTGTTCTTCCTCATACAAGATGCTCCATCTCTCCATTCCAGGGATACTTATTGACTATGCCCCTTACCTGGAATTCTCTCTCTTTTTATTTCCTTGGCTTCCTTCAAGGCTCTACTAAAGCCCCTACAAGAAACTTTTGCTGGTCCTTCTTAATGTTTGATTATTTTTAACTTATTCTGTCTTCATCTTGTTTGTACACAGTTGTTGGTCTATTGTATTTCCCACTGGACTATGGATCTCAAGAGAGTAGGGACATGACTTTTATTTGTATCCCTAGTGCTGAGCACAGTGCTTGATACATAGTATGTTTATTGATTACATGAACTGATGCAAAGTGAAATGAATAGAAACAGGAAAACATTATATAAAGTAATAGCAATATTGTATGACAATCAATTGTAAATGACTTAGTTATTCTCAGCAATACAATGATTCGAGACAATTCTGAAGAATTTATGATGAAAATGCTATCTATCTCCAGAGAAAGAACTGGTGAAATCTGATTATAGATCAAAGCATAACTTTTCTTTATCTTCTTTATCTTGGGATTTTTTTGTCTGTGTTTTCTTTCAAAACACGACTAAAATGTAGTCATTTTGCTTGACTACATATGTATAACCTATATCCAATTGTTTGCCTTCTCAATATGAAGGGGAGAGGAGGAAGGGAAGTAATTTGGAACCCCAAAATTATATATATGTATATATATGTATGTATGTATATATAAATTTATTTTTACATGTAATTAGAGAAAGAATAAAAAATATCACATTTTTAAAATAAATAAATAAATGTTTGTGAGCTAACTGAGAAACCTATCATGTTTCAGTCATCAGAAGATTCACGCAGTGAAGTTCGTTTATATGTTCTTACACCCTGTTATAATTTAATCTTCTCAATTACCTTTTTTTAAAGTTCCAAGACATTAGCAACTACTGACCCACATGCTTGCTTTCTTATCTCTATAAAACCTTTATAAGCAGAGTCTATGCATTCTTTGAGGGCATTCTCAATGAAAATATGAGAAAAAATTGGCAGGTTTTTATGGGTGATTTTTCTGCAGCAGACCACAGAGTTATGGTTAAATGGTTGTCAGAAAGATACAGACAATATAGGATCCCATTGTGTTTATTGTTTATTAATTTTATGAAAGTACTTGACTCGGGAGAGCAAAATACATCCTTAAAGTCTTTCTTCAGAAAGTTATCTTTCATATATTTGTCAGAATTATACAAGCCTCTATGACAGCTGCGACTATAGAGATTGCTTTGTTCAATGATCCTCTGAGAACTGACATTTAAACAAGGCATGAGTGGAGAAATAAATATAGGTTTACTAAATATATTTTTCAGTGTTTTGGAAGGTCCACAATGAAAAAAAAGTGTAAATGAGGGGCAGCTAGGTGGTGCAATTAGAACACCAGACCTAGAGTCAGGAGGACCTGAGTTCAATTCCAGCTCTCCAAATATATATATATATGTGTGTGTATATGTATGTATATGTGTGTTTGTATATATATATATATATATATGTATGTATGTATATTATATATATAATGTAAATGAAAGAAATATTTCCTATCAATAATAAGAATTTCCAAATGCTACTTTTTACAGAAATATAATACAATGTGCATCAAATTGATGGGTTTGTAGCTTCTAGGAGAAATACAGCAGTAATCCTGAGGCCCCCAGACCTTAGGAGTGCTATTGTTCTAACAGTCTGTTTGTCAATGATCCTAAAGCTTCCTGGCTTTAGGAATACTATAGTATAGTCCTAGAAACTTTGCTGATAACAATCTGTTGGTCAGTGGTAACAGGGTTTGTGAGACAAATGGTGAGGTGCATACCAGACCATTCCTCAATTCTACCTCTGGGCCATAAAATTAGTATATCAGTGACATGAAGAACCCAATCCCTGTCTTTTCCTATAAATTTGTCTTCTTTATGCTGGTTTTTTTGCCCACTTCAATTGGCATTACAATTACAATAAACTTTGCCTTTTAACTTGGAGATGGATTTAAGCCTGCAAATTCTTTTGAGATACCTCACACCACCAGTCTGAGACCCCCCAGCCAGTTGGGGTCTCCTTTTGAACCTTGGGAATCACCCTTCTCCTGAGATGATGAATAATCTTCTATTTGGAGTTTCCTTACCATTCTCCTGTGCCATTGCTCCAGATTTCAGCTATACTTGAAATTTGCTCTTCCATTATCTCTGCCTCCTTGTCTTCCTTTAAATCCCAGCTAAAATCCCACTGTCTGAGGCCTTTCCTGATCCCCTTTAATGTTAGTGCATTCCCTCCATAAATTATCTCCTATTTATTACATATAGATTTACATGTGAATACATAGATACATATTTCTTATTTGTACGTAATTATTTGCATATTGTCTCCCCATTAATATGTGAGCTCCTTTAGGGGAAGGAGTTTCTTTTGCCTTTCTGTTTCTCTATCACCTAACATTGTGCCTGGTGAACAGTAGGCACTTATCAAATGTTTGTTGTCTGCTTGATCATTGCCAAACCTCCTACAGTCATTGTTCATCTTTTTAAGAGTCAGGCTTTGCCAGGAGCTATACAGCTGGACATAGGCAGATTCCACAATTAAAGTATATAGATTTTCAGAGTGAAATGGGTCTGTATAAGATTGCCATGATTGTGCTGAGGCTAAATTGACAGTAGCATAATGTTTAGAAATATCTCTAAAATAGCTGGACAGCATTGATTTGTATACACCCATTAGCCTGATATTAAGATTTCTTTTACTGTATGATTATATTTTGGCCTGGGTAGGTCTTTAAGAGAGATTTTCCACACTGGTTAGTTTCTAGAAGAAAAAGTAGAAAAAGAAAAAACCCTGGTCCTGGTACAATAATTAGTTATTAAATACAAGAGAGAAATATTCATTTCTCAGAGAACCCAGCTCTTCTGACACCATATTCCACATATTTTCCACTGTACCATAATGGCTTCCAGTTCCCCTAGCTCTGTCCTAAAGGAGCAGTATATACCAAACACACCAAGTTTCTTTCAACCAATTCTCACATGGTGTAATGATGTTTATCCTCTCCTCTACATTCTCCATCTTTCTGATATCCTTCTTAATTTGTGTTACCTCTGTTATCTACCAATAACTGAGGAATTCAGAAACAGGCAATTCTTCACTTGTCCACAGTAGCCGCACTGGCTAACATTTATAGAATGTTTACTATATGCCAGACATTGTGCTAAATGCTTTACAATTATTATCATAATTATCTTCACCCCTAGAAGTTGAGTGCTATTATTATCCCCATTTTATAGATGAGGAAACTGAGGCAAACAGAAGTGAAGTGCCCTGCCAGTGGAATTTTTATCTGATTTGGGGGACTTTTGGATTGCCTATAATTTTTTAGATGGCAGTGATATAGAGTGGCATGTGAAATAATTGTTCAGCAATAAAGTCTACCATGTTGAAAGTCTGGTGTATTAGATGTGTGCTTTATTTAGTGTTTTTCAAAATGGTCATTTATGCAATAACCACTTAATCTTTATCTTCTAACCTTGGAGGGTCACATAGCTAGCAAATACCTAAGGTCAAATTTGAACTCAGGACTGTCTGATGGAATCCAAGTACTCTATCCACTTACTTGTCCCACTATCTACAACACTCTGGTTATCTCCATCCCATTCTAAAGAGATAGCATGGGAATGAGATTATACCTAAATCTGTAAATCTCCCTGCAGAGAACAAATTGGGTACCTGAGATGGAGGAGGTCAAGGAGGTCAAGTTGCCCCTCAAAAATCTTACCCAGCCATGAATCACTCTGCTTTTCAAATCCCAAGCTAGGATTTCCAAATCCAGAGGTGGAAAAGAGGCTCAGATAAGGCAATAATTCCCAAAGTGTCATCCAGGGGATCCTGGAAGTGTATGAAACCCTTTCAGATAATCTGCTTTTTAATTCTAATATCATAAATATCTATAAATATAATCCACCTCACCAAAAATTCTTTGGACATATCCTCAATAATTTTTAATAATGTAAAGATGCTGAGAAAAAGACTTTGAGAACCACTGAGAGAAGAGAACTGGGAATGGAAGACCCAAGAACCAAGGGCTTTCTTTTCTTGTTTTTAACTAACCATATTGTTAACAATCTATTCTAGGATTTTGTCAAGAATCCAAGACAAATTCACTGGATTATAGTCTGAATATTCCATATTATTCTCTTTCCACTGTTCCCTCCATCCCTCCACTCTTCACCCCCTCCCCACCTCCATCCCCCAGCCAACAATGGGAACATTTGCCCTTTTCTGTGGTGTTCCTGCCTTTCTCCACAAGATTTCAAAGAACACTATTACTCAGCAATCACAACTGTCACTTATTTCAGTGTCTGAAAATGTAGTTCAGCTAGCTCAGGTAACTCGAACTTTTCAAGGGCAGGTAGGTACTCACTTATTTCCTTTTTATTTATATAGAGAATCAACAAGTTATTATTAATATTTTTATCTCTCTTGCCCAGTCCAGAAATGATTCTCCTTGGCAGATAAAACAGAATAATTGAATAGCTTGGCTTTCTCTGTGTCATCAGTCTTTCATCTTCCCCAAATAAGAGTTATCTCCCTTCTTTGATCTTCCTATTTTATCAGTATAGCTTTAAAAAAAAAAAGCCACCTCTTTTATTGTCCTTACTTCCCCGCAATAGCCTCAGCTCATCTTGACCTTTAACAATTCTGAAACTAAGCTATGTATTTGTTTCAATCCTCACCTTCTATACAGTATGGCAGGAACAGGGGTAAGGACTGGACCTTTGCTTTTATTTGTATAGGGAACTTCCGAGTGAGGAAATTTCCTCCACCATGAAAGTTTTAGCTTCAAGGCCACTACACAAAACATCCTTTTAATCTTTTCATGTGTTTTTAAAAAATCTAAGTTGTTTATGAATCCCCTTTGTATCTGAATCAGACTATTTAGTCCTCATGATTGTTTCTTATGTCTTTGGAATTTTATTTTTGAAAACTTCCCAGTTCTCCTGGGTTGACTTTTTCCACAGAATTTTCATCCATGACTGATCCAACCATTCCATAGAGCAATTTGGAACTATGACCAAAGGGCTATAAAATTGTGTATACCTTTTGATCTAATAGTGTCTCCACTGGGTTTGTATCAGAAAGAGATCATGAAAGAAGGAAAAGCACCCACATGTGCAAAAATGTTTGTAGCAAACCCCTTTATAGTTTCAAGGAACTGGAAACTAAATTGATATCCATCAGTTGGGGAATGGCTGAATAAGTTATGGTATATGAATGTAATGGAATATTATTGTTCTATAAGAAATGATGAGCAGGATGATTTTAGAGAGGCCTGGGGAGATTTACATGAACTTATGCTAAATGAAGTAAGCAGATCCAAGACAGCATTGTACACAGTAATGACACGATTATGTGATGATCAACTGTGATAGATTTGGTTCTTTATAACAATGAGGTGATTCAAGGCACTTCCAATAAATTTGTGATGGAAAGCACCACCTACATTCAGAAAGAAAATTATAAAGATTGAATGTGGATCACCATTCTGGAGAGCAATTTGGAACTATGCCCAAACAGTAATAACTGTGCATACCCTTTGACCCAGCAGTGTTTTCATTGGGCTTATATCCCAAAAGATCTTAAAGGAGGGAAAGGGACCCATATGTGCAAAAATGTTTGTGGCAGTTCTTTTTGTAGTGGCTAGAAACTGGAAACTGAATGGATGCCCATCAATTGGAGAATGGCTGAATAAATTATGGTATATGAATGTTATGGAATATTATTGTTCGGTGAGAAATGACCAGCAGGACGATTTCAGAGAGGCCTGGAGAGACTTGCATGAACTGATGCTGAGTGAAATGAGCAGAACCAGGAGATCATTATACACGGCAACAACAATACTATATGATGATCAATTCTGATGGACATGGCTCTCTGCAACAATGAAATGTTTCGAACCACTTCCAATTGTTCAGTGAAGAAAGCCATATACACCCAGAGAGAGGGATGTGAAATGTAGACCATAACATAACATTTTCATGCTCTCTATTGATGTTTGCTTGCATTGTGTTTCCTTTATCTGATTTTTTCTTACTTGTAGATACGATTTTTCTTGCACAACAGTAAGTGTGGAAATATGTATACATATATTTGATTTGCCAAGTATTTTAACATAATTAACATGTAGTGGATATCCTGCCATCTAGGGGAGGAGTGGGGAGTAGGGAGGAAAAATTTGTAATAGAAAGCTTTGTAAGGGTTAATGTTGAAGAATTACCCATACATATGTTTTGCAAATAAATAAAAAAAGAAATAAAAATTACCCATGCATATGTTTTCTGAATAATAACCTTTAATAAAAATTAAAAAGAAAAAGGAAAAAAAGACTGGATGTGGATCAAAGCATAGTATTTTCACCTTTTTTGTTGTTTGCTTGCTTGGGTTTTTTCTTTCTTGTGTTTTTCCCCTTTGATTTGATTTTTCTTGTACAGTATGACAAATATGGAAATATGTTTTAAGAATAACACATGTTTAACCTATATCAAATTGCTTGCTGTCTTGGGGAGAGGGTAATGGGGAGAAAGGGAGAAAAATTTAGAACACAGGTTTTTGAAAAGGTGAATGTTAAAAACTATCTTTGTATGTATTTGCAAAAATAAAATACTAATTTTTTAAAAAAAAGAATTTTCATCCATGTAATTCTGCCTATCATTCCTCAGAAATCTGCTCTTCTAGGATTCATGTCATACTTTGTGTGGTGAGGCAAATGAAAAGATACAGACCTAATTAATAATCAATGTATTACTTATGCTAACAGATAATCAATAAATTGAGGTCAATGGTTTCTCTCCTAACCAAAAACCCCACATGAAGGTCACTAGATGTTTAAATACCTTTGGAAAAGAAAGGAGAAAATCAACTCTGATTGGTAAACAATTAAGAGAATGAATATTATAAATGAAAGGTGGATTTTTTCTAATGAGGGGATAAAAGATATGACTTTGATCATGTCAGCACTCTCCCAGATCATTCTGTCTCCAGCAATCTATATAAAAGAATCTATTCTACACCCAGTCAGTCCTACCTGAGTTGAACAATGATGAGGTTACAATAATAATTCTACTTGGATAAGATGGTATAGATAGAATGAATTTGAGGCCAAGGTCAGAAATGTCCTTGAGAGACTAAGCTTTGAGTAAGTAAGCAAAAAGAGGATTTGTATATAAAAGAGGTTCTGTATGTAAAATTGGTTATTAATATAATAAGAAAAAAATAATTTTTCTCAGTGGTATTTCTCTCCTCTATTGCAAATTTTAAATGGTCACTTTATCCCAAGGTTCTGATAACTTCCACCTCACCTGTTGTCACTAAAAATGATATTGAGAGCAGCATCTCCCCCTTTTTTATTTTTCAACCTTTTAATGGATAAAATGATCATTAAAGCAAGTAAGAAAGGTATTAACTAGTTTGCTTTTGGCAGAGGGAATTTCCAGATAATTCAAGTCTCTGAGTCTTGTGATCTGTTCCTCTAATTCCTCATACATTTCCTTTTTTCTACTCAGATGGTCTATACTATGCTCTGATGACAATATTTCTGTCTCCATTGATCTTCACCCCACTTTTTTTTCAATCAGGCCTTTCCCTTGTTTCTAAATGTCTTAATATGAAGGCATCTTATTACAGAATGTCCCAAAAGTTTTCATGGAGTTTAAGACTTAAAAGCTTAAAGGGGCTACATCCTATAATGCAGCACCAGGAGCACACATATATAGGCACAACACAAAATATAATTGTACACCAAGTTCAAGCTGGTAGGACAGCAACCCTTACCCAAATTAAAATCAGAGGCTCTCAAGGTAAAAAGCAAAAAGAATTTATTACAATCTTTCGATATTACAATCTTTTTGTCCCAACAGACAAGTATTCTCAGTAGAGAAGTGAAAAGCACAAGCTGAAAACACAGGATTGATAGACCCTAACTTGGAAGCCCCCACCCCCTTCTGACCTTTTCTCCTATTGCCTGAGGGAGTCCAGGCTTATATCCTAACACTTAAATCTACCCAGAGACTAAAAATCTACCCCAGAAACAAAGAATACTACCCAATAATATACTCTTAATCCTAATGAAAAGGGGAGGGGGAAACAGGAGAGAAATGTTTGTTTAAGATAATCAATTAAGATAAAATCAACTTTTAGCTATAGCTCAATTTGTTATTGCAAAATTTTAAGTCACAATTTGGGCATAAGTGGAAGCCACATTCTTATGAGAGGTCTTCACTAAGTTTAACCCATTCAATCCCTCCTCTTATTTATTAACCTTTGAAGACCTCTCACACCCTTCTTGATACATTTTCTCAACCATCTCCACCTCAGTCTCCAATCCCTCTGGGCTTAGTCTGCTAACAAACCCAGTGCCTTAGTTTTATTTTGCCCCTGGTCTGGAGTCTGATGGGCCTATTCAGCATATAAATTAGAGATCTGTACCCCCATCCCATCTGGGGCCACCTATTACCCCAACCATTTGTATCTCCAGTCATTGGAGTAGATAACCCTTCACAAATAAAGATGGCTATCATGAAAGTCAGCAACAACAGAAATGCAAAAAGGAACCGACAGACATATGTATCTAGCAAGAGATAAATGACTAGGCCAAATATTCACTTATCTACTTATTTAGGATATTATCACCACATATTTTCAGATTGAAAACTTCAAGAATTTACATACTTCTACTGACCACTTGCTCTGATTATAGAAATTTGCTATAAAAGGAAAAAGCAGAGACGCGATTATAATAGCATCAAAACTGGTCCTTCAGGGCTCAGTCTAAGAGCACATACATGGCAGGATAAAGCATCTTTAGCTCAGTTTGACTTTAGGTAACTGTATACAGTAACAATTCCACCTTATAACCAAACTCAGGAATAATCAGGTGGGTTCTTATTCAAAGGAACACCACTGGGAAATTGAGTCAAAAGGATCCCATCTTAAGCAGAGGCTAAGGTTGTCCTCCCAACTCTTGCCCAGTTACTAACCCACCTGTAACAATTCAGGGTCACATTTCTCTGAGTAGCTTGTGGCATATTTCTTTCAGATAGTGGGTTACTGACTTGATCCATCAGACAATCACACCTGAATTCCAAATAATATCACCTGCAATCCCAAGAGATTTTATCTTAAATAGCAAAATCAAAGCTTTAGGTGAATTTAGCTCTCAAGTATTGCATATCCTGAATAAATATTGACATAATCTTACATTGATAACAATAAGAAATTCATCCTAAAAAATTCACAACTTATCTTAATATCTAAGTAGATGGTTTTAAATTCAACAGTACATAAATTATTTTCAAAACATGTTCAGATATTAACCATGGTCAAAGGGCAATGATATAGACCATTGTTCTCGTAATCCCCCTAAACAATTGGAACAGCTTTAAGATGATTCAATACAGCTAATTAAAACTCACATAACCAAAAGATTTCACTTAACATATAAGGAACTATAGATTCTAAATAAACACATTCCTTGTTGGAAACTATAAAAAGTTCTTTTCTCAGTACTGACAATATGGTTTCAAGAAACATAGCAAGCTTTTAAATTAAGGGGAATCAACAAGGATCCCAGAGAAGGGGCTAAGCTTGATGTTCCTGCCTGTTCACTCCCAACTACCCTCCAAGTACAATTAATTTTCCTTCACTAAAACATTCCTAACTGCCTTGTGCAAAGTCAACTTTAGAGGTTATAAATTGTTCTTACCAGCATATTCTTGAGATTCCTCCACAGATTTTTTAACCCTGGTGTAATGAGTCCATCCCTTCTCAGCCTCTGGACAAGTCTTAGTCATCAGTAACATCTGGTAAGGTCCTTCCCATTCTGCTTCTTCCAGGATTTAATAAGTATCCACTCTCCTGCAACTGCAAACTCCAAAGGTGTTATCTGGGTCAGTATCCTAGCTTCCTAAGGACTGAAATGGATGAGGACACTGACAGTATATAATTCCTTAAAAATTTATCCTTTGTTTCAGAAGAGGATATTTTCTTTTCTCTTCCCAAATAAAGTAAATCAAATAGCATCTCACATGGGAAAAGTCCCAGATCACTTCTGAGGACAATTCTAATTCTGTAACAAAACAATAAGCAAACATTTGGTTCAAGGCAATTTAGTCTCTAACATGAATTTAGTAATCAATTTCTTAAGAACCTGATTCATTCTTTCCACTTTCCCTGATGAGGGCAGATGCCCAGGTGTATAAAGTTGCCATTAAATTTACAATCTGGCCCCATTGTTTCTTTTTTTTTCAACAATATATTGGTTTTTTTTTTTTTATTAAAGCTTTTTATTTGTACAACATATGTATGGGTAGTTCCCCAGCATTGATCTTTACAAAGCTTTCCATTACAACTTTTATCCCCAGTACCCTCCCCTCCCCTAGATGGCAGGAAGTCCACTACATGTTAATAATGTTGAAACACTTGACAAGTTATGCAAGAAAAATCCTATCTACAAGAAAAAAAAATCAGAATAAGGCAACACAATGCAAGCAAATATCAATAGAGAGCATGAAAATGTTACGTTGTGGTCCATATTTCATATCCCTCTCTCTGGGTGTATATGGTTTTCTTCAGTGAACAATTGGAACTGGTTTGAGACAATTCTTTGTTGCAGAGAGCCATGTCCATTAGAATTTATCATCATGTAATACTGTTGTTGCTGTGTATGAGGATCTCCTGATTCTGCTCGTTTCACTCAGCATCAGTTCATGCAAGTCTCTCCAGGCCTCTCTGAAATCGTCCTGCTGGTCATTTCTTTCAGAGCAATAATATTCCATAACATTCATATACCATAATTTATTCAGCCACTCTCCAATTGATGGGCATCCATTCAGTTTCCAGTTTCTAACCACAACAAAAAGGGCTGCCACAAACATTCTTGCACATGTGGGTCCCTTTCCCTCCTCTAAGACCTCTTTGGGATATAGGCCCAGTAGAAACACTGCTGGGTCAAAGGGTATGCACAGTTTGATAACTTTTTGAGCATAGCTCCAAATTGCTCTCCAGAATGGTTGGATCCGTTCACAGTTCCACCAACAATGTATTAGTGTCCCAGTTTTCCCACATCCCCTCCAACATTCATCGTTATCTTTTCCTGTCATTTTAGCCAATCTGACAGGTGTGTAGTGGTACCTCAGAGTTGTCTTAATTTGCATTTCTCTGATCAATAGTGATTTGGAGCAACTTTTCATATGACTAGAGATGGTTTTAATTTCATCATCTGAAAATTGTCTGTTCATATCCCTTGACCACTTATCTATTGAAGAGTGGCTTGAATTCTTATATATATGAGACAATTCTCTATATATTTTAGAAATGAGGCCTTTATCAGAACCATT